>WAAD01037761.1:128184-173184 GCA_013389945.1 Fregata magnificens
TATGACTGGGGTATATGAGCACTGGAAACAGGTCATTTGATATTTTCTACTGGAACTTCTTTACTGTGGGGAAAAGTTCTGGTTTATGTCCTTTTGGAGAAAAAGTGGAAGCAAATCTTTAGATGATCTTTTTCTGTGCGTCTATCTTCCATGCTGCAGGATACTTGCTTCAAAATAATTCATTTATTTCTAAACACAATGTTCTTTTCTGTATCAAAGGGGAGAAGAAAACAAATAATGGAGTCATTAATTCTAATCTGATTTCAGAACAGAGGGAACCATTCTAAACCTCTATCTTGAAATATTTTCAGGGCAAACAGTAAAAATTAACTTTTTTTTTTTTTCTCATTAGTAAATTTCTACACAGGGAAAACACATTTCTAAGCTAATCTATTTATGTTCCACATGTTGCTGCAATTGTCTTCAGTTGGATAGTGTGGAAAGTTCTTTTTCTATCTAATCTCTCTCTCCACACTGTAAATAAGTAGGACAATATTATCCTAGAACTCCAAAAACTTTATGTACTCAACATCTTATTTGAAATTAATGGGCACATTCACAGTACCAGAAAGCCATTTATTTTAGAAAAGACATATTGCCTTTTTGGGGGCTTGCCATGTCCCAGCAGCAGAGTCAAACTGAATACAGAGTTGTAGGTTGTTTTATCCCCAGGATTCTTGCAATTTCTCAGATGTTTGCTGACATCACATCCAGGTAGGCATAGCATAAAGTGACATTTACTATTTCAGTCTTAAAGTGAGTGTGGATTTTGTTGCTAATAATCATCCTCTTGTAAATTATAAATGTCAAGGACACCCAAAACCACGTGTTCACTGTAGCTTCTTTTTTAGAAAGAAAGTCTCCCATTTGCAGACATTGTCAGGCTTGGGTTGGTCCGTTTGGCATACAGCACAGCATTATCCTTTAAGATGTTTGACCCCTGCCTTTGACTTCTCCAATATAAATTAATAAAATTGGGTTTTTTTTGTTAAGGGATGGCATCACTTAAAATCCATATGACCTACAATTGCCGTGCTTTGGGTTGCCATTGGTAATATCAGTTCTTAAAAATAAGAGTAAATGGAGCTGAGCTGGGCCAGTCATGAAATCAGAGAATATTCTAAGTGTTACCAGGAGCAGTACTATGGAGCTGGCAAGGAGTTTCTATTGCTATTATTAAACCAAAAGCACTGCAGAGTGCTGGGGTGCAGCAGATGAATGAGGCAGAGAGCCATTTGCTTTGCTGCAGTACAGGAGTGGTGACATATCTGAGAGGTAGTTGCCATCGCTCCAATTTCCTGAACTGGGGACTCTGAAACAGGCTTCCCACCAGCTCAGCAGCACTGCAGCCACACTCCCTTCACCCCCAGCACATCCCCACTACCGAGCAGAAATGCTCAGAGGACTGGATCCAGTAAATTCCAGCCAAGAAAATCAAGACCTAGACCATAAATGGTTGTAGTACGGAGGCACTGCATTATGTGAATGTCCCACCCCGTGTTGTCCCCTGCCTCACAAGTCAGCTCAGCAGTGTTCTTCACTTTGCTAAATGGCTGTTCTTAGTGCTGCTATGCAGCTGCTGTGTTACAGCACAGCAGAGGCTGCATTACATGTGCGGATGAAATATAGCTAATTTATTGGAGTGAATCAAAATCAGGAGTTAAGTTGCATTTTGAAATCTTGAAGATATCAGTAAGTAAGTGCTTTGTAACTGTTACCTTTTCAAAGTTAAATAATTGGCAATGTTTATGGAAAAGATAACAAGTATAAATGGCGCTCTGAAAGAGTGGTATTCTCTAATTTGAAGAGTAGCAAAATGAAAAAATATGGAAGAATAGACCAGGGACTGTAAACTGTGGCTAATCCACAGTCCTGCTTCTGATGTTGCTTAAACTACCCATGATTGGGCTTTCTTCATTGAAACCGTTGCACAGTCAGAGTACAGCTCTTAAGCCTGAAAGAAGACTAACGATTTAAGTGCTAATTCAGCAAATTAGGTAAGTCTAAGCTCATGCTTAAATTTGTCCTTCTTCCAGAATGCACCATTAAAATTTCTCATTTAATGTGAAAGAAGGGCATATTTTATCTCATTAAATTTAAAGAAAATTTTATCACTAGTGCTGTAAATAAGGTTGGACTTCAGGGTTACAAATGTGGGCTGGGTGAAGCATGAGAACACCACCATGAAGGAGGATACGTCTGTAGTCAAAGCTGCACATTTGCGTAGGGTCTTTTCAGGGAAATATTGGGTATAATTTCTGCTGTAAAACCTGGCTTTTCTGTCTTGTATGGAAACAGTTGTTAGGACGTTCAGTTTAGCCGGAGCCTATTGAATGCCCTGTATTGTTCTACACGCTCTCCCCCCGCCAAGTTATTCTAATTAATGGCTATTGATTTAATTATTCTCTATTCTATAAAATATAAGGATAGTGAAATAATAATCTCCAGCTGGTTTCTCTATTAAATAAATCTGAAGAAATATTTGTATGTAGGATAGCTATTAAATGCATTGATCAGGATTTTATTTAGCAGGAGAAAGTCCCAGTCTTTGGGTCCCTGTCTGAAACACAAAGGCCCAAAAGGAGGAGCAGGAGACACATAGTGTCAGGTTTGACTTCTTTCCAACTTGGTATAACAAAAGAATTTTGCTCACTCTTTCTGCCCCAAACCCTTCCCCAGGCTCCTCTCTGGGCACTTATAGGGTGTGGCGAGTTGTACATGACACACCTGAAGAGGAAATGTTCGGCCGCTCCTTTATGCCATGAAAGTTCTTCAGAGCTTCCTCCCATACTGGATAAGCTAAAAAGCAAAGAAAATGTATGGGGCAGGAATTATCAAGCTCATCTCTAATGGTGTACTATATTTCAAGTTTCTTACATTGAACCTTTAATGAACTGATTTTTGCAGTGTGCAGGCAGAACTGCTCTTGCTGGAAGGAGCTGTGTGGTCACATATTAGTTACAGAGAGAAAAGACTATTCACACTGGTGGTTGGTCCATGTCAGACGGACAAGACAGCATCTCATTTCTTCTCAGAATTTCTACCTATGGTATTGACTCTTTATTATTCCTTTGGGAAAAGAGCATTTGCATACCTGTTCCAGGTACAAACCCACAGGTTTATTGAAAAAGCCATACTGGAAAGATAGGCTGTAGCCAAATATTTAGAATTAAAGAAGAACTAAAGGATGAGGTGGGCCAGTTGGCACGCTTCAGTTACAAGGAAGCCAGGCTGATATTGCTGAGGGAGTATGTAATGCAGGACCTCCTCTTATCTTGGGACACAGGTGAAGGTGTTCACTAGACAGTGTCAGGTGGGAGATGTTTAGCCCTTTTGCCCTGCCTTCTCTTTTTGAGTCAGGGTAAACCCAACTGTGTGAATAATGGAAGAAATTATCCCAGTCACTTTTTTTTGCACAAAAGATTGCTTTAATAAGGTGATCACTTAAAAACAAACAGTATAGTGCATTTAATCAAAAACTGTCAATATTATAAATGTTTTCTGAAAATGTGGTATTTTCCAATGCCTTTTGAAGGATCTTAGTAATGGCCATGAGTCAGTGTCAGTCTCTCTTTCCCTATTACCGGCAATTTTCATTAAAAGTCAGCCCAAGGAAATAAGGTATGTGTTACGCTAAATGCTTCCAGCCCAGAAATCTTCCAAGCAGGATTAGCAGCTGCAGCACTTCCAGCCTTCATGATTTTGTCTTGGTCATGCAACATTTAGTGTGTTTTTGAAAACCTTAGCATCTGGAGTCAAGCGGATGCTTGGAAATCTGAATTTTTGGAAAGTACGCTTTTGTCCTGCTAGAACTGCCATATTTTTAAGCCATTATTTTTAAGTGTTTTGTATATGAGAGCTTGGTGGGCCTGGCATAGTGGGGATATGAAGATGGATTATGGAGAGACCCAGAGTACTCATTAGGGTAAAGAGGGGGAGGCCAGACTGCTTGCTGAACTGAGTGACTGATTGTGCTATCTTATGCCTTTCTTTCAGCAGGCAGCGTACTGCATTTTTTGTTTTAATTTTAAAGATAATTAATTTAATTCAATACTTTTTAGGAAGGTAACAGAGATGAGAACATTTGTTATGGGCCTATCATCTCACATGTTTGAATTTGTTCCTGGTTAGTGAGGAGTGCTGGTAAATAGGCTCTCTGGGGTGGCTTGTACAGGCCTTGTGATCTTCCCTGTGTAATGGTACCTGCATCATCAAAAAAACCCTCACTGCCTCAGCATATACTGTTCTAGAGACTTCTTCCCAATAATATGAGTAGAGCAGTCTAGAGCAGAACATCCATGGAGTCCTTGGTCCCTGCATGTTGGCTTGTTGGCAAAGTAGCGTTAGCTGCACTTATAGTGGCATTTAATTTTGGATCAGGAATGCACTTTTGAAGCTTCCTTCAAGTATGGCACCTTCGTTTGCATTGCAGAGCAGTCTTGCACTTTGCAGCTGGGCTCCTTCTGGATGAAACCCTAGCTGAAAGCTGCGCTCTAGGAACATCCTGGCTGCTACGGGGCCAGAGCGAGCCCTGAACACAGGTGCCACTGCTGCACTCCAGGTCTGCTCCTTTGGGGTCACGGCGTGGTAGTGCAGACATAGGCTACTGCTGCTCCTAACTCCATGTTCAAACAGCTGATTTTCAAAGGATCCTAGTTATCGTACCTTTGAAAATCAGGCTACTAATCTCAGCCAAATTTTACTAATTGGCACCATATTACAAAACTGCTTCCACTCTCCCTGTATCTTCTCATTCATATACATTTACTTCACTCTTGTAACCAAGCAGGCATGGAAAAATTCTGGTAAAGCAGATCAGCCTTTTGATAGCTCCTAGATGTCCACCACAGTGGCTTGTCCAGCATGGGAAGGTGCACTTAAAAAAGAAGGAGGTCTGAGGGGTGTCCCCAAAATGGCTGTTAGCCTGAGCAGTGATTGCAGTCAGAATAATAATGAATGTAAAAAGCCTGTGTTGCTCACTTAAACTGGCCACATCTCAGGAAGCCACTCTAGTAATGTATTTATATGACATGAGCTGTGATTAATAAATTGCTGAGTGGCAACAACATATTTGCGTGGGTGGGGGCGTTGTATTACTAACCTGCTAATGTTATATGTGACTAAAAGTAACATATACTTCTTCATGGTTTTAAAAAGTTTTTTCTACTTACTTTCCAGATTTAGTCAGGCGTGCTTAATAAAGAAGAGGAAACAGTTTCATTAAGAAACATAAAGTGATCCTTTTTATAGAGCAAAGGCACTTTGCTCTTTACATGTCCTCCCTTAATACCATGTGCTTAAAATTAGCACATGGCGGAGCTGAATATTGTTTTTAAGAACAAAGCCATTTCTGTGCTCCCAAACCAAATGCAACAGGAAAAATACCATTACTACAGGACAAAATATAAAAAGGGGATTCAATTTTAAACCGCTTGTGGCAATGAAAAAATATAACTTCAAAAGTGAGCCAATTCATTGAGGCCTTAACATTCATTTGTTGCAAATGGAGGGGGCAGCGGAACCCAAGGCCAGAGCCAATTGGCATCTTCCAGGCAGGGGAAGGTCAAGTGGTGGCTCACCGTGTGTGTGCTACTCCTAGGCTTTGTTAAAATGCTGGTATTAAACAGAAGTTACATCTGAGGTCAAGTGACCGCAATAACAGGGGACACAGCAAGCCCTCAAATCATTCCCTGTGATGAAAATGACATGGAGCTGACATAATATCTGAGGTGAGATGAAACTGAAATCCTCAGCACCTGAACACTTCACCTACTGATGGGTAACCTGACCCTAACCAATCTTATAATCATATCCATGTCAAGGGGGAAGCTGCATTTCCTGGAGCAGAAGGTACAGTCACTCGGTTTTATTTTATTTTGGCTCTGACTCTGCTTCTGGAATGATGTTGTTAAAAGTTTCAATACTCTGCTTTAAGCCTTTCAAATCAATGTCGTCTGCGAAAAATCAGCTCCCACCTCGGTGAACAGACACTGCTTTTGCTGGTGTTTCTCTTCATTCTAGGTGGTTTCTGCTGTGTATTTATGGAGCAGTAGCTGTGCATGCTAAATGTGGTCCTCAGTGTATTTTAAGAGATTCAGTTTGGGATCAGATATGGCACTTTCAAACTAAAGACTGCCAGAGAGCAAGTACTTGAGGTGATTGTGATTTGTTCAGTGATGGTAAGTGATTTTTGGCAGAGGAAGTAACCTTTTATAGTGAAAGCATCTTTTAAGCAGAAAGGAAAAAATAAGCTGTTCATTATACTGTTCCAAATAATGTCATATTGGATAACTTTTATGGTGCAAAAATACTTGGGTTTTAAAAATTTTTATCTCTACATCTTACCTCTTTAAATGTTATCTTTTAAATTATTTCTTTAAAATGGCATGCTGGAAGATCCTGATTTCAGAGACTTCTTTTTTTGTGCTTTTGTATTTGCATTTTTCTAAAGAGGACAAACAAAGCTCAAATAAAAATCCTGTTTACATAAGCAGACCAGGACCAAAATACTCGTACAATATTTTCTGAGCCAATATCTTTGCACGACCCAAAACAATCATTGCAATCAGCTGTCGGATGAATCAGCATGTATTTAAATCAAAGGGAGAGAGGAAAGACTACATTAGTTCTGTTCCACAGACCTGTCAAAGCTCTGAAGAGATTAAACACATGACCCCTTCATCCTTAACATTGCTCCACAAGAGACATTTCTGTCACTATTTCTGCCACTTGGCTTTCTAAGATGCCACGAAGCCTTAGGGCGACCTCTGCTACATTTCAGTGTTGTTTATTGATTTCTGACCCAGTGCTTAATAGTTTTCCCAGTCCCCCTGAATGGCTTTTGTAAGCAATAGGGTTTGTGCATCTCACCGATCAATACCTTTTATATTTACAATAAAATTGAAACTGCTTCTGCTGGGGGTGCAGCCCAGCATTTGTCATCCTTCAGCGAGGGAAAACTATGTCATTATCTGAATTAAAACATTTATTTCTGATTAAGAGAGTGTCCTATCTCATTAATTTTTCCCTTTCCAATAGAAGGGGAATAGAATCCTATTGATTTTTGCACTTTTACACATCTCCACTGCTGGGAAGATAATTGAGAAGTTAGCCAGAATAAATGAAGTTTCAAGTCTAGCAGGCCAGCCAATACCTTCCAAATTCAAGGTGTTTTTATGAAGCTGGATTTTAATTTGTTGGCAAGCTGAAGCAGTGGGACTTATTCAGCTGAGTAAATTGGATTAAGAGTAGAATCTCCTTGAAGCGTGTCTTGGTGAATGCTGAGGGGCTTGTTCCCCCTAGACAGCCACAGACTTGCTTTATATTTATGCTAAGACAGCTTCCAAATTGCCCTCCTTCAAAACTCAAACTCGCTCCGGGAAGTGTGGATTAGCGGACCAAAAGCTTATTAACTTACTTCTCTTTCATTGTATCCACTGTCTTAAAAACAACCAAACTCTAATCAGCAGCTGAACTAGACCTTCAGATTTTCTGCATCAATTGATTACACTTTATTAGAATAATGGGATTAAATCAAGCTTCATTAAAAAGAATTCCCTTTGCATGAATCCCTGCTTCGGAGGACCTTTCCATCATCAGTGTTTGCAATGATACTCCAGGTATAGGGCACTGTTCCTTCTAACATTTTTCTCTCTATGAATTAGCAATCACTATACTGTCTTCATTTCCCGTACATTAAGGCCATATAATCACTGTATATTCCACTAGAAAATAGAATATGTGCTTATACAACAAGAACTATAAAAGTTTGTATTTGAATTAGAGAATATATTGTATATTTTAGTAAGTTATACAGAAGATTTTCTTACAGGAATCATATTAGCTATTTTAGAGCAGGGAAATGTGGCTTCCTAAATATATACTGTGTCCTCTAAGAAACACTGGGATTCTTTCCTTTTTGAAAGTAAGAAGCAAATCTCTATATAAAACTAAGACAGAACTAGGGGAAAAAATCTTAATCTACAAGTCTATCTCAGTAATCTCAATTCAGAGACTACAAGAAAGTAGTCTGTTTTCTCACTTTCATTCACGCATTCTTTACAACTCGATTTTGAGACATTGATTTGGTTATTTTTCAGTAATCCAAAATATACGGGCTGCAAGTTTAAAAGAAAAGTCTGGAGCTTCTAGTCATTCTGAGTTTGTGATTTCTGGCTCTGATGGGGCTTTTTGGAAGGGGGGGAATTTTGTGAATGTTTGAACTTTATTAGTTTCTAAGGAAGAAATACAAAATATACAGGAAAAAAAGTCCCCTGAGAAAGCATTGTAAATGCCTTAGTTATAACGGATCAACAGCACTAGATTAAAAATGCTGTGTAAGTGAAGAACTTAATTTCTTGCTGCATTTTAATGCATAGTCCCAAGCACCAAAGTATGCAAAAGGTTGAATACATTCATCACAAACAGTTCTGTTTTCTCTTTTTACACCAATGAGAAATTACAAGATTACCAATGACCTTCCTACCAATGAAGCACCGTAATTATGGTCATTTGTTATACAACAGAGATAAATGGATAGAATTTACATAGAATAAAAATATTATTTAACAGCTGTTATTGATGTGTGAAGTGTAATCCTAATTTATTTAAATGCTATAAATATATTGGTAATGTATTCTTTTCTAATTAACCTCATGAACCTTATACTGGCAAAACTTCAATTAATATTGCACTAAAATCCATTTTCTCCTGTTGTGGGAAATATTGCACGGGTAAAAATTTACTGCTACAATGGCAGCTTGCTATCTACAAGTTCTTGTTTGATTTTTTCAGTCCTTGACTCAAGCTTGTGGCATTGGAATTATTAAAAAAAAAAATCCTTTAAAATCATGCCAAACACTTTTACAAAACCAGTTTTCTTTTCTTGTTATTTAAACATACAATAATGATTTCTGAATGAGTTGCCGAATGTTATTTACCAGGTGTGTTTTTAGGTATTGTATTCTACTGTATTCCAAGACCTTTTCTACATTTAACAGGCTTGAGAATGAAATAAGAAAGAGGAAAAGAAAAAGAACCATTCAGGGCATTTTTAATTCAGTTCTTTCTGGTTTGTATACTCTAATGTTGTGTCTTAAGAGAACAACAGGATGTGCTGAATTGTTGCAGCTTTTGATTAATTTAGAGACACAGGCGGATGTTTGTGTGCCTGTGTATATGTGTATAATAATTTTACGTTTCTCTCTTTTGTATTCTGTCCATCTGCCCCTAGCTGTCATTATTCCATGTTCATCGACAGAAGAGTTATAGTTTGCAAAAACCTATCAGGTAGGCTGGACACCAGATAATTGAGGTGATGATCAGTGCTAGCAAAAGACAATTGATAGTGATAGTGTCAGAGGCTGTACCTAACAAGATCTGCACCCTCTGTCTCCTTTAGCCTTTCTTTGGAATGGTCGGAATATGGAATAACATGGACGTGTCTGATGTGCATCAATAGATAGGATGGCAGTGCATAATACTTGTTGGAACTGCGATATGATGGTTGTATCTTTTCACATTGCAGCAGGTTATTAAATAGGAATGTGAACTATTAAGAGATGATCTTGACTCTCAATACATTTTTATCAAAGTCAAAAAATAGTTGACACCATTGAGTGGTTCCTCTCTGTGAAGGAGCAGGAAAAATCTGGCATTACAGGAAAATCAATTCTTGAAGAGGAAGGCAGACCTCAAACCACAGATGTTTCATAGAAGAAGTAGTAATTAACAAATGTGAACATGCATGTTTATACCAGAGTATAAATACCAGAGTATAAATAAATGGTTAGCATTTCTGTTTCATGGGTAAGGCTACTGGTGAATTAACCATGAATGTATGAACTGGAGAGGACACAAAGCAGAACCTCACACTGTAACAATCCCAAACTTCATAGTTACTTGATCCAGGTTCAGATTGGGAATATGTCCTCTTCTCACACGCAGCTGATCCAGGAGGGTAGGTCAGAACACACAGACATCTCCCTGGTTCTGATTCAGAGTGAAAGCAGCTTTCATAGCTTGACCCTGTCTCTGAGGATATTAGTATCTGAAATATTATTCCCTGCAATTATAAAACCGAATGGATGACACTAAACCCTAGGAATGCATTTAAATCCCCTTCTGCCAAAAACATCTCATTCTCTTTTACCATATTGGATTACTGTTTATTTTTCTGGACATTTAAAAACATAATTTTCTTTCCTGACTTTTAAAAAATGACATCTTTATTTCAACCCAAATGTTCTGTTCCTGCGGTCGACTCTGTGACACTACCTCCTGCAGAGCTTTTTAACATTTTCACAAAATGGATGAGATCTTGCATACATGACCCATTCAAACAACTCCAAGTGACACAATGTTGCACAGCTCCGTATTTTCAATTATAAAGGAAGGGTTAGCATGGGCAGCTTGCAGTAGGATTTATCCTCTTATGCCCATCTGTAATGTATGCAAGAAAGTCATAGCCTTGCATGGCTATTAAACACCCTATAGTCTATATAAAAACATGCAAAGTTGAGGCTTAATAGCAATAAAATATTATGGGCACTGCCCTCACTCATGGCTGAATGAGCATGTCGCTTGATTGGGTAATTGGCAAACTACACACTGTAACACACTCATGAATAGTCATGCTTTTTCATTATGGTGAACAATAGGTTGCTTAGCTATATAACTCTCTGCTTTCCAAAATGCCTTTGCATTGGTCGCAGAGGCTCTTCCTCCCCGTGCAAGCTATTACTTCCCGAGAGTCCTGCATTCTTCTTCCCAGCAGTGCGCTTGCAAAGCCATTACATGCTTGCTCAGTGTCACTGAGGCTCTACTGTCTTTTATTTTTCCCTGAGGCTGGTAGCCTTTGGGAGGGACTAAGACACATTAATAGAAAAGATCTGTTCCCTAATTCATGGCATTTCAGAGAGACCTTTGAATATACTGGGCTCCAGTTGAATTAATGTCATTTCAGTCAGGACAGTAAGTTTACTGTAGTTTGTCAACTATCATTCATTTAGAAAGTCCAGTAATTTAACGTGTAGCAGAGGGCAGCAGAGATGGAAGATGGACCTGAATGAATGATGTGTGATTTTTTTTTGAAAACATGCTTGTAGCCACATGGGAAAACATCATTCAGTTGATCAGAGTACAGTGGAAATACATTCATGAAGTGGGGCTGGTATCTGCAATAAAAGCAGCCTTAGCCAGCATAACCAATAACACCTGGACCCCCCTTCTTCTCCCCCAACTTTTGAGAGGTGAGGTCTGTCCCTTTAAAGTAGGAAATTGATTGATTTATATCTGCATGATAGATAGAATGATTGTCAACGGAATTACACTGAATTATGGTGACACTGCTTCTGCTCCACAAGCCACTCCCCTTATGTCTTATAACTCAAAAGCAGAATGACAATAATACTATCTATGAAATTTATATTCATGATTATAAATTAATTCTCTTTGGCCAGACCAGCAGAAGCAGCAGCCTGGCTTTGCAATTTCCAAACAGCATTTATGGCATTGGCTTGGGAATACGATCTATCAAGCTTGGTGACAAATGCGGTAGATGATGGTCTTTCCCGCCGCTGGCTCAAACATCCAGTTGTGTTACAGGGGGAAAGAAAATGCTATAAAATAACAGGCATCCTTGAGCAGCAATTTCTGACCAGTGTTCCCAGCCTAACATCAAGCTGCACAAGTCTTTAAAATGAATGCTTCTTAGGAGAGAAACATGGAAACCAGGCTGCATTCTTATGTGGAGAGGAAAGAGCCAGAGGTAGTACAAAATAGCTATTGGAAATTGGAGAGGCTGCAACCCAGCGTAGGAGGACCTGCCATCTTCAGGGAAATTCAGCCTCTAATCTGGGCCTGTAATCCACATGTTGAACCCTTTCAGCAGTAGGGTGGAAGAAGCACTGGCGTTTTTCCACATAGTGTTGGCTGGCATTTTTATAATTTTATGTGAAATACCTTAAAAAAGGAAAAAATAGGAACAAGGAGAATGAAGTGACATCTTAAAGCTCTGCTAGTAGCGGTGAAAATCTTGGAAGTGTACTGTTGGCAGATCTTGATCTCACAGTGATCGCAGACCAGTGTAAGTGCAATGAATGCAGCAGAGCAGTGGCTGACTTGCACCAGGGACATGAGAGGTGCAGAGTCACTTTACGGACATTTTGAATAGCCTTGAATTGCCAATAGTGCCCTTTGGAGGTGCTTTTTACATTCTGGTAGCTACTAGTTGGCACATGGCCACAGAATGAAACCCACTGACAGCCAGTTGTAGCGCAGTGTTTAGGCTTTCCATTTTTTCTTTCCAAATGACCCTCCTTTGTGATAGTGAACGTTGTGGTGTGGCAAAGGCTGGTAACCAGGATGCAGCTTTATCCCATGCACTTTCTTTCCCAGATCACCCCAAACACAGAATTTTGATTCGTATGTGTTCCCCAGGCATTTTGCAAACACTGAAGATCTTTTGCCCCCCTTAGCTTATCCACTACCCCAAACAAAACTTTTAGCCTGAAAATTCACCTAACACACCACTCAGAAAGTCTATCCTGTAAAATTTGTAACTAGTGCCATCATGTTAGTCAATCATATAAGCCATCCGATCAGCAGAAACACCACCACCTGCCATACACAAGCAGCATGAGTAACACAACACCAACTGAAACATTACAACTGTACAGAAGAGACCTGCTGGCCAAGAGTGATTAGCTGACGATGGGTGATAGAAATTAGGAGTAATGATTACATTTGTGTGCAGACACATGTTACATTGGTGAGCAACATATGAACAGAAAAATCATGCAAGATGATGAGTAAGTTACTTCTTTTGAAATATTCAGTTGGCTATAATAATTGCTTTTCTGCTTTAGAAAAGACACCCTTTGCAAAAGTGCCTAGCTGTTAGTATTGCTTCCCTTCATTCACGTGTTATTTAGCCTGAAGGACAACCTCTAAAACTTAATAAAGTTGGCTGGCTCTCTCGGCGTTTTTTTGGTTAGGTTTTTTTTCAGGTGAGGACCAAAAAACATGCAGTGTCACATACAGATGTGGTGCTGAGCAGTTTGCACTTTCACTCACAGGATCAGCAGGGTCAGCTCCAAGCACTGCCTGATGCCTGCTGCTTTTCATCTCCTGTCTGGGGAGTGAGGTCCAGGAACCAAACCATTGCTGAAACTGTTATAATCTGCTAGATCAGCTCTGAGATCTTTGCTTCTCCTCACCTTATGTACTCTGAGGGCAAGGGGAGCATTTTACCATGACCTCTTGCCACCTGCTGTCATGAGAAAGAGGGGCTGTTTGCAAGGCTGTGACTTTCCTAATAGCTCTCTGGCACCTTTCAACTAGTGTAGACCACCTTACCTGTGCTTGCATGGGTTGCTATGGCATCAGCAGTCACTGTTGTCCCTTTCTACAAAGCTTTACTAATGGCAATGACATGCTTTCAGGCAGGAGTCCCTCTGTGTAAAATGGGTTGTTGTGGCAAAGGGGCATGTTACCATTGTGACCCCATTAATGTGTTGGTCTCGGGGGAGCAGGACAGCGAGAAGCTCTTCAACAAGGCACTGAATTATCCTGAGCGTTACAAATAGCAGGGGATTCCCGCCGTTGTCCTGGTTATAAACACAAGGTTGCGGGAGCAGCTTCAGGTGAGACCAGTCCCATTGAGCTCTGCCTTTGGACTCCTACCTTACTTTCCTCCTTTGCTTTCTCACTCCAGCCAGTTCAGCTGGCTTCCAGCTCTCCATGCAGACCTTTTCTACCCATTTCTTGCCTGGATTTGTTTCCTACAGCATCTTCTTAACTCTCCCTTCTGAAATATAGGAAGAACCTGCAGTCCAGCCCTGTATATAAAGATACTTTGGGAAAGTTGGGATCCAATAAAAAGTCCAGTTCATTTCTTCTCTGCTGCCTACCCCTGCTATCAGTAATAACCTGCCCATGATGCCTGTCCTTTCCCTATTCTCTATTTATTGCTTTCATACCCCTCTGCCATTCTGTCCAGCCCAGCTTTCTCCTCTCTCATCATCTAAATGCTCTTCCACCACCCTTCTATGTAAATTCTGGCTTACACTTTGTTATAGTAACAGAAATGCATGTTTATTACATTGTAAGTCTCCAACATAGTGAAATCCGTTAATCGAAAAGGTTTTTCCATCCGTTCCAAGTGAACGGAGATGCAGCTGTATGGAATATAGCTATGGTGCCTGAAAATCTATGTAGACAGGAGCCTGGAGAGAAAGGAAGATTGTTCATTTACATAGTTTGTGGTCTTATTTAGAAACCCAAGGCACTGCAGGAGTAGATTTCATATCATTACAAGTGGTGTGCATTCTTAAAAAGCCAGGTGGGAGTAAATGGTATTGCTAGGAGAGCAGGCTAAGAATTGGGTTAATTCCTACTTAGGCTAGCTTTGAAATACTTTTTTGTATAAATCCAGAGTGACACTGAGGAACAAAAGAGCCTACTGAACAGAAGTGCAAGCAAACCTAAGCCTGTGATTTGGGAAGAAATTAAATAAACTCAAGCCCCAAACAGGTTGCCGTGTTCTGAGGACAGCCCGAGGATGCTCGCCAAAGGTCTGTGGCCACACAGGAGACTAATCCTTTCTCTGGTTATAAGTAGATCCCTTCCAAAAAAAATGTATTCCTTGGCTGTAGATCTGCATTTTGACTATCTGATGAATCAGACATAAACTATCATGGGGTTTGAGGAGCTCATTATTCTGAGCACTTCACTTGCTGTTCTCCATGGCCAGCTATCACGGTCTGGAAGAGTTTCTGCTGACTCATGTCTTCTAGCCTTTAAGACAAAATCCTGACCTTGCACAGTGTACTTAATTGTGCCGGGGCTCAGTGGAGACCTTGGCAGAAGAAGTTCCACAGAGTAATCCTTCACTTCCACACCTGCAGCACTGGTAGGAGTTATTGAAATCTGCTGAAGGGAAAAATAGATTTAGATCCTTTATCTAAATGAAATATCCTAATGCTGGTAGTTCCAAAATCAAGCACAAATATTAATCTAATGGAAGGTAGAAACTGTAGTATATTAGTTGTTCTAAAATTGAAGAGTGGGAATTAGAAACATAGTAAGTCATCAAGACCATGGCTCTGCCAAGAGCTGTTTGGATATTACACTATGAATAGATGAATATTTTCAAAATTGCTAATTTATGAATAGTCACTACGTGCAATTGGACATGAAACGTGGCCTTTTTTTATCAAAAGGGACAACTTTATTCTATGTATTTACATTGCCTTTCTCTCCATACATCTCTGATCAAGCACTGAGGAATAGTGGTATCATTAAAATAGAAAAGACTGATAATGAAAATTAATAGCTCGTTACTTGTGAACCTTGATTTTAGTGTTTCTAATCCCTTTCATCTTAACCAGTCCCCTGGAACTGAAAACAGGAGCTACTGCCCCGTACTTGTTGCGGCAGTTTCACAATCTCCAAGGATCATCAGTGGAAAAAAAATATAACACAAGCTGGGTATTACGTTGGCTGGGTATTATGTTGCCTGAAAGTATCAATAAATTTGAGAGTTTTCTTCGTCTATATTTTCTGTTCCTTGTTTTCTAATTTTAGACTTCTGGTCACGCTTGCAGTGTGGAAGAAAAATAGGTATTACATGATACATATTACATGATGGTTATGTGGTTCTTGGTTTGGAATACTTTCCATAAACCTTCTAGGAAAATAAAATGTCAAGAACCCCCAAAATCTTGCAGTTAGGCACACAAATGGCAGCGAACCCAGAGCTGATTCCTTCCAGGGAAGAAGAGCTGCCAATAGCTTTTGCATGTCTGCCGTGATGGTGTGTTAGGAGCAGGAGCTGGACAACCAGATTTTAGCAGACCCACTGGGGGATCTTACAACCACAGGCTTCAGGGAGCAGTTTTACTTTCTGTGTCTGCAAACAACAGTGCAAAAGTGTGAAATATGAGAAATATTGTAATTCCAGAGAGTGACAGCATTGAGGAAAGCACAGGGCAGCCGACCCTGCAGATCACTGCTACCTGTTTAGAAACAGAATAAGCCCAGGAAAGACAACAGGAGGAGAAATGTCTTCAGGCTTCCCCAGGGATGCTGAGGATTGAGGATATAGTCTTTGCCACTGGCTGGTTAGTGCCTGACATTATTCTGCCCTGCGGGTGTGGGATTTGGGTCACAGGCTGGCTCAGGGAGGTGGTTAGATTTCCTCTAAGCTGCTCCCTGCAGAATTGAGCCTTCCGCTTACTGGCTCCACCCCCGCCCCTCCCTGGGGCTGTATTTCATAACAGAAATGACCACCAGCCTTTTCCCCATCCATAAACAGAACCTGATTACTCTTCCTGAAAGAGCATCTCGCCATGTTCCCCGAACCTCGCTGTGGCTGGGTCACATCCTGCACAGCCTCCAGATACAGTTGTCTGCAGTGTTGCTCACCCTGTGCCATGAATGGATTCACCCTCTTTACCTTCTGGGCAGCTCTGCATAGAAGTAGGGACAAGCCAAAAAAAGCCAGTGTGAAAAAATATTTATTTATATAAGAAAAATGGGACCAAAGTAGTTTTAGATGTGAAACGACAGAGGTGAATGGAATTCCAGCCAGAAAGAATCTAGCTATTGGTCTGTAAAACAGCTGGTTAAAAGTACTGTTGAAATTTAAAAAATATTAATGAAACTGTGGAAAACAGAAGCATCCTCAAACATTGCTCTTCTGGGCTGTCTACAGTTTTAATGGAATTTATTTTTCAAATTTAGTTGAAAAAATTCATTCCCCTGCTGAAATTCCAACTTGCCAAGTCTCAACCCCAGGTGGATTTTTATAGCCAAGATCTAAACCCCTGAAAAACAGCGGTGTACAGTATAATGGAAATGCTGACACAACCTACATTACAGCTGCACGAATTGTGCCAGTATAGTTTATGGAGAGCACATTTTGGTTTTGTCAGGTTTTTAAACACAGGCTGTTGTAAATCTGAAAGAAGACTGTCTTGTTAAAGCTTTAAGACTGTACATATTAGCAGAGATGGGTCTGAACCAAAATGTCCTCTTTCAGATGCCTTCCTGATTTTTGGGAGAACTGGAAACCTCACCCGAGCATCACAACTCCATCATTATCCTGTTTTGTTTTTACTAGGAGGAATTAATTCTGTTATGAAATACAGCCCCCAGGGGCAAACACAAAGTAGGAGGCTGTTCCCCTCCAAGAAATAAGCTGGATAGAAAAAGATTGTGAGGAGTAACAAAAGTGCAGTTCACGCCACACAAGTTCACCCAGATCAGCAGCAGCGTCAGGGTTAGGCTCCCAGTCCATTGAAATGGCAGTTCTAGTCCAGAAGTTAAAATAACGCTGTTACCTGAAGTCTAACACCTATAGCAGGTAAATATTTACCTGTACGAATTGCACTGAAACAGAGGTGTTCAAAGGCTGAAACCATAGCTGTGATTCAGAAAATTAAGTATTGTGTCTTTAATAAATGCCTGTGGAGGAAGTTGAATTTTGGCTGAAAACATGGTCTCGGTAGCTTTTGGGAAACTTTATCCTGAACCTGTAAAACAAAATCATTGTGGAAACGCAGATATAAACTAAATGTCATGACTTGGGCCCCAGTGTAATTTGATTGATAACATCATCAGGATACCTCTCTAGTACAACTAGAAAGATGGCACCTTTCCAAAGTGTATGAAAACTGGCTTACATTTGCATAAATTAGCCAGAAGAAAGTAAAGAGGAAAAATCTATTTAAATCTGCATTAATCTTTTATTGGCTTTTCCACTTGTCATAAATAGTTTGTAACCATACATATATCATCATACCAAACATCACGTATAACTTCTCACTCAATAATCCAATTGATATCAAGGTGATATATTCAGTAGCAACAGTTCTTAAATGGGCCATTTTATAACCTAGGCAAATGTTAATCATCCTTAGCTTCTTAAGTGTGATCTTAACAGTACTGCTCATGCTTACCAGTGAGTTTCAAGCAGTGCTGTGGTTTATAGTTAATTAGGAGACAGATTCTTCACTGAGGTTGAAAGGAAAGCCATGATGTTAAAACATTATTAGTAGTGCTGGGTGCCCTATTTTTGGGTGCTCAGCCGTGACGTCTAGGACCCTGACTATCAGAAGCCAAGGTCTCAGCATTTTCTGATTATCAGGCTCTTTAAAGAGATGTCACACTGAGAACCCAGGAATCGAAGGCATTAGAAGCACTTGTCATTTTTGTTATAGTTGGCCTTGTTCAAGTCTTCTTGTAGCCTGTCAAAAGTCAATCAGCAGGAAGCCGAAACAAGACATCGCTCTCCATCAGATTCATATTCACAGTGAAGCAGAACATCTGACCTGGTGGCAACAGAGTGACACCATCAGCAGGATCAGCATACTGGTGTGGTGGCCACACCAAAGGCTTCCATCATGCCTTAAGCGTCCTGGAAATAAAATGGTGACACAGCTAAATTTAATCTCTCTGATCCCTCTTGAGAACCTCTCTTCTTCAGGCTATTCCCACATAGACAAAAAGATTTTGTTTCACTGAACCTATTTATTGACCACAGCTGTCACCCCTGCTCTGACCAGTGACCTTAACTGAATATTCAAATCCATTGTAGATCAGAAGTTCAAATGATTTTCTTACCCTTTGAAAGCCCTGTTTTCATAGTGAGCTGATTGCAAATGACAATATTATAAGGGGTGTAACTGAGATTCTACAAACAATTTGCACCTCAGATTTACAAAACTAATATATACGGAAGCGTGAGCGCTGCTGACATTTCCTTCCCCCACCAGACTGTTGAGTTGATCCTGTTTGTGTAGATGAGTATGTCCCCTTCAGGTACTGAAAGACATATTGTGCAGAAGGATTTTAGAGGGACTTGCTGAATCTGCTGCTACAACATACAAACCACTGATTCTGATTCATCCTCTTGGCATGGGTGGGAATCAAGGCCACAGATGGCACGGGCCACTCACCTTCCTTCTGGGAGGATAACGTGTGCTATGAAGGACAAGCACAAGCTTGCACTGTGCTGGGGGCATCCCAGGCTCAAAGTCTATCTGCTGTCTGCCTTAAACACAAGCTGATACTGAAACTCATCTTTCTTCCTTCCCAGAGCACCAGTGGCTTCCCTGGAAGTCAGGAACCTCCGAGGGCAAAGACAGGGGGATTTCTGTGCAGTGTCTGTAATGTGAGCTGAAGAGGTGTAAACTCAACACGCAGAAATGTCCACAAATGTTCTAGTTACTCTCCAGTTTCAAGGTATTTGTTTGATACAAAAATACTCTGTCCTTCATTTAAGTCATTTTTTTCCTCTGAAGAGGATCCTTTTTTTTATTTTATTGCTACTTTTTTCTAGAAGAAAAAAATTTTCTAGCATTTTAAAAATATTTGAGATCAGGTTGTTACAAGCAAGGATGCTATATAAAAATGTTAACTTTTACCCTAACTTAATTCTCCTTTTCATTCCCTCTTCTGTTTTTTATAGCATTTCCCACTTCTATTTTGACTGTATTGCCTTGATTTTTTCCTTCTTTCTTCTCTGATATTTTTTCACAAATAGCAGAAGGCAAACTTCACAATATTGAACTTCAACCTTAATCTGTGCTACCTGAATTACTTCAAAATGGTCAGAATTAACTGATCCTGATAAGAATTTCAGTAGAAGCCCCATATCTCAAATGGTTCTTATCTAGCTGTCTGCCTGTCCACCTATCATTCCATTGACTTAGTCATCCTGCTTAAAGATACCGTGTATTTGCTGTTTTAAAGAATGATTAATCAATGGACTCAGAAGAACTAGAATATCAAGTTGGATTAAGTTGGACTGAGGTGTACACGACATCTGTAATGAAACTTAAACTCACAGAAAACTCAGCTTGCTCAGACTTCTGTAATACAGCATGAATCAGTCCAAGTATGTTCAGAGTCTGCAGAGGTTCATGAACTTCACAGACCACATCAGTGTAGCCTCAGCTGAGAAAAGGAAGCACATTGCAAGGAAGCAGATTTTGAAATTTCATGCCCTATCACTGAAGAAAAAGGTGAAGTATTACAAAATCAGGAAATTCAAAGCCATATAACTGAAAAGCAAATAGAGGCTGTGGGTGAGAAATTCAGCAAGATAACTCCCTTTAGTTTGATAATGCCTTCAAAAGTCTTTTATTAAAAACATAAGGAAAGACTACCCAGTCTGAAGGTCCAGCAGATGCCAAACATGCAGCTTGATGATTTGTGGTGATCTGTTCAGCAGGAGGAGTCCATAGTCATCCAACTTTGCTGGCGTGAAGGACGTTCTCCTGAGGAACATGAGGAACAGACACAGAAATCCCAAATGTCTAGACTCCACTTTTCACAGACATCATGCAAAACTACATAGAAATCTTTTATGGGGTCTGATTTTCAGAGGTGAGGAGTGCTGCATCTTCTGTTGAAGTTGGTTGGAAACAGCAGCAGAACTGTCCCTCAGTTTCCTCACCTATTAGAGTCACCCTGATAATAGTTCCCGGTGCTATTTATTCTTACATATGTTATTATGAACTGTCCAGTGCAGAATATAAAGCTTAAGTGCAGTCACGTTCATAAAGCCTTTGGAGAACATTACATGGATGGCAATAGAGAAGTGCAGAGTATTGTTGTAAATTTGAATTTTCTGCCATATGTTTTCTAAATGCCAATATAAATAGTTCAGGAAATAATAAAATGAATAAAACACACGACTTCATTCTAGTTCCATTTGGAAAGACAGGGTGTGAAATGAAGAGTTCTGTTCTCCAGGTGGTGATCTCCATGCATAGTATAGTGTTTGTCCTGAATTTCATTGCTTTAGAAAAAAGTCATGAAAAGTCTTGATTTAGTTGGCGTTTAATGTGTTTTTTATATAACTTCTGTGATATAATCAGTTACCAAGGGAGTCGATAAGGAAACGTAAAGAGCAGTAAAAGCTTCAGCTATTGCTCTCTCTGCCTGGCGATTGGCTTGCTGGGTACACAAACCCCAAAAATCCCAGGTCACATATACCTGCCGCCTGCATTGCTGCCCGCGTGGCTGTGGCACAGTCCGGCATCCTCCCGCTGGAGCCGTCGCCAGCCAACCCGTGGCCGGCAGAGACAGTCAGTGAGCTGGGGCAGCAAGACGGTGCAGGGGGCTGTAAATCACCTTGCTTTCTGCATAGCTGGGAATAGTAATGCACAAGCCATAGGCAAGTATATTAATGTCTCCAGCTATCCATAAATGAAAAATCATGTACGGCAACATTCTCTTTATTGTTATTCCAACAGAGGGCTTTTTCCTTTTTTTTTTTTTTCATTAGAGCCTCTGTTTTATTTTTTGAAAAACATTTTATCTGCTCAAAGCTTTCTGTCCGCTTTGGCACATGAGCATTCTTTCTCATAAATGAAACCTAGTCTCTTTTACATGGATTGAGTGGCTCTGTATTTACAAAATGATAGCATTAAATTACTCAGACTCTTAATGGATTTTGAGAAGAAAGTCACAGGGCCAGCGATTTCGCCAAACTCGGGCAGTCACCTACAATCCTGAGAAACTGTAGCCGCATTGAAACCTGTTATGAAGAATGTTGGCAACGTTTTAAATTAAGTGTTTTTAATATGCTTAACCATGCATTTAATTTAAGCTTAATGAGACAGTTATTGTATGCTGACTAAATACCATGATGTTATTAAAAACATATTTACAGAGATTAACAATGATGTAATAGATACATATTTATGCCATCATTGGTAAACCGCTAATACTACGTTTTTAATTAATTGGCATGTACTCAATATAGAGTAGGGCTCTGGAGATATTTATTATATTTGGTTTATGTTGATGAAATACCAACTGGTTTAATGAGGGTTAATTGATCTAACTAACTATTAAAATACACATTTCCTATTCCCTGCCTATCAGGGTTTAAATCAACGTAACATTCAAGCAACTAGAATTCAGTATGTGCTTAACAGGCATAGGATAATTCATGTGCTTATAGGTGAGTGGGGGCTTAAATGATCTGGTGAGTGGAGAGCAATTAAATTTCCCAGGAAATACAAGAATGATAAATGAAATTGAAAAAAAAAACCAAACGTAGAAATACCAAGCAATAGGTAGGGCATAAGAAGTGGAAGTCCAAAGGGCTTCTGCCATGCAGCAGGCCTTCAGATTTCCTCTCTGGCTTTTGGTACTGTCTCAAATCTGGTCGACTGATTGAGTTACTGTTGGTCTAGTTATACTAACTGGGCATGTCTTCATGCTGAGATTAATTCACACTGCTTCTGATTGCATTGCAATAAATGAAAGTTTGCTATGGCCGTGACTGGACCCCAAATATGTACTGAACAGACAGCTGGTGAGGTTAATTTAACATGCAGTATCTGTTTTGATAAGTCTAAATGACGTGCAATATGCTTACCACAGACACCTGATTCTACATGCTGCTGAAATGTGTGTGCGCCTAATGGAAAATCTACGAGCATTTTTGGAGTAGTTAAAACATACTTTCCACTGGTTTTAATTTAATTTTACTTTTTTATGAAGAATCTTATAGAAAGGGCACAGTGAAAAAGCAATGAAGACCAAATTGCTGCACATGAAGTTTCATTTCTGGAGAGCCAGAGAGATTAATTCACTTGGCTGTGACTTGTTCATTACTACCCCAAGCTAACAAAAAAAATGAAATATCACAGAGAGCAGCTCCTCTCTTCCGTAGGTCGTAACAGTGTCCTGATCACAGCAGTGCAGGGCTACAGAAGAGGAAAATACTCTGGTTAACAATCTGACAATGCCATACCTGCACAGAGCAAATTATTCTGATGCTGCAGTTTTGTTTACTGATTCTGATACGATTGTTTTTCTGGCCCTTATTTTATTTTATTATATTGTATCTGGACAAGGGGCTCATTTTTTAAAGTGTTTCCAAGACTCGTATGAGGATGTGGCACATCATTGATCAGGAGGCTTTCGCCCAAGATTGCTGAATCACTGGTTGTCCGTGTGGCTTTCTGATCCGTACTGCCAGGGAAGGGTGTACAAGAGTATATGTGTGCATTGGTGGGAAGAATCAAAGAAAACAGAAGAAGGACCCTCTGTTAAGGTGCTTCAGGAAGATGAGATTTGTTCATTTGTTTTTTCAGGCTCCAGAAGCCCTCACAATACTGGAACCATTATGGTAACAACTCTAATTTTTCATGATCTGACTCCAGTTGCAGGGCCTGGGGCTTTGCCTGAACCTCACAGCTTTCATCCTGGCAGCTAGAAAAAGGAAAGGCACTGTATAGGCACTGGGTTGTGGTCAGTCAGACATAGTGCTCAGGAATATTCTTTCCGCAAGCAAACACTGCTGTCACTACCCTTGGTCCATGGGGAAGGAAGCAATGGCATGGGACAGCTATGTAGGTGTGGAGGTTTCCTAAGTTATCTGCTGCTGGGAACCATTGCTCTATAGGAACTGGAGTTTAGTTGTTTCTGTCCATCATCAGTGGGTGGGTGGCAAAATCCTGTCATCGTTTTCTTACCTTTTGTAAGGTCTATTGACCTTCAAAACCAGATTATTTTTTTCTAAATAGTAAATATTGACCAATCAGTAAAATCAAGATCCTAAGTATATCTTCATCAAGGTTTGGATCCAAAGAACTGTTGTGGATCATTATATGTAACTCATGCCAGTGGTAAAATTTAGATCCAAATCAAGCTTTGGAGTTTGAAAATGTTAACATTTCAGGATTTGGTCTGGATTTTTGGTTCAAGTGCATCTCTAAGAAGGATAAAAATAATGATGATGAGAAGGAGGTTGAATTATTTGCTGTTGTATTGTCTATGAGGGTGAAAGAGGCCTATAAAAGATCAAAGGTGATATCCTGACACAGGGAAATTAATGAAAATATTATATTAGGCCTTTATTTGATACTTAGCTTGTCTGTAATAGTTTACAGCAGAACTTCATAGCATCCATTTATATTGCTTAAATTTTTTAATGATTCTGAATTCTTTGTTGAACCTTTTTGAGAGGGAAAAATGTTAACTCTTAATAAGTGACATGGCATTTTATTCTGAATCAAAAGCCTTTTCTTTGAAAATGACTTAATTAACATTTCCAGGTTCATAACATTTTCATTTATTCCTCTTTTTTGTTTTTAAATGGTTTTTTAAGTTTTCCAGTGATAGTGATAGAGGTTTCCTAATGTATTAAAAAAACACAGAGTGTGCCCAGTGGGACCTGCAATCTGATTAGCTTTCAGTTTGAAGCTGAAGAAGGAGATTAAGCAGAGAAGGACTGCTGTGCTATTAAAAAGAAAACCTGATTTCTTTTAGCCATTAGCCAATAAAATGAGTACAGCTGTCAGCAGAATGGCTAAATATATTACATAGCGAGATTATCAGGTAAATATTTGAAAACTGTGAAACTTTTTGAATGTGGGAGATTCTGCTCTTAGGGATGACTTTTAAAGCTGGAGTCATTCTACTGTAAACCACAGGTTTTGGTATTCTCTTTGAAGAGCCTCTTTGTACTGTGTTTCATCCAGCTCTCAGCACAATAGGGTCTGGTCCTTGACTAAAGCTCTAAGTTGTTGCCACAGTAAATAACAAAAATAAAATTCTAATTCCACTGAAGTCGCACGAAGCAGCTCCAAATTTATATCTGGAATTTAGTGCAATGTGACTTCACTCTGGTGATTTACCTGTGTATACCAGTTTCCCCCTAAAGACTTCACAAAGTCTTCCAAACAGTGGTAATACTGCTGCTTTCCATTTTGTCCATTTTGCTGTTCTGATGTGCCTCTAAACATTATAAGTGGTAAAAGCTACAATGTCCCGTATAAAAAATGATGGGTATCCAGCTCATATTTCCAGCCTTAGATTTTCCAGTGTTTTGGATACATTTCAC
This sequence comes from Fregata magnificens, assembly GCA_013389945.1. Classification (NCBI taxonomy): domain Eukaryota; kingdom Metazoa; phylum Chordata; class Aves; order Suliformes; family Fregatidae; genus Fregata; species Fregata magnificens. The sequence goes on from WAAD01037761.1 coordinate 153,053, forward strand.
GAAGCAAAGGATCCAAAAAGCAAGTTCTATAATGTTTTCCATGAAGGTAGAATGTAGTTTTAGGGAGAGAGAATAGATGGGTCTTCTGAACGAGATACATGCTTTTTGAAGTCTTACCAGCACATCAGCTTCTCACATTTCTTGAGAACTAGAGTTTTGTATACACACATTCAGAAGCCGTTGTATCCCCTGCTGAAATCCATTCCCATCTAGAACATAGCAGCTATTTAACAGGGCCTATTTTATGAGGATGTGTTCCAGCAAAATGTCATGGAAAAACAATTTTCCCCCTGAAAAACAACTGCTTAGCTCAGACAGCATCATGTCAGAAATTAAATCAGAGTAACAAAGTGCTGTATTCGATTAGAAACAAGGTGGTGTATGAAGTCCTGAAAGAGGAAGGGTTAGTGGTAGATAAAGACGTGGTAGACGTAGAGACGTAGAGAATTTCCAAGTGCACCTTTAAAAAAACAAAATAATATGTTTAAAACATCAAAAGGGTAATGCAAGTATTCAGACTGGGGAAGAAAATAAGTATATGCAAGTATATACGTATAAATATTTTTCTCATAAACAGAGAGCCATTCATGAATGCATACACACACATTTCCTGAGATGTAAATAACCATGTAAGCTGTTTAATATATCTTTTCTACACCTTTTGTAGCATTCATTTGACATGTTATATTTACATTTAGGCCCCAGCTCTGCATACCTTTATGCATGCACTTGATTTGATACATCTTTTCTGTTCATGTCTGCGTAGTTAAGCATGTGCTTAAGAACTGGGTCTCAGACCTGAAGGCAGTGGGACCATGCAAAGCATGAAAAGCAAAGTGACGGGAAGCAGGTGTTTAAGTTCATCAGTATTAACAAAGCTCCTAAAGTCTAAAGATAAGTGTGTGCTTAAAACCCATTGAGTTCAATAAGATTAAGGCTCAGAGCTGAAGTTAAGCATATGTTTTGGTGAACAGGGATGGACGGCTGTTGGATGCCACAGCACAAAAATTAGGCATATTATAGACTTAGCAGGCTCGTAGCCTTTGATTATAAAGTCTTCTGGCAGGATGTGTATTTATTTGTTTTCCTGTAAAGCATCTTTCTTGCATACAAAAACATTTACAAGCTGGAAATACAGGAAAATAACATTAGTCTCATTTTATAATCAAGTGATTATGAGTAAGAGAAGACTGGCTCTGCCCATTCTGTATTAATTCTCCTTTTCCACTGCTTTCTTGTCTTCACCGAGGGGTTCAAGGGTTAAGCCATCCCAACATGCCTCACTCTCAATTTATAAAACAGAAAATCTTCCATAAATCAAAAGTTACAAACAGACTTTGTAATGTCATAACTCTTGTGACGGCTTTCCTTTTGATTGATTCCTATACATACATTCTGTCTGATTACCATAATGTGTTCTTGTGGGACAATTCAAGCAGGGTAGAAGAAAGGCGCAAGGAAAGAAGTAAATAACAAATGGTCCTGACTCCTCCTCATCGAGAGTGATTTCAGTCCAATGTTCCATCATATCAACCGGGAAAGAGAGTCTTAGGGTTTAGGCAATCAATTACAGATATGTGTAGAGGCAGACACAATCATTTCACTGATTGTCACCAGTCTAGAGCAGTGACACAGGGAAGTGATCCATCAGTCTATTTCCACTGACAATCAGAGAAAGATGGCAGACACTTGTAGACTAACAGGCACCTGGATTGGCTGGCTTAGAAGATTGAAAAATAGCTGTATTTCAAACATATCTAAACCTTTAAATACCTCTGTTCGAAGATTTCATACATTCCTAGAAAACATTTAGAGCTATTACAGGAGTCGCTCATGTTATTGTGGGTGGGGAGGAGAGTAAACCTGCTTTCAAGTGCATTAGAATAGATAGAGTGAAGTAATCATGTTTAAGCCAGGAATATCAAGGTCTTTCCTGATTTGCCAGCTTTTATTTTCTTCTGCTGTGTGTTTAATAGGTAATCTATTTTTTACGCATCAGAAGCAAAGAACTGAAAATTAGCTCATCAGTGATCAGAAATTTAGCATTAGATTTAGACAGTGTTTGTTCTATTGCTTAATGCTGCTTTTTCCTCAGTATACACGGGTTTATTTATATTAAAAATCACCATGGACCATCTGCAGCAGGGTGCAAACCTCAGAGCGTGGTCGGTCCACCAGCCTGAGAAATCCCCTCTTCCAATAACCTTTATTTACATTGTCAGAGCCCTACAGAAAAACAACCCACACACTCACTAGGTCTTTAGTAGCCAGCCAATTTCAGACTTAATATATTTATTGTTTTCTTCTTATATCAAATTTCTTTTAAAATCTGGAGCCGGCAAAGTAAGAGAAACCACACGCCAACAGGTTGAAATAGAAACTGCAGAGCAGCATCCCACGAGCTGTTGAGGGCTGACTGCAAGCTTGGGATGAGTGTAGAAGCAGCTGCTCATGGACCAGCTGCTGTCAACATCCGAGTGTTAGATGAGTAATGTTTTGGTGTTGTGAACTTCCCAGGCACATCTCTCGCCACTCCTCCCCTCGCAGGTCTTCACCTGATAATTGAGAATCAAAAACTTAGCACCCGCAGTCAGAGAAACCGTGTTCTCCCTTGCAGTACTCGTGTGCGGCCATGCCTGCGGGGACTGCTGCACGTGGCTGTGCACCTCCTGCACCCCTTTTGCAGAGGGGCAGTCTCATCTTTATCCTGATTTGTGATCCTCACCTCCTTCCAAAAATCTCCATTAATGTTTGGCTTTTAAGGATGAACTTTGAAGGAAGGGATGCCATGCTTAGGTTGGGCAAAGGCAAATCTCCCCTGAAGGCACAGGTAAATTAATTATGTGAAAATCCTGCCTCATGACCTGGCAGGTCCTGGGGAGGTGGTGAAACAAGCTCTGCCAAAGCTTGGAGCGAGGTACTGGATGAGGAAGAAGCCTGCCCCCGAGGCAGATGGAGTCGGGGTTTTTATGCCGTACCCCAACAAAGGATGTATTTTTTGCAGCCCAGGGAATGAGGGAGCCTCACAGGCTGCTCAGGCGCGTTTGATCCTCCCACCTCTAAGGTTCTGTGGGAGGTGGAAATGCTCCCACAGGGCTTTCATTAGAGCAGCCTCTTTCATCTGACTGATGAGTCGTGGTGGCATCCAGCATTTCCCTTGAGGCTTCCACCACTAAAATGCTTCTGCTGCTCCCACAGCCTTACATCCCACTCCTCAGGTATATCCTCCATGCCAGGAAAGGGATCCAGTCTCGTTCTGTGTCGGGGCAGACTCACCTCTCTCCCCAGTGATACAGGATGTGCCGAGCTCTGTATCTGTATTTATTGATGTCCTGAGAGCCGTGTATAGCTGACTGGTTGTTTGAACCTTGATCCTGTCTTCCCAGTCCTCAAGCACTCCGAACACATGAAAGCATCACATTTTGGTGTTTTTTTCAGGTGGAGAAGGCATGAAAACAAAATCTGGGAGCTCACATTTTAAATGTAGCCAAGCCCCCTCTCTAGGACATCACTGACAAAGTTCTTGGATAACATTAGTCTGACGGCAAAATGTATAAAATAGAATTTATTATTAATTCATAAAGAGCTTTGATATCTTATCTATTGCTCTTCTCTTGTAATGATTTTTAATGTCATCATCATTTTTAATTTTGCATGAAACCCATTGTCGTCTGTTTTCATTTGTTTGGTAAACCTTGTCTGTTTTATTAAGAAAATCCCAAGGCTTCTGTGGGTATTTGTGCAACAATAAGAATAAAGAAATGTTAATAGTAATTTGTTTCTAGCTCAATGCAACATTAATTTCAGCACCACATTCTGAGGATTTTATTTTTATAATTTCTCAATGTGTGGAAATATACTTACCATTCCCAAAATCCAGTAATCCAAATGAAGAGTGAAAAATCCTCAGTGTCCTAAGATCTTGGACAAACCTTACCTTACCTTTTATTTACTATGTATGCTACTGCAAGCCAATATGGACCATAACTCCATTTAGATAATAATAATAATCAAATTATCCAAACCTGGGAGAACATGTTTTATAGATTTTGGTCTAAATTTAATACAAAAATGCAGTAGTCCTTGTTTGGAAGAGTTTATTAAGGGTTAGCAAAAAAAAAGCTTTTTCAATAGTCTATAACTCTCTAATGGCCTTTTTCAAATAAAATGGGAAAGAATTTGAAAAGAAACCTATATCAGTGAGCCGCAATTGTAACATTACAGTACAGGTCTATAAATCTTGACATGTTCAGAAGATTGCCTAAACCAGCAATACAATCTGTCCAAACCTCATTGTCTCCACGACCAGCCAGACTCATTTTAAGAAATGTATGTGGTCTTCAACCTAATTTTATCACCTTCATTTGTAAACTAGTCAATCAATCAAAGCATCCTGTGAGTCTAAATAGAAAAAGGAGTGCATTTTCATGCATTTCCAGACAGCACAGTCAAAAATTAATCTCCACTTGATCAGACATTCCTTGCCCTCATCTCAATAGACCATCATTAGGGTCAGCAATGTATATTAAAAATAGAGTTGCAGCGAACTGTTCGCCAGGGATTCTTTGCAAGCTACCTGCTGCCAGATCAGTGAGCTCATGGCTCCCTAGGAGTCTGCAAGAGAAGACTGGTTCATCCAGGAAAGAGCAGCCTAAAAATAAAGTTAAAAATGGGGAAAGGAGAATTGTCAAGAAATTCAGATGCTCCACCAGCTGTTTCTTGCACCCTGAGCACAGGGGGATAACAGCTTGGTGAAATGTAAAGTGGGACCCCAGATAAGACCTCATCTTGTGATCCCTTTCCTACTTACATCATGGACTATCTGAAGACATTATTCTTATACATTTTCCTACTTCCTACTTATATATGTATTTACCATGTGTGAGATGAGACTGAGGCTGGGCAGGTTTATGTTGGGGAGACGGACAGTGGGCATGCACTGTGCCCCAAAGCCATAATTCCTACTTTTTCATCATGGAGCTTATGGCCTTTGTTACTGGGCGCTTTTGGTGCGCTGCTGTCCTGTGAATATAGCAAGGTATGTTGGGACTGACTCCTCCTCTCCCTTACAGCTGCTTTTCTCACCTCAGGCAACACTGAGAAACCAGTAAACTGCTGTAATGGGTCGTGCGGGCATTTCCAGTTGGTGCTGGAGTGCCATACAAACAGCAAAGCCGCTAACTGCTTGTGGGGAGCTGTGGCTGAGCAGCCTGTGTGTGCCCTGGGACCCTGCTCTAGCTGAGCAGGCTCTCGGGGCTGTTCGGGGCGGCACAAGCAAGAGCAGCCCCAAGACTGCTCTAGCTGTGCCAGTGGCTGAGCTGTGCCAGGGAAGGCAGGCAGACAGCAGCTGGGCAGTGTCAGAGGATGCGGTATCTTTTTTCCACATCTTTGGTTTGGTTTGGAGCATAAGAAAAATTCTGGAATGTGAGACGTGATACCTGAAGTCCTCTTTCCACCTTCCAAACCTGCTTTTCACTGGCTGCCTTCCCCTGCAGCTGCCACCTCACTGGACAAAACAGCATTTTAAGGATATTTAGCAAAGGCAGCATGTGGCAGAAGGAGTTGGAAGGCAGTACAAGCAAAAGAACACAGCAGGCAGGTGTAGTTGCCAGTCTTGTGTTCTTGTAAGTGAAGCTGAAAGGGTTTGTTGATCTTAAGTCCAAGTTTTTGAGTGGGAGCTGACTACAGTAGCAGTTATCAGTTCCTCTAGTGAGGAAGAGTTTTCTTGCTCTAGGAAAATGTCTCAGTCCCATATAACTTTTTTTTTTTTTCTTATAATTGACTTGCAGCACAAAACCCATTTCCAAAAAAGTCTCAATTCAGAATGGCAGGGGTAGAGAAAGTGTTGATACGGCAGAAATGGCAGCACTAACCATGAATTCTTCATCTGGGTGAAGACTCCCTTTTTAAGAAACACACACACAGACCTCACTGCTCCTATCACAGACTCAAGGACATTTGCTGGCAAAGACTGGATCCTTGACTCTGCAGTCTTCATGCTGAATGAAGTATGGCTGAATGAACCTGTTGTATAAGGCTGGTGTGAAATGGTCGTGTACTCTTCCTCCAGAGTACCTACCAGTTGTCTCCCCCGTTACACGTGCTGTGCTTTTGGCTACAGGAGGGATCATTTGGATCTTTTACACCCAAAAAGGAAGAAAACCCATCTAATATTTCCAACTGACAGGCATAGTCCTGACAGGCCATCATCATAATTTCCACCAGGATACTATGGTACCCATACACAGAAGGGAAGCAGCTGGGATGATGTGCTGTCTACCAACCATCATCAAAAAAACAAAGTGAGGCTTCCTTGTATTGTCCACAACCAATGGGTTTGTTCGTGAAATAAATAGTTGGGGGCAGAAAAGACACACACACACCAAATACTGAAGAAATTGATATTTGCACAATGTATAGAGGAAAGTATTAAAGGACACTTCATCTTTGAATAAAATTACTCCAGTAACCATAGCAAGGTCAGGGAGAAACTGAGTTACCAGCTATTTATAAAACAACATAGAGGAGAAACAAAAGAACATTTACCCTGGCTGATGAGCCTTCTGAGATGTTTATACATCTGACCAGAATAGGTCAGGACCTATCTTCAAGATGGCAAGAGAAGGTGGTCTGTGCTCCCACTACTTCCTTCTCTTCTGTGCAGTGTATCCCATTAAGTGAATGTTGCTGCAGAATCAAATCACTTCACTCCTGTTCAGGTAGTTGGCTCCCACTGAGAAAAGAAGTTGGGACAGATGTACAAATCTGTCATGAAGGGCACAGTCCAGGTCCTGGTGCTGTTGGTGGGAAGACTCCCATTGTCCTCAGGTGGAGCACAAAGTAAGGCCAGATGAAAGCTGGGCTGGATTCAGCCATGTAATGAGATCAGGCTGCAGGCAGGTTGCAGAAATGTTGTTTTATACTTGAATTTTTCTTGGAAAATGCAAGAGGATTTCAGGGAATCTATGATATCCTTCTCTACTCATACTTTCAACGAGAAAGAAGTTTATAGTCAAGTGGCTCTTAGCCAACTTGCAAAACCTTATTAACTGACTGGGGAACACTTTTCCCAGAGGTTTTAACTTCTTTAGTTAAAGCTAGAGTACAGAGGATGTTAGTCATTTGGGAACAGAGCCCTGAGCTTCTGCTGGGTGCCTCTTAGTGCAGTGGCAACTGTTTGCTGGATTACGTGGTGGATTCAGTGGGTGTTTTAGATTGATGATTTTGTGATTCTTGGCCATCTGCTTCTTGTTTGCTGGTGCAGGTGACAACCTTCACAGAATGGGATGAGATGAGGAAGCACATACACCATGTAGGGCCCTATTCCCCCCACTTACACCTGTGTAAATCCAGAGGGTGGTGGGTTTTTTTAAATAGGCATTTCTGATTTACACCACCCCTTATGAGTTCTTTAGCAACTGCAAAGATTAAGCAGGAGAGATGGTTTCACAAGCAGCAGCATGGCAAAGTGGTGGTGGGCTACCCGCATCTGCTGCGTGGACCAAGGAGGAACTGCCTTGAGAGTCTGCAATATAGACCCTGACACGGAGAACCTGAATTGAAGACCTCCCAAAAGCTTGGGACTTCAGATAAAATGGACCCAATGCTTTTCAGGCTTATTAGTCCATAATCCCTGACCATCAGGCTTTGCAAGAACATAAGGTTTTTGCTCTTACATATCTATATCAAATTTACAGGGAATATGCGAAGACTTTAGAGCCAATTCCTCCTCTTTTCAGGTCTTTTTTCCACAAGGGGTCATTGCAGAGCAGAGCAAGGATGACTTCAAAAACTAGGTGATTTTTTCCTTTTCTGAAGTGTAGTAGATATTTAGATGCAATCATTTTAACTAGAATTGTTAACAGGATTAATTTGTAGCTGAAAAATACTATAATGCCCTAAAAATAATTATTTGGTTGGTGTTCATGTCAACTACGTTAAGGCCAAGCAATGTTTTAGTATAACTACATTTCTTTTAAAAAAATACCAATATAAAGAGCCAGTCCAATGCAGGGAAAATATGGAGATTTGCCTCTGTGTATAAATGAAGCATTTAAAAATAGGTATAGATTTCTGTGTGGTAATTAGGATAAAAGAAGAAGACTGAAGAGGAGATGTTTCTGAACTGAAAATTAAATTCAGCCATAGAACATGTAAAAAGAATATCAGAAACAATTGTCAACCATCAAACTACTGTTGACTCCCAGATAACTGCCTGATCTTATGTTTCTTTTTTCTTTTCTTTTGTTTGGCAAATAAAGCCTTTTCAATAATTCAGGCAAATGGCATGATAAATACAAATAATTGAGCATATTAAGCTTAAAAATAAAAATGTATTTTATCATATGTAACTTAAAAAGTAATCATATAATTAATGGGTGAAAAACAGAGAGAAAGATTGCCAGAGATTAAGATTAAGCCCTGCAGAAGAGAATGTTCTAACTAGAAATTGGTTTAATTAATAGCACATTTTACATAATGATTACAGTGTAATTGCGCTGACTAGCAGAGTGTCATTAAATATATCCATGCTCCTTTACAACACCCTAAGGCTAAAAATAATGAGTTACATTGAAAATCACTATGCAACAGGTTCATAAATAACATTTAAGCCTATACAAGGCGAATACTTATAAATAATAAATATTTGCCTTTTGTAATTGAAGAAAAAATGACAGCCTTCTTTTTCTACTACCCTGTAGATTGTCATGTTATAATGCTGAAAAGATTTTTTCCCCTTGCGTTCTCTAGAAAGTGTTGAATAATTTATTCAAATGCTAATATTCCACATAGTCTGACTTTGAGGAACAAATATTCCTACATAAAGAATAAATGCCAAGTTGCTTATTACCAGCTTCGTTTTACTTTGCATCGTGCAGTCCCCAAAAAACTATCACAGTCTATTACACATGTCAAATGAAGTTAGTGGCCAGATTTTCTTCCAGAAGAGTTACATTCTTTTTTATTTAAAAATTACCCCTTCTCCCAAAATGTTCATCATGCTCAGAGCTGTTATGTAGCAACAGCTGCTCCTCAGCTCCAAAAAGGACGACATCATAAACCTGATAACTTTTTAATCTGTATGTTTTCTCTGGTGAATCAGGAGTATCTAATAAAAACAGGTTTGATTTCATATTAGCACTATGCTGACATTTGAAAGACCCCCAAATGGTTAGTGTTTAGCTGGCTTACCAAATGCAGCAACCTCTCCAATGTCAAAATAAAGCAACACGCAGAAACTTCAATTCAGGAGATGGAAATGTTCTAGAGCGCTACAACCTTGCAGTGGGTTTTAGCTCCCACCAGTGCTTGGCCCATGCCAATGAAGGGCATGTTGGTGTCATCAAAAGGTGGGACTGGTTGGGTGTCCTCTTCTCCAGTGGCAGAAGTGGCGTAATAACTCGGGTATTAGGGGAAAGGGAAAAGTGCAGTGCTGCTTAAATATTTGTCTTTGAGTCCACAGGTTTTCCATGCTCTGTGTGTGATCTTCCTGACCCATAAAGCTGAATCTTGGTCTCAGATGAATCGATAATGGTAGTAAAGATGAAGGAATTTCACCTGTGAATTCACCTGAATATTGGAACCACAAGTCTTGGGGCACTCAAATGACTTCGATACCTGTGCAGCAGTATCAGCTTTTCACACTTTGTAATGATAATGAGAAATTTGCTGACATTCTCATGCTTCTTATTATAGAAGTAGGATTGTAATATTGTAGTATTAGAAACAGAAACTTTATATTGCCTGAGCACTAACGAAACAAGGTGAGCACCTACAATGGAAAAAAAGCAGTTTGGTACCAGGAAGAAAATATGGTATTTGCTGGTGATAAAACATTCTCAGGATGAGGGTATAAGGAAAGGCCTGATAATGCATGGAAAGGGCTCTCTTTTTTGGATGATACAAAATCCAATTGTCCTTTCTCATTTATGCACGTTTTTCTCTATCACAAAAATGAACACAGGTAAAGTTTTCTTGTCCCAGTCAGACAGATTTTTTTCCCCTTTTTTTGAAGCAAGAATGATACACCCCCCTATCCACAGGAAAATGACCCCTTTTTATCATTATCTTAAACATTGCACAGCAGAAGATGAAACCCTACATCTATTTGGAGCGTTTGGTGAAGCAAAACAAGCGTTAATCGTAAGGGAATTTGCATAGTGGCAGGGCAAATCGTTAGGAGCATATCCGGGTTTTCTGTCCCAGTCTAAAGACAAAATTACATTTGCATCATAGTTGGCCTCCCTGCAAAATCACTAAAACCTTTTCTTTATTTCTAATCATTTTTACAGCTTACGACATCCCACTGGGATCTCCAGAGCCCACTTCACAGGAAGTGCAAGCAAAGGCAGGAATGGACAACCGATGGGAATCTGGACTGAGGTGGCTAGAGAGCGACTACTCCTTACATATTACACCAGAAACGCCTTTGTCAACATTAATCAACCCTGCTGACAGCTGTGGGAGGTAAGAAATACTGCATATTTCCCCTTTTATCATTAAGGGACTGACAAAAAGTTAGCTTAGGTGACTGGTATTGCATCACACAAGTCAAAAGTGGAGGGAAAAAAGAATCCAGGAGTTCTTAGCCCTTCGTCTTTGCTTAGTTTTCTAACATAATAGTGCACTAATGAAAACTTTGGTATATCCAGCCATTGCACCTGGGAATCTCCTGCCATTACTATGTGCAGGGTATTATGGTGCCAACATTTGCAATTTTACTGAGGATCTCAGAAATAGTAATTTTCTTGCTTTTCCAAAATACCTCCAGCATCTGTAGACATGCCTACCTGAGAGCCTTGTTTTACCTTAGGGGAAAAAATCCTAGCCTTGCTGACTGCAAGCAAAATTCAAGAAAGCAATTTTTAAAGGCTAGCACTTTTTAATTGTTTCGTCTGTCTTTATTCTTAATGCTGGAGCTAATAACAATACAAATATGCTGAAATTCTTCCCTTTGTGGTAAAATGAACACCCTGTGTCTGCCCGTGGATCTTTGTGCTCCCCAGGCTGTTTGTGCCCTACATTGTCCACAGTGCACACAGCCTTTCCGGGGGGTTGATCATTGTCTCCTCCCCTGGCAAGTGCTGTCTGTGGGAGCTCCACAGAGGCAACATGGGCTTCTGGAGATCCTGGAGTGAGCCCTGCCTTGAGCTAGGTAGATGGCGTGGCACAGCGTAGCACCGAGACAAACCAGGCTGAATCAATGAGCAGTTAAGCTGCTTTTGCTCAGGTTCAAGCTCTTTAGCTTGGGAAAACAGGTCAGGTCCAGAATAAGGTCTACCATGCAGCTTGCGGTCCTGCACTGACATTGCTTAAGTGTTTCTGCACCGCACTTGCGATTCTGAGTGTGCTCATCTGAAAGCACCCAGCTTGCACAGGTGCCTGAAATCTGCTCCCACTCACACAGGACTGGTTGGGTTGTGGTTGAGCTGCACCTCCCCACATTGGTTCTACTTTTTTTGTTGGGGACACTAGTTGCTTCCAGCACAGCTACCTTCCACCTGTGCAGCTTAGCAGGGATGTCCCTCCCACAGTCTTCTCATTTCTGGCCCTACTCTCCTGTTCTCCCTGGGAGGATTAAGAACAATTAATAAAACTTTTTAAAACTTACCTCCTGGCAGGATCCCCATCTATTTCCCGTCGGTCAGTTACGGCGCTACAGTCACCAGCACAGCCCTGAAGGTACCTTGTGGCAGGTCTTTTCGGCATGGAGGCTGTGCACCAGTATCAGTGTTTCACTACCTTGCAGTGTACGCAGAGGCTGGAGCCCAGCGTTGTCAGGGAGCTGTGCTTTCAGGGCTGTGTCCACAATAATAGCTACCTTTTGACTGCTGTGATGAACAGGTTGAACAGTATTTTTCACATTAAAATGCTCCAAAACACAAGTAGATCAGGAATTGCTTGCCCTGGACCTTGGAGGGGATCACAACGTTTTGTAAAGAGCACCAAAATATGGGGGTTTTTTAGAATAAGATTGTCCCTTAATTCTCTCTTTTAATACCTTCATTAATAACGATTTTAATGATCAAGGAAACGTAATGCATTAGTGTTTATTTGGATCCTGATCCAGAGCCAGTTGATACTGGAAGTCCTACAAAGGCAACTCTTTTTATTATTAATATGGAAAAAAACAGGGATGCTTTTTGCCACAGAAAAGGGAATAAAACCCCAGCAGATTTAAAAAGCTTAAATTTGCTTAGCTGAAGTTAAGACACAATACTTCTACAAAAGTAGAAAAGAGTAGAATTTAATCCAAGAAGAAAGGTTAAGAAAGATTAAGAAAGAATGTCTTCCCTGTTTATTCACTTTTACTGGGCAATAATATAATTTTCAGTCTCATGTCTCTATTTCAGACCACATATGGCAGTAATATTGGATCTTCACCATCACAGCTTAACCATGACTAAACAGGTTGATGAATGTCATGCATCTTATCATCATACATGCATATTTTTAAATATAATTCACTTTTGATCTGCACCCTTGTGCAGTGGTGAATGAAAACAGTTAAGATTTCTTCCACTGTCTGCCTTTAAATGTATTAAACAGCCCTGCTGTCAATAGATTATATTCTTGTACAATGATAATAGCCAAAAAAACTAAGAGGCCTTGTCAGGAATTGCAGTTGTCACAGTTTGATGCAAATGATTTTACTTGGTGTTCATCTGCTGCACAATCATCTCATAATCTGGATATACATCACAGCATGACATGTAAATTTCCTGCTACTCTGCTTTCATTTCCAGAGGCAGCAATCAAATGAAAACCATTCAACCTCACCAAAATGTATAAATAATTTTCATTCAAACATATTAACAGTCAAAATATGAGAATTTATCACAGAGCACTACGCCTTTTAAGAAGCAATAAAGACTTTACTTTTTAAGCATATTTCTACTTAGAAAAGTAATATGAACAGTAACTTGCAATTTTAAAAGAGGATTTAAAAGTCCACACATAACACCTAATCTTCAAACTTAAGTGTGCCGATGCTGCTTTGCTACACATACTGCTTGGAAAAAAATAGCCTAGAAGAGGGTTGGGAAAAAGGGGAACACAACTTGCTTCCAAAGGATACTATTCAAATGACTACTTTCTCCTCAGATTTGTCCCATAAAATAAATACAAGCATTCAAATACAAGAACAGCAAATAAAATACTGTCTCAGAGAATCTGCTGATACAACAATTAAGATTTCCTTTATTATACTTCTTCATTTTCATTTATACTCTAGATTTTAATTTAGTTGAGTTAAAGGAATTTTTTTCTATTGACAACCATCAATTTTTAATGGGAGCTTACAAGCAGGAACACCCCCAAAAAGACCTCCTTTAAAACACATCCTATGAAGTTCAAAAATACCAAACAACATCAGCTTGAACTCCATCAAGATTCAGCAGTGCCAGCTGTCAATTATCTCCTTTCTGATGAAAGTAACAACTGAAGAAGCAAAATATTTGCCCTAACTGACTGGCTGTGAAGTTGAATGGGAGATGCAAGTCTGGCAGCATTTTCCAGCTTGTGGGTCTGCCTAGGTGGAGGCTGACTCTGCCATGGCGGTTTGGACTCAGTTCTTTGGGAAACGAGGGACGGGCAGGCTCTTGGCTGGCTCAGTCATGGCTTCATCCTACTGGTGCTGGAAAGAAAACAGCCGACGACTCCAGTACTGCAGGACTGGCCATTTGCTGTAATCCCAGCAGGGAACAGTGCTGATGATTACTGGCTAATACAGGACCCAATGCTACAGCACTGTCTGCCAGGTGTGGGGCACAGCACCCTCTTACCACCAGGCAGTAGTATCCTTGCTATGCAGCATCATCAGGGTAAAGCCCAGAGGGTATTTTTTATTAAGTACAGGTAGAGTCAGTCTGCACATATTTCTTAAATGAACCATTTTTTTTCATATGAGCAGCAGATTTGCCCTACTTGCCAAGCTACACTTCCACGTCACTGGGTCCACTGTTTTGCCCAAATCCATTCACTCTGGGGAATTGCTGAGGTCCCGGGAGCTGGCCGCTTGCCAAGTCATGAGGGGAACAATCCTCTGCATGGGCAAGGAATGCAGGAACAAAGGACCGTTTGCTGTTCTTATTAATGGTGGTGCTGAAAAAAATTGCTGCCTCCCTATAAATTGGGTGCTTTTTTTGAGAAACAGGTAAAAACTGCTAAGATGACAGTTTTTCCCATTGTTCCAGTGAGTGTGTCTGAGGAAGTAGAAGTGCAATAACCTGGGGTACAGCAGGCTCAGCCATTTGAAATAAAACTTTGCAGTACTAATGTTTTTGTAACTGCTTTCATATTGTAATGATATTTTTCCAAGCACTGGTTTTATTTGATCTTAAATACCTTTTTGGGAAAGTCCAGTGAGCTGACTCTAATAAAATCATGCTATTGAAAAAAGGTTTAAGTGGAATGTTCAGAATAAATTACAAAACTGCATGCAAGAATACCAGCTAGTGCTGCAATAAAAATCTGGAAATGAGGATTCTTGCAATATATTTTAAAGAAGTAGTATACTTTTTTTTGTTCATTTTTTTTTCACAGAATGTTTCATAATAGAAAGCCTTCGCAACGTGAAAGAGACTGGATGAATAACGAATGAATAAACTGCCAAAGAAATTGCATTTAAAAAAAAAACTTGATTTTTTTTTCTTAGAGAATATATTTCATATCATTTTCAATAACTTTTGGGAGATAATAGGAAAAGTAATTCTGTTCCATTTTGCTGTGCCAAAAGACCTAAATTACATCATGCTTAGACTGCCAGATTTCACAGACATAAACACACACACATGTTCAGACCCTCTGTATCAGCAGCTGATATCAAGAAAATTACATGGTTGTTTTTTCTCCATGCTCTGGAAAATCCTGAAGAGTCCATAGTAAGGGGCTTCCAGAATCTAACCAAGGTTTTTCATAGACTTCCTCTCTCCTGTAGATCAGACAGTCAAATTCCTATGACTGAATCCAACTCTAGGAGTAGAACAGGAGGGATTCACCTCCAGACAAGTATAATTTCTCTTTCTGTCTGACTTCTGCCAGGAATCACAGGAAAACTAGGGAAGGCTTTTGCAGTTGTGACACATCTGTGTTTTGAATTGCATAGCCTGAACTGCAAGCAAAAATAGGACTCACGGTGAGGTGGGTCACTCAGTGCAGATGGTGCTTTGGACCTAGCTGGAGGAGCAAAATACACGACAAAATATTGATGAACCTGGTGAAGCACCTACAGAACACTACAAACATCCTCTCAGGTGCTCATCCTCTTGCTGGATTTATGTGAAGGCTTGCCAGGATTGCCCACATGCCACGTTTGTTCCACCCAGCACATGAGCTGCTCTGCTTTAGCTGCACCAAGTTTGCAGCAGCCTGAAAGGCAGGGGGACGACATCTCTGCAGTCATGGCCGGTCCTTCAGCCTGGGGGTGGTATCCTGCAAGACAGCTCATCCAGGCTAGCTGCTGCCCTGCTTGAGTGGAGATGTCAACTGTAGCAGCAAGATTTAAAGAGGGTTTTGATGGAGGACAGTGTTGCAGATGACAGTATGACAGGCTGCAGGGAGGGATCTATGCTTAAATATTAATCCACAGCAGCTATAATGCCAGTCCTGATCTGTTCTTTTCTTTTAAGAACTTAACATGAACAAGTAACTTGTTGCCTTGTTATACTGTTCCTCCACTTAGACTCTCTGTTGGGTCCATGTAGAGGATGTCAAGTGATGAGGAAGAGAGAAGCTAAGCAAAAGGACCCAAACTAACAGCCCTTAGCTGAAGCAAAAACTTCTTTATATGCCAGTTCTCCTCCACAGCAGAGAAGATGATGCTGTCAGTCATCACCTGGAAATCCCTCCTGTCTGTAGTTACATGCACTGTGAGGAGCAAAAAGGTATGGCCACTTACTCAGCTCTGGTGACGTTTGACTTCTAGCCTGTCCATTGGCCCAATCTTGAGACAGAAATCTGAAAATATCTTCTCAATATGTCTTCATCACAACTTAATCTGAAGCCTGTTCAAAGCTGGTGGTCTGTCCTGTATCTCACTGCCTTCAGCTTAAAACTTAGGTTCTCTTTGTTCTTGCTGGCCTTGTGCAATTTGCTCAAACATCTCCCAGCGAGTGCAGGTGGAAAGGAATATGTCAGACTGACATTCCTTCCTCTGTCTTGCAGGAAGAGGTCTTCATACTTCCAGTGCATTCCTCAACCTCGACATTCA
Source organism: Fregata magnificens (assembly GCA_013389945.1). NCBI lineage: Eukaryota > Metazoa > Chordata > Aves > Suliformes > Fregatidae > Fregata > Fregata magnificens. Next base: position 169,263 of record WAAD01037761.1, read on the forward strand.
CCGCTTTGCTCCCCACCTCTGCCACCTTCCTTAACAGGCTCTTACATGAGTGCAGTCCTCTCTAAAATCATGCCACTTGCTATACTGACATCAAAATTTAACTAGAACCTTGATGTGATTACCTGGCCAGTCAGCTGCATGCTGGCAGGGCGTAATGGCTAATGGGACAAAACTAGAAAAAAGGATTAAATAAAGACCTGGAGCATAAGTCGTGAGTGGGAATTGAAAGCAGAAAGATGGAAACTATGGACTCAAGATATTGCAGGATGCACAACAACTGATGCTACAAATAAGGTCCATCAGAATGAATGCTTATCTATTTTAAGGTTTTGGCTGCCTCTTCTTGGCAAAGTAGTTTGGTCAGAACCATATTAAATAAAAAATCAGAACTCCAACGTTGTGAGAAAGCATGGATTCAAAGAGAGCTGAGGGGCTGGCAGTCCTGGTTGGGCTAAAATATTGATATGACTGATAAGACTGTATGTACAGACACTGCAAAAGAAACGTAAAATGCTTCTTGGTTTGTGCAGCATCACCACTGGCCTAGCATCAACATTCATGACCACCCTAATTAACATCTGTGTATCTGTCTATTTACTAACAATGGATAGCTAGACAGAAGTATCACAGATGACCATAACAACAGAGTGCTAAATTTGGTTCCCACACTCCTAAGATTTGTTTTCTAATATTTAGAATTGGGTTGGGTTTTGTAGCAGGGAGTCGTAATTTTTTAATTGTATCTGCCTACTCCAGGAGAAAACAGAGCGTGCAAATATGACAACCATGCCATTTAAGACATAACTGTAATAACCACAATTTGAGATTATCAGGTTTAGCGTTATTTTATGTTGAGACATGTGAGATCAGAATTTCAGAGAGGCTGAATTTGAGGCTGAAGCCTGTGAATCCAGACCCGACCTCCACTATTGCTGCTTTTTCTAAGTCATTTAATTCTTCACTTACTCTCTTTCCGAAGGGTGAGTGATATTTATTTCCTTAGCTCATCAGAGAACTCTAAAGACTGATTTAGAAAACGGACATTGAGCATTTTAACAAATAAAATAATTGCTAAGAATTTTTTGAGACTTGGTAAACACCATGCAGCTGCTGAGCTCTGGCCAAAGCATCTTCAGTGGGTTTTTTTGTAGGTTTTGCAGGAGTTACTGGCATTTTCTTGTATTAGGGTTCAAAAGGATATGACAAAGGCAGGCAGCCACTGTCATCAGTCCTGTCTCTGTTGCTGGAGTTCACTGTGCTGCTTATAAAAATGAAAAAAAATGCCTAACAAAACAATTCCTGTGGTTTTCTTCTTCCCAATTTCTAGCTTTCACAGCAAATGAGTCATCCAAAGAAGTATCCCTTTTGTACTAGCAAGTGCTAGTGAGAGCAATATTTGCTCAAACCATACACAGACCCACAAAATGAGAACCTATATATTGCAATGTAAATTAGCCACACAGTGATTTAGGCAACAAACCTGAAACCCCTAAAGATTTCGGGACAAATGCTCCTTCTACTTCTAAAAATCAGTTTAATCTGGATTTATATAGGTGTCACTGATATCCCGACTGGCACTTCGGATCTACCAGACAAGGGAAATTAGCTGTCTTATTGAGATAAACGGCCCTGATGTGGTCAGCATCAGACAGAGATGTAGCTACTGAGAATGAAGGCAGCGGGTGGGGAAACACAAGTCAAAGGAGCATAGGTCCCTTGTGCTACCAGAACTGGAGAGGCAGGAGGGGAAAACCAGTGACTGGCTTAATGAAGGGCCCTCTTTCATTCCTTCTATCAGGTCATGTGCCACTGATGAGGCAGAGGGAAAAGGAAGAAGGTGGAGATTTTCAGAAGTTAATGAGGTCCTATGGGAATAAAAGCCATTCGGGGTCCAGGGAGAAGCCCTCAAGTGTTTTTGTAGCACACAAAATTGTGATCCAAGCAATTGGATCCAATTGTGATTCTTCTGTCACCTAATCTTGGTGCCTAGAATGTCTAAAACCTGAAGGCATTTCTGTTTCCCTAAGCATTTACAGGACTGACTGCTTCCGTATGGAGATGGAATCTCTAACCCCCCCGAGACACTGAGCACTCCCCTTGCACCGATCGGGTAACTAAAGGACCTAACGCAAGGCTGTGCATTTGGTGGCAGGGCAAGGCACCAAAATATTATATGTTGTAATTTGAACTGTATGATGCCTTTGTAGGTTTGGGTCTGAACCTTCTGGCTTTGTCTATTCAAATTCTGAATAGAAAAAATGGCAAGGTGGGCTCCATCTGGAGTCATGGAGCCTGGTCAAAGCAGGACTGTTCAAAGAGCAGGCAGAGTAGTCTGGAAAGAAATGGGACGAGATGCTGGGCAGACTCTGATTTATCAGATCCTCCTTGAAGTTTCCGTTACTGCTGCTCCTAAAAGCCCCCAGGTGATGTCTGAAGCTCTTTACCCCATAGTGAAGTGCTTCAAATTTCTACCAGGGCATGAATCCCAGTCGGCATTCAGTTGCTCGGAGGGAGGCAGGAAGGAATGGGTATTTGAAATACTGCACTTTGAAGCTTTGATGGAAAAGTTCCACAAAGAAAACTGCTGAGTTCCAAGAGAAGAAGCAATTTTCTTTATGGAGCAGCCTTGCAATGTCCAATTCTAACTCACACTTTTTATGAGGAATAAATACATACTCCACAAATTTTAATGACCATTCATATTTTTATTTCAGTAGCTTAAATATTTTTCTTTCAACTCTAGGAGGGGAAAGGGGTGGCATTTCATACTGCTATCCCCGAGATTTTCTGCTGTCTGATTTGGGCACTCCAGGAAGATTTCGCTGCATTACAAGCTAGAAGCACCAAAGAGCCCAGAGCAGCTCTCCTGAAGACCAGTACTGTTTGTTGCCTTCTGCCCAATTAATTCAGCAATCAGATCCAGGTGAGTAGGATCTTGCATCTATGCAGAGCCATTGTTGACTTGAGTGGGATCCTTCAGCCGTGCCAGCCTTCACCTCATCATTTCAATTGTAGGATGAGGCTCCCCAGGCAAACTGTTTTCAGCAAACACGATCTGAAGCTAACCTCCAACACTACTTTAGTAGGCCTGTGGGTTTTTTTCCCCTGCAGAAAGCTCTCAGTTGCCCTTGGAAGCTCAGAGAGCCCTGATATCTTGCAAGGGCATTTCTGCAGTTTTAAAGCCCAGAATTTACACTTGTTGGCCGATGCGATATAATAATAAAAATAGTATCCCAACACTGGATTGGTATGTGCAGGAAGTAATATTTTTTATACCATTAGCCATACCTGACTTACCATAGAAGATCAGATATAAGTTTGTACCATAACCGTTGGATGTGAAATATGTTGATGTGCACACAGTATACCAAAAGTTCATTATTAAAGTTGCATAATGAAACACATTTAAGCTAGGAAAAATGTATTGAAGTTTTCTGGGTGACGCTAGTTCAACTCACTTGTGCCTCATTCAGTCCCTGTTATCATCATCTCATCACCTCCTTGTGGGTTTTCCATAGGATGCCTGCCTGAGGTAATACAGAGATTTAACTTGCTCTGGAGGTGACTTGGAATTGTTTTCTTCAGGATTCTTTAATACGTACCCTGAATAACATTTTATTCATTTAGTTTTTTGTCTTTTCAGAAACACTTGTGGGCTTTCCTAGTTTTTTTCTCTTAAACAAAATGAAACAAATTCAGAAGCTTCAGCATGTGATGTCCTACTGATGGCTATGTGGATCATCAGCAGATGAAACCCTGAAGTCTGCCACGCAAAGCAAACAGAAAAAACTGTAGAAATACTAAGCTGTCAGGATGCACATGGACCAGCATGTGGGCAATTTTACTCTCCAGTGTATTTCCTTGCAAGAAACAGATGACAAGACAGATATCTCAGATCTTCTTTCAAGATCTAGGGAAAAGT
>WAAD01037761.1:178184-210840 GCA_013389945.1 Fregata magnificens
TTCCAAACAGGCTGTTTTGGGTGATACATATATATTTGTGAGAAGTAGCTAATATCCATGTATATTTGAATGGTAGTAACAGGAGGGAGGACCCACTGGACGAGCAGCTAGGACAATCCCTGTCTGTCCAGCTATCTCAATAGGAGAGGAAATACTGTCAGGCCCATTTTACAGATTGAAAAGTGAGATTTAGATAAAGTGTCTTACTCAAATTCACAAAGGCAATCTTTGATACCACTTTGGTCCTGCATCTTATTTCAGTCTCTTAATGTAACTACCCTTCCCTTCCGTTAATACAAGTCCTTCATTCATTTATTTGACTTTTCTGAATATTACAAAATTACTCACTTCACAACTGAGGGGAATTCCTGGGGTTAAATGGCCCCAGCACCTTCTGCTATTCCAACATCTACACTAAAAAATACATCTCTTCACACTCATCAAACATTTTGTTATGATATTATATATTTGATCCAAGAAATGTCAGAATACAGTGAATATACTGGTAATCTCAATGGGCATGCTCATCTCAGATGCACAATTCCAAAATCTTTTTGAGTAGCATGGTCAGGTAATGTTTTTGCAGTGTAACTCTTTTAGCGATGCAGCAATCTATAAAATGACATTAAATCAAAAATATCCCAGGGTGGAAAAAAGAGAAAAAGCTGATGCGTGACCAAGGTGTGCTTTACTGGAAAATACATATCTTTTCTGCTATGAAAAAATAGGTGCAACTATTCCATCTTTTTCTAGATTTTTATCTATAATCAGGTTTGTTGAATCACAAATTTCTTTTTTATTGAAGGATCAGCTTCAAAGGACACTCACGTGAATTCAAGGTAAACATTTATATTTTTCTTTTTATAAAAAGAGTTGTTATGAAATGTTATTTTGTGTTTATTTAAATTATTTTGTCATTTAAATAATCACCAAAGTATGATAGCTTTACAGACTACTATGAATATAGGACTTCCCTCTGAGGTTTACATTTTACACATGAGGTCTAGGATGAATGATAGTGCTCTCATGACATTTAAAAAAATCAAAATCAGTGAATTGTCTGCTCTGAGTGTATAAGAAAGATACAGAGACTAAGACATTGCTCTGTATCATTTTAAAACTAAACAGAAAAGTGTCAGTCCTAGTACTCCACAGCCGAAAAAAAAAAGCAGAAATAAAGGCAGAGACGATCAGTCTCATTTAGCTGTCTAAAATGAGTGGAATGCAAACAATAAATTAGATGCAGAGTTTAAAGGAAACTGTATTTTCAAAATTCTATTCAGTGCCAAAAACTATGGGTTATCAGTAATAAAACAAGCAAGATAATAAATTATTTCAGCATAACGTAAAACCGCACTGTTAGCCTTAGACCCAAGGAGGAAACTACAAATAATCTACCCAGCTTCATATGTTGGATAAGCAAATAAAACCCCCTAACTGGACTATTTATTTTTGTACAGAGATTCACATGATGTACATATTCTTCGTGATCCCTTCAAATTGCAGTGCTGCTCTCTTGACTAGGAAAAATGCAGTAACAAGTCATGCTGCTAATATTCTTCTCTCTCTCTTTTTTTAAACACCTAAATGTTTTAGGAAATGTTACAACTGAGTATTCTGTGACCAAAACTGCTGTGCGCAGGGAAAAAAAAGGCATAGTCAAGTCCGTATTGCTTCCATGTTAATTTGCGTTTATGTGGTTGGTTTACATATTATTAAAGCCACCCATCTGATCTATAATGGCAGCCCTGCTGACACTGTCTGACCCAGTTTGACAATCTGGATAGAAATTGTAGGGCTGGCTGTTCAATGTCTGTGACTTTAACAGCATTGCTTTGGGCCTGGAATCAATTCTCTCTGTTTACAGACCATTTCACAGCCCTTTACCTGCAACATCACTTGTGTCAGTCCCATAAATACTTTGGTGTATATAATGCTTGAATTAGCATAATGGTTTAGGCACAGAGCTTTAAGCACAAAGAAGGACATGTCAACATGTTCTCTTCACTTAAGCAATTAAGAGCCATTATGCTGCTTCAGTGGAAATATCATCAAGGTTAAAGACAATCCCAAACACCCCTCTAACCTTTTTATTCTAAGTCTAATAAATGAGGCATAGAAATTGAAATGTTAGTAAACAGTGCTACTTGCAAGCTCTTTTTGTATCATGTTTAATCAGACCTCTCATTCACCACTTGTGAAGTGTAAGGAAATGTGCACGTTAACCATGGTCACAAGTTAAAAGGATTATTTATCTTTTTGCAAGAGCTCACCTCTCTGCAAAGGTTTGTTTTACGTCTAATGTCAAGTTCTAGATGCTCTGACATGGCTGTGTAAAAAAAATAAAGTAAACGTATGCACAGGTAACACAGAGACTGGGTCACACATAATAATTCTTGCCAAAATCTTTCTCTGTATGTGTAGGTGGGTATCATCTCTTTTTTTTTTTGGTGTTTACTCCAGGCTTTTTATTTTTGTCTCCATGTTACTTGTAGGAAAATGACCCAGTGGAAATTTGTTATTATAATGGCTCTATTTTTATTTTAAGCTGGCAAGATTCAGCCAAACCCAGAACTAAGCTGCAGTTGCTCTTGTGTAATTCTGGTGAGATGCAGCATGGAGAAACCTAGGCACTGAGTTTTCATGGCTTGATTTTGGTGTTTGTGGCGGTTTGTTTGGGGTTGGTTTTTTTAATTCATTCATAATACTTAGTCCCTTGATTCTGAAGGCCTTGAAAAGTCTTAGGAAAAAGTGGGAGAGAAAGTGAGCAGCTGTAGCAGAGAGAAACCTTTGGTAGGGCAAGGCCCTAACAGTGCAGAGAAGCCCAGCAACACTCCTATAGACAATCCAGCAGCATGCTGTCTGCAGACAAGAGAGAGCAGAGTGGCAGAGCAATCATTTCACTCTGATACTGCCATTGTGCCAGAAAACAACAGAATAACCACTTCAAAGTGTGGTGGAAACAACATAACCCATAAAAACATGATTCAAAGGGAAAGAATTGCTTCCCTTGGAAGGGTTGACTGGCACCACAGACCCCAAAGTCTGTATCCCAACTCCTGCAGCAGCATGTGGAGCCCACAGCATGTCATTATATTAGCTAGTCAGCCCAGCACCAGCTGTTGCACCTCACAAGCCTCATCTTTAACCAAAAGGGACTACTTTGGTGGTCAGAAGAGCTGCTCAGTCTCCAAGCTCAGTAGTCTTGAGTTGGCAACACCCAGGATGGAGGTACCTCAGTGCTTTCCTAGACTACATCTATCTACCAAGCATCCTCCGAAGCTAAATCCTTCTTTTCCTACTGCAGTATTTGAAGTATTTAATGTTTGGGAAATACTTGAGCTCTGTTGCAAGTTAACATAAATGTTGGAGACAAAACAACTTTCTTTTATTAATGCTTTGATTAATTTTTAATTTTTTTATTAATGCTTTTATTAAATTTTTAACTAATTTTTTGAGTCACTACCCCAAATCTTTTGGAAAAAGAGAGTGAGTGGGCAGCGTGGGCTACCTCAGTTTTCTAAAGGCTGTAACAGTTATATGGCAAGCACATGTGGTGGCTAAAAGCCAGGCTTCTCAGACATTCATTGCGGTAGTTGCTCTCTAACAATTACATGCTTCCTGCTTGCACCCCTGTAAGTTGTACGTCTCTTAGCTTTCCTATCAGGAATCTCACTGGGCATCTTGGTTACTAGAAGCAACACTGCTGAACGCCCAGAGGACCAGTAGTCAGTGGTGGCTCCCTTCCTATTACCCTCAGGAAAGGGGCAACGATCCTGAACCATCTAGCTGGGGCTGTGCTTAGCAGTCTCAGTGGCTTTGTGTGCACGACAGTTTGCAGAGTCTCGCCTCCATTCTTAGAGCTTTTTTTTCTTCTTTTTTTTAAACCATATGATTTTTATATGCTCCGAAGAGGACAGTTTGAATCGCTCCAATTTCAGTTTTCAAGAACCTCACCATTCTCCAGGAGGACATGCTGAATTTTTGTATGGATCATCTCATCCCGCCTGCACCTAAACGCCATCCCCCCCTCCTGACTGCGACTCCACACTGAGATATGGCAGCAGCTGGAAATGGCTGTTTCACTCCAGAAGAGCTTTAAACAAATCTCACCTTCATTTCAATACCATCAGCTTAAGCTGCAAACCCAGAAACCTGATGGAAGTGAATTGCCTTCTTATTTTATGCTACCCCCTCAGGACCATCCTGAGAAGATTGCCAAATTACAGCAGAGATTTCCTCAGAATGAGGCAGAGCTGAAATTAAGTTAGGCTCACTTTTAAAGAGATCCAGCTATGGTAACTTTATAATTGAGCCATTTTGTTCTGCTCTCAATCAGCTTCAAATCAAAGGACAAATTGCTCAGAGATAGCATAGGTTGCAGTTTGAAAACTGACAATAATAAGCAAACATTACAGTCTGATTCGATCTGCTCTCACTCTAGTGTAATAACTTTCTTTGAAGGTTGGTTTGAGATACATGGTAATGCCTGGAGGCCAAGAACCTGATTTTGTTCTTCTTACAAGTTCTGTGCACTGCAATCTCTGTACTATATATCAGAGGATGCTTGGCAGCTTCTCTTGACTAACCATGAGTGTCATCCACATTCTTCAGGTGAGAGAACCACAGAGCATAGCCAAGCTGCACTGAGGCATCAGTGTGTAGCCATCCATATTTCATAAATCATATGGTTTGATAAAAAGCTGCAGATTGCACATTCAAGATGTACAGGAGCACCAGGGAAGCTCCTGCAGCAGGATTTCTGTTCCATGTTCAGATCTCATGAGGCAAGTTGTGTTCCTTCCCATGAAGTGATGTTCGTCTTCTATTGCAGGTGTGCTTCCCTGTTTCCTGAAGAAAATAGGCTGGAGGAGAGTCATTTGGTAGTGTTTGGAACTTGGATGGGAAAACCGTTTTGCATAGCTGAGGGTCATACAGAAGGGTCATTGCAGAAAGGTCTTTGCTTTCAGGAATAGAGGCAGTACATTATACACTCACCCTGTAGGCTTCATACAGCACCTTCCAAACTGACAGCTAGTTAATAGTCCCTTTTCTCTTCTATGTTTAGAGCTACAAAGATTGTTTTTAGTATATAGTAACACTTTAGCACCTTTTGAAGATCTCCAAGCAGATATTAATTAAGCTTCCTAGCACCTATGGGAAGAGAGTAAATAGCCCAATTGCCACTTTATAGAAAGGAAATGACTAGCCAAGGTCATCCACTGAGGCAGAGCCAGGAATAGCATGCAGGCGATAAAACAAGAATTACACAGCTGCCTTTTGTCCAAAGAAAGATGGCCCAAAATAAGAGCTCACCTGAAATTTTTCTCAAATTTAGGGGAAAAATGTGCAAAACAATTAATAAGGATTTTCCCACCTACACCACAAAATCTCTGTTACATTTTCCAGCCCTAAATCTGAACACTCTCACTCCACCTGAGACAGGGTCTGTGCTTGATGAATGAATACAGCAGATATTATGCTCCTGGTAGGAGTCTTTGATGAGTAATTTTATTTTTTTCTTTTAGCCTGATTTCCAAAGCATACAGATACATGAAGATAATGTTAATTCTGATATGTTTTCTGTAGCTAAGTATTAGTCTCATTTACCTTTTACAACAACCTGCAATAGATCCAAAACTATGAATCTACAGTATTCCTAGGAATTTCCTAGTTAAAGAAAAAGAAGTCAATCACAAAGGATTATGACTACAATGGAGGATAAATTAGAAGAACGACTTTTGAAATGTATTATGTTGCAAGTCCTTTTGGGACCCAAACAGTGTCAACCCATCCCCTAGAAGTTATAAAGATACAGCTATATTTGCTTCCAGCCAGCTGCTCGGATCAAAACTCCTTGGTAGAAATCAGAATCAGAGCAGTATCTGCAACACTGTGGGAACTGTTTCTTCTGTTATTTTGGGCTGGAAGTAGTTTGATAGTCACTTTTCAGGGATGTTCTTAGCGATGGAAATTGAGAACTAGCAATGGAAATTGAGAACTAGAAACAGAATCCAGGAAACATTTTGAGTGACACAGCAGCTCTTTGGCCATTTGAAACTTATTCATTAGAGCTCCATAACAGCAGTTGTGACTGAGATCATGTCTTCACCTTCTGAAGCCTAGATACCTGCTGCTTGCATTCGGGTAGATTTACCATCTTCTGTTGGCAGTGTGGGACCTACCACAAGAAGTCATTCCACCCAGAAAGAAAGAGCAGGCATAGCCACTAACATTCTCATTACTTTATATCTCTCATTTGTCACTCAAACATCCCTGTCCACTTTCACCCTATAAAAGAAATTGTAATTGAAAGCAAGCATCCATTCGTATGTTTTGCGGCTAGAGTGACTCTGTGATCATTTAGCTTTACCCAGGCTTTAACAAATGCTGCCACAGATGCTTATTTCACTTTTTTCTGCATGAAGAAATAGAGAGCACTTGTACCAATGACATGTATGTCAATCTTTAGGTCACAATACTTCCTGCAGTTGTATCCCAAGTAGGAGACATCAAGCTGAAGGCATTTAAGAATTAACAGTCTGTACCCAAGACAGAAAATGGAGTTTATAAAACAGGTGGATGAAGACCAGTATTCACTTGCATCACATTAAAGCAAATCCATTTATATTTTATTTCCTATATACTGACTTGAATGTGCATTTTTACAATAATCAGACTCCGCAGTTTCTGTAGGATATGTGATATTTGCAGATGGATTGGTATGGTCTGGTAGACCTTCCATGTAAGAAATGGTCCATCAGACGAGAAGAGGGAGACACTGTCCAGACAATTCTGTAGTGATCCACCAACTGCGCCAGCCAAGGATTTGTATTTCCATCCTGAATCCACACATAGATCATAGGATTCTTCTGTAATGCCATAAGTTGTACTTAAATACAGGGAAAAGTTAGCACCCGGTGCTCTAGGCAGTGACAGTTCTCTAGATTTTTATACAACTGCACACTTATATTGGTATTGCTATCCTGGGTGCATATTAACCATGATTGAAACAACGCCCATTGGAAGTCTTAAAACCTTAACCACCAGTTTTACTTCTAAAATAAAGTAAACTGCCAAAAGTTCTGATAAAAGTGACAATTTATATTTTTAAGTAGTACATCCGGAATTTTCCTATAGCTGTAGACAAAGGAATTCTTACCCAGATAAGTATAAGAGCACCAATAAATTTAAGGTAGCTTATGCAAGTTAGGCACTAATGAATGTCATCTTCTGTTTTGTCATGAAAAAAGATCTTTCTGCTGCTAAAGGAGACTGATTTAGATTATGAATAGCTGTAGTGATTTGCAAAAATGGCTCCAGAGAGATAGACTGAGATTCCATATACTCATGGCACTTGAGGTTTCTGCCCTTTTTGTTGAAAATTAATTTGTCCTGTGGGTTATTGGATTCTAGCTCAGCCAATGTATATTGCTCAGTCATCACAAATTTACTTAAAATTTAGTGTAGCTGAAGTTCATTCAACAAGACAAAAGTCTACAGTTGAAAGCTTCTAAAAATCTTTTTAAAAAACTGGCTAACAGTGTAACTGAAAGCGCTGGAATCAAAGTAGATTTACAAAATGTTTTGCAGGTATCAATATATGGTTTATTATATTAAGGAGACTCTTCAGTTTCCTCTTCTGATGGTGAAAACAAAGGGGTGGTTTACTGTCCCCTTGATGCAAGGGGCTTTTAGTGTTTGGCCCTGTGCCTCGAGCCCAAAACTTATATTCCTAAAATGAGAAAAGGCGCCTTGTAACATATTCTACAGCTTCCTACACTACTTCTTTAATTTGACATATATTCTTTTTTATGGAATAGGGAGAGAAATTCTGGTTATAAAATGTCCAATGCCTCCCCTTACATAGTATGTCTTTTCTTTTTTTTTCCTTTCCTTTTTTTTCCCCTTCTTTTCTTTGCTTACCTTTGATGCATGAGTAGGAATTTTGTTTGTGTTCTTGGAATCCCCATCTAGTTAGTGCATTTACTTCTTAGGATTAAACATTGCTTATGCTTGTAAATTTGATGTCCCAAAGACAAATAGGTTAAGGTTAAAAAAAAAATCTAATTCTTTTCAAATCAGCAAAGCTTGTTTAAATTAAAAGGCTGTAACTAATTTGATTGATGGGTCCAAGTCATCTGTTAGCCTCCATGTTGGTAAATCTGACTACTGAACCACCACCAATAGGGATCCAGAGGTAAAGGTTATCAGAAATACAACCACACAAAGGTAGCTGTGGTGCAAAAACTAACATGGGCAATGATATAAGGAGAGATGATTAAAGAATAAGCAGATCTTAAACGTTCACAGGAGAGTGGTTTTTCATTAACTATGAAGGATAAAAATCTTCTTGAAGAGAAATAATTCTCCTTATTTTAAGCTTTATCGGAAACAGTTTCATGTCTCATTTAAATGATGGGGTTTTTAAAAAGAAAAATATAAAGGCAGATAGAACTGATGGTATATGGGAAAAGCTCATTTTGTGCACAACTACTGTGGATGGGTCCCAAGTAGTAAGTCTATAAACAGTTTGTTTGTATTCTTTCTACCAGGAATTATGCTTTAAAAAGACAAACAAGAATTTAAAATTGTTTAAATTTAATAGTATAATCACTTCATACACATCTCAGTAAAATAAGAAGAAACATTCTGAATAAAAATTCGAGCACAGTCCAAGTCTCTGTTCAGCTGGCTATTTTTTATGTTTCAATTTTATTTTTTTTTTATTCCTAGCTCTAGTGATATATCTGAATACAACTGATCAAGTTTAAGCTATGAGGCTCTCATCTCTTTGCTTGATACACAAGGCTTATACAAGTGCAAGAAATGAGATACAGTGAGATAACCAAATCATGACACAATGAACTGGAAATTTTAGATTAATAAACCTCTTTTGGAAGAGAACTAAATAACTTTTACAGTTTTATCTATGGCTATTTGTTTCTTTGAAGATTTATGGTCCTTGCAACAGATACGCATCTTATCTTTCACTCTTCAGATTAAAGGAAGATGATTTTAAACAGGCTTCTGACTGGCATAATCTGGAATTGTAGATGATCTTCCTTTAAAAAAATGCTAAAAGTGAACTTGCAAGTCAAATGAGAATATCATTACATATGTCAGAGGGGTCTGAGAAAAAAATCTGCATAGAGCTAAACAAGATCTAACCCTTATTATCGCGACCCAATATCCTCAGGCAGCACTTTATCAGCCAGGTGCAATCCATAATGCTTAACAACGAATTAAAACTTTTCATGCTGCTGCTGCTTTAATTGATTGATGCTAAAAGTTTAGAAACTAAAATCTAACCAGCTATTACAAAGCTCCTTTAACCAAGCCTTCTCCTTTGAAAGCGGGATCCTCAATTGAAACTGGCAGCCCACATTTTTAGGTTTCAAGCAGCTCTGTCATTCTAGGAGGAATGTGTCTGCCACTTCACACGATAGCTGGAGCTGAAAGACATGTACTTTGAATCAGAGAATCAATAGAACACTTAATGGACAATTAGGAGAACAGCTGTAGGACTGTCAAAGGCCCATCTGTACACAGCTCAAACAGCCTCCGCCTGGACAGGGCATGCAAAAAACACAGCTTACTGCCCCAGGGCACCCGCTCCCATTACAAAATCCCCCTTTCATTTCACATTTAATGTTAATATAGTATTCTTTTTTCATTACAAATTTTAACACGTGCAGAAAATTATGGAAATTGCTCAGGCCATTTGTCAACTTATATCATGTGAATTGATCAATAAATTTCACCACTTTGTTGTTAATGTAGATAAATTTTGGCATTTAATTAAGCTACAGCGAAAATGTGGCCACTTTTAATTTCAGCAGATGCTACCTTTTCATCTGTAATACAGGAATACATTGGCAAATACAATCCAGTCCCTAAATATTTATAGACAACATGACAATTCTGAAAAGAGTTATCATCAATGATTTTGGTTCTGAAACAATTAACATTGTTTAAAAGAGCTCATGTGGAAAGCTGAAATAAATTCTGAACAGCAGATTAAGTTATGGCTACACAGATACATTGCATATATGTAAAACACATAAATCTACATGTTATAAACACATATGCCCATACTGATTATTATAGGAATACTGTCTACAGCATATATGCACACAAACATATGTAAATTCTGATAAACCGAGGTACAAATTCCCATATGCATGAGTAGTCATGCACTACACGTATATCTTTACAGATACTTCTATGACTCAGATTTGTATAGTGATATTTATCTTTAATGGAGCTGCTTTGCAAAAATAATGAGAGAGGTTGATCTCAGGAAGTAACGGGATAGAAGGAAATATTTCATATATAAACAGTTTAAGTAGAATAACTAAGAGCTGACAAAGGCATTGCTGTTTATAATAATAAAGGTATTTAACTCTTTAAAATACCTAAATTTCTAAACCACAATAATCAGGGATTAGCCTTTAAACTTCCGGATATTTTTTAAGCACACACAGATTTGGCCAGACAATAAGAAACATAAATGAACATTTTAGGCTTTCTATATGGCCTTAGGGACCCCAAGATGAAATCCTGCCTCTGACAGCCAGAGGCCCTAGACACAGCACTCAGCAGCAAGGCTTGACATGATAAACTGCTGTATCTCATTTGAGTGGGTAGGGGGAGGAGGTTGCCTGGTGGTGACATTGCCAGTGCCTCTGGGGTAGGAAAAGCCTTGAAATCCCATTGCTGGTTTTGCTATAATCCCCCTGACCAAGCAGGCTCGCACCCTGACCTGCAATTTTTGCTAAAGAACTTGCTTATCATTTAGGGGACAACCATGCTGGCAGCATGAACTTGTGTATGGGAGAAACCACGGAACAGGGAAATCAGAGGTGGTCACACACATCTAATCCTTAAGAAGGACTCTCAGTGACTTGAGCAGACAGGTTCAGCATCTTCCCACACTCAGGCAATGAAACAATCCTATATTCAAGCACCAGGCAGGTGGGCAGACATCCAGCATCCCATAGGTAAAATTCCTTTTGTTAGACTCCATTGTGAATTTCTCAGTTTTCACTGCTAAGTAAAATCATCTAACTTGATAAGAAAGAAACAAAGAAAAAAAAGATACCCACTCCGACACACCAATCATTTTTAAAGTGGAGTTTCTGGTTTTGTGGATTTGTCACCACTGCAGCATGTTTTATTTTTGGGTTTTCAGAGAAACTGGTCAGCAGATTTTTTGAAGTTGTTAGGGAGTGCAGGGAAGAGGACTGGAATACTGTTCAAACTGAGACTAACTGGCCTTTAGCCGAGGGTTTCCAGTTCACACAGAGAGAACAGGGAATCCAAACGCACTAACTGTGGTTTATGTATGGCATTTGAACCACAGGGAAATATCTGGACAGTACAGAATATACTCAATAAATATGGAACATTCTAACCAAATCTTGAGTCATTGAAATTATCTCATTGGCCTTTCTTCTTAAACAGAAAGCTTTGTCTCAGTTTACCAAGGCTTTTTTTTGCATTTCACAGCATAGGCATTTACTCCTCCTGGACTGGATCAACACATGAGTTCATCAGTGCATGCCTGCGATTCCTGTTCCTGCTGGAACCATGATGCAGAATCTCCTCCTGCTGAGAAGGAGCGCTGCTACAGAGGAGGTCTCACAGCCAGGCTCTCACTGCGGCTCTTGCGATGTGCCACCCAGCCTACCTGCACGCAGACAGGGTCTCCTGAAGTGGCTACACTCCAAACACCCTCCAAAAAGCCTGTGCCTACGTACGTACAAACACTCACTTGTACACAGGCACACACATAAGGAGGAGAGCGGTTCCAGTGGAGGATGATCCAAAGAGAGATGGTGATGTGTCTCCACAGCTTCAGCCCAGAAGTTGTAACTTCTGCATGACGTGACACTCTGGTGAGTGGAGAAAGGCCTGTCGAGATGGTATGTGTGAGTTACTTTTTTATCTTTTTTGTGGCCTGGCACAATGGCCCATGCATTTCATGACAATTTTTTCTGGTGAAATTACAACAACTTTGAAAAAAAAGCTAGCTTAAAGGTCTAAAAAAATCTGAGTGCCATCTGCTGCAGTTAAATTTCACGTACACCCATAGTGGATCAATGGTGATACCCACTGCTGACTTGTTTTAACACTCACCCTTTCTGCCCATTTCTGTAGCAGAAGCAGAGGCAGTGAGCAGAGTGTGAAAGGACCCATCCCAGCCAGTGGCACAACACCAAACCCCTGAGCCCCGACACAGCAACTACAGCTCCTACATCATGTGAGTCAGCTATGCTGTAGTGTCTTCTTCAGTGAAGTGAAAAATGCTTGACAGTTTGAGACAGCAGTGCTTGTTTCTCAGCCTGATGGCATTATGAGGAATATTTACGAAGTTTTTATGGTGAAGACCTGAGCTCTAGATAGGAAGGGATTACATTAGAATGAGCAACAAAAAAGTCTATTAAACAATCTTTGTTTTTAAAAGATCTCAATAACAACAAATCCATTTGTCTGTTTCACCAGTAGAGAATTTTTGTGGGAGATCCCTATTTATCTGATTTATTAGAAATGCTCCATTGAGACACAAAGCATTTTTCTAATAAACCTAGAGGTTAGCACTATTGTTTTCAGTACAGCTGACCCTTGGATTTGCTGTAAAACCGGAATCATTAGAAATGCTCCATTGGTTATATTGGAGCATTTCTAATGAATCAGAGGGTCAGCTCTATTGAAATAATGTAAAATATCTAGATTCATGAGAAAAACTCCATTGAAATGCATGGAGCGTTTCTAATAAATCCAGATTTTAGTGGAGCTCAGCCCTGAATCCATTAAAACGTTATGAAAAAATAGTTAGTGAGCATGCACCTTAAGTACTTTTTTCTGTGTTAATCTCTCATTTATTTTAAAATGCGTTGTAAAAATAGCAAAAGGCATCAGTGAAAAATTGTTATTTAAAGTCTGCCATTTCCTTTACTTACACATGAGCAGAGACCCACTGTTGCCACCAAAAAGACAGCCCCTGGTACCTCATGACATGTGCTTGGCTCACATTGTGCTTAAGCAGCTTCCAGAAAGGGGGATGCACACACACAGGGCTGTGAGCACATCACACCACACCGGATGCATGCACAGCCCTGCATTTACTGTAGTCTCCCCCACATTAAGCACATACCAAATGGGAATGAGTGTTGTGAGAGTTATAGAGCTTCAGGTTGCAACTGTCCAGAGAGGAGCTGTTTGTTGACATCTCTCAGGTGTCTCAGTCTTTTCTCAATGTGGGACTTCACTGCAGGAGGGATCATGTATTTCTCCACAGCCACTTAACAGAGACTGGAGCAATGCTGGTGCCAATTCCCAGGAGGAAGCTTCCTGGGTCCCCACAGCAGGCTGTTCTCTGCAGGACCCCCTTGTTCAGGGATTGCTCTGAAGGGAAGGCTCAATTCTTTAGCTGGATATTTAAATGGCAATGGTCTACTGCAGCTGAAGGCGGTTAATGATCATAAGCAGCAGGTTCATGGGCATTCTCCTCCCAGAAGTGTATTGTTCCTGACTTCGCAGAGGATGAGCTCACTAAGAATGAGAAATGCACATATGATGGAGGGCAAGTCAGAAGTGTTTGGCTTGTGTATCCTGTGAAGCAAGCTGAGCCTGAAGTGTCTTATCCTTTATTGAATAATAGATGTAGAAGAGGATCTCTCTATGGCTTCAGGAAGGGGCATCTTAAGTGAAAGCCTCAGTACCAGATACAGGTGTGATGCACTTGGGGCACATGTCCCAGGATGAGTTGCCAGGTACCTTGAGGCTTCCACAGTTTACTGGTGTAACTACTGATGGAGAGATTATGTTGTCTATACTTAAAGAAAAATCACAGCCTGCTTCCCCCTGCAACTTAGATGTTTATTCTTAATTTACAATCACAAGGCCAGCAATAGAATGAGATTTTTTTATTACTACCAATCTGAATTGTCTTTTTCTACGATTTTTACTGTACAACACTATTCAAAGGCTGGCGGACTTTCCAGTTTACTTTAAAGCAGATTCAACAGCTGTAATCTTCTAAGAGTGTGTGTCCTGAAGATGAGATGGTTTTGGCATAATGCAATTTCAGACTTTGTTCTTGCTATACAGCTAAATTACTTATCCATGGCAGGTGACATCTTTAACCTATTTGTCTATTCAACATTGCCAACTTGATTAACTCCCTGAAAACTGAGGCCTATGGTAACAAAAATTAGTTATTAATAGTAGCATGTTATGGGCCAGAACATGAAAAACTGAACAAGAAGTCTTTCTAATTTATTGTTTCACAACATAACAAGAAGAAGTAAACACTGGCAAATTTATTTTAAGGGCACGCATGAGTCAGTCCCTCAGTGCCTCTCTTGGATGGTCAAACCCCTCCTCAGAGCAGAGTTGAAGCTAATTTTTTCAATTTTGCAGATGAACTTCACATGAAAGTTGCTGTGGCAAGTTTTCATGATGATGATAATGATAATGCCCACTTCTCTCTTTTTTCAAAGCCAGTGCTTTATTATTGCACCTCTTATCTTCCAGAATACTACTGCTGAAACGTACCTGCTATAGACGTGGCGCTGCATGTACCAGCCAGGTACAACACTGGGGAAGAGTTTTGAGGAGGGTTTGGATCAGCAGCCCTCTGACAACCCCCTGCTCTCAAGTAACACATCTCAAAATCTCTGAAAACATAGGCAAAAGGGGTGCTTGTATTTATGGGCTCAGCCAAGAGACCCTCAGTGAGTGGCATGGGGTTCAGTATACCTGATGCAGTAGGTGAAAGAGCTGGATTGATTGTGCTGGAATTGATTAGACCAATGTTATGTTAGACTACTACTATGTTAGACTACTATGTTAGACCTGGTGTTTATGATGACCATCCGAAGGCAGGGTAAGAAAGCACCCAGAGGTCTGGACATCGCTGCTCTGTAATCCATGGAGCTTTCTAGCCCAGGTCCCAGTTTCAAAGCAATTGGAAGACATTGTAAGAAGCTTCTTTTTAGTTCAAGGGCAAGTCACATGCCACTGAAAAACAGCAAACCAGTTTTGGACAAAGGAGAATCTCCTCTGTGCTGTGTAACACTGGAACCTCCAACACCGCATATTCATTGTTAAGGGTTCACGACGGTAGTCACACCAGGGTGGTGTGCAGCACGGCTGTGAAGTCCTCAAGCAACTTCTCACTTTTGCAGCTTTACAGCCTACCTTAAATGTATTTCAGAATAGTTTGCTTACAATTAAGCACAGAAAGACAATACATTCATCACATCCCCTTTACAAGGCTGTTCAAGGAACTAGGCTTGTGTGTGTCGTAGCGTTTTATAGCAATGGTCTTTCTATAGGTCCCCATGCTTTCAGCAAATAACAGAGACGCTGGCTCGCCTCAGATGCAGTCTAGGTTCTGTTTATTTTATGAATGCATATAGTCAGCATATCTGCAGTTTGTCAGCTTATGGTGTTGTTCGTTTAGCTGCTTTGTACGTATACACACACATATATATAAAATATCTATGAAAAGTATATTAATATAATTCTATCTATCTCAACAGATTTAATTCTTAAATGCTACATATACTTGTTTAATCTCTCATTTTAGAAGTAGGAAAGGTTAGATTATAACATCAGGTTAGCTCTCTTTGAAGCAGGTAATAATTAAGTTGATTCACTGTTGCAATTACTGTCAAATCCCCCTTAATTACCACGGATTTTATAGCAGCTTCATTATACGTCTGCTGTAATGCATTGTGGCCCAAAGGAGAAGTGTTGCAGGAAATTCTGCATAGCATGTATAATTCTAACCTGCAGTTAAAGCTCCTAGTGAAAGCCTCTGCACTAAATTTATCTTTTTTTGACATTTTTCCCCCTATTATTTAAAGCAGTTGAACTGGAGTAACACCACTAAAATATACACCTAACTTCATAAGTGAAAATTGATCTCTTCACAGGTATTAGGAATAAAAATGGAGAAATGATAAAATTAGCAATGAATTATTCTTGGGAAACTGCTCAGCAAAAATGAAGAACATTTCTGGTCTGGCATTATGGGGGGGAGAAAACTTCTGCCCCATCCTGCAAATCATATACCACTGAACAACCTTTCCTCACTTGAGTAGTCCCACTGAATACAGTTTTTAAGGTGGTAAGAATTTGCCAGATCAGGCTGCTATATATCAATATTTTCATCCATTGTTCATTTTACATTTTATAAACTGGATTATACAAACGTAAGGAACATGCACAACCAATAGCTTTGATGGCTGTTATTTCACCTGCATATTAAATATACTGTTACAGTATATTATAAAAATATTTGATGAAAATAGCAATTTGGACAATAGTAACACCTATTTTACTATCAATCACACAAGAACTTTTAAAGCAACTCTTCTTTAGAACTGACCTTCCAACTAACTTTTGTAACAACATAGCCTCATGAAACTGCTGCTTTATGGCTCATGTGTCACTGCTTGTTTCCATTGGAAAAATCTTTACAAATCAGGGTCTGTAAATTGAGCCTGCAACAGTTCAAAACAGATAACTGAATAATGTGTCCCATGGATTCTCTTGTAATGGAGGAATTTACTCCACAGAATATATTAGATGCAGAAAGGGCTTCAGTGTCAGTGACACTATTGGCAGCTGTGTTAACAGTTAAGGAGCTGGCTTTGTACAGCAGTACAGTTATTAAATTTCTCCAGAGACCATGACTCATTAATCAAATATTCATACATCTCTGTAAATACACACTGAACAGAGAATACCCTCAGAGTTGAGCATCCCAGCACAAGTGCTCTTTCATGTAACACTGACAAAATCCTGAGAACATGCGGTCATGTTTTGCATTTCTAATGCTGTATGTACTCTGTAGTACCCCAATTCCTAAAAACAGAACACAAATGATCTTACTGATTGCAAGTGTTACACAGTCACAATTAAAATTGCTTCACTATTGCTTCATACCATCTTTTTAAAAGTGAAGACAGTGAATCAATTCTTCTGTTCTTTGTTTACCATCAGACAAGTAACTTTTTCCCATACGGATGGAGAAACCCAAGGCCATGCTCCTATTAATACAAGAATTTGTATTAGCATGAAAACAACAAACCACTGGTTGAACTGTGAAGGCCAAAGAACTTCATATATTTGCAAAGACATGAGCTTGTTGTATTTAACAAATACTGTATTTTGTGTTTCCGCACTGCCATAAAACGGCACGTCTTCTCACCTGCTCCAGGGGAGGCACAAACACGTCTGAACTGAAGTTTTGACCTTGGTCAGGTTGAGATCACGGTTCAGAGCTGAAGCATCTCTCTGTGATCAGCTGAAGCTCTTCTCTATAACCCTTTGAAAAACTACAGTTTTCTGTTTGAATTCCCCATTCTAATGCATTCATATCTAGGACTTCGGTTTTGACTGTTGCAAGTTCTGATTTATACTTCTGATTAAGACTCTTGGTGGGTTGAAGTAGTCAGATGCCTGTATATCGTGTTATTTGTAAATGGGGATTATCATATTGCTGAATGTAGATTTTTAAAATTCCATACTATGGTGCTCTGCTGAACTCAAGGGAACAAGGGAATGGAAGGGAATGACGTGAGTCTTCAAGTCCAACCCCCTAAAAGTGTGGGCAGCACAAAATCCCAAATGATCTTGATAAGAGAAGGGGGATTTATAGATAAACCCTGGGAAGAGGTGAGTCTCAGATTATATTCCTTTATAGTTTTTAGAGGCCAGGACATAGAATTCACCCCTGGAACCACTCCCTAACTGCAGATTTTGAAGGGAAATTTGTGAACTTGCATAACATCCTTATATTCGGTAAGTAACTTGCAAATGGCCCAGTTTAAGGATTGAACTCTGATCAGAAAATACTTCCTTTTTTAGTTCCCTTTCTAATAAATGTAGATCCTCTAGCTTAAGCACCTCCACAGTTCCTACCACATTAATTTCAGTGCATTTTGATTTTCTTGAACAAGGCTTGACATTTACATTTTAAAAAGAAAATCCTCTCCTATATTTAATTAGGGCACTGATTGAGACAGGATGCACTACTTCTGTGTAAGACAAAATCCACGCCACCTTGCTCCATGAGTCAGCACATGCCAATAAAGCAGTTGTGGGTATCTGCTGTGTGCCATGCAGAAAACAGCACAAGGCTGCAATTACAATCCCCCTTGCCTCTTGTCCACCTAAGTACAGGGCTCCAATCCTGGGCATCCTACAAGTGATCCTACTAACCTGCATGACCCTATTCACTGATCCAGCCAACTGCTGGATGTGGATAAATATCTAAAACATTGACTTTAGTAATGTTCCCTTGGGGCACAAGGATTCACTGGCGGGATCAGAGTGCAGGAAAGGAGATGGAAAATAAGAATAACATGTGAACGCTGAGTGGAGACCCCACAAAGCCTTGGTTTTAACCCATGCCTACACACCCACTAGAGCTAGGAGAAAACAGCAAACATTTATTTGCACATCTTCTTGCATAAATAAAACCCTGCTGATTTGCTTTGATGGCATTTACGACCACATTTATTCATAAACCTTAGAGTGAGCAAGTTTTTATTTGCAGGAGCGTTCATAGAAAACAAAAGCATCGTGAATTCTGGTGTGAATAAATACCAGAGAGCTCTCACACGAGAACGGCTTCTGCAGTCGTTAAGTAAAGCTCTTTTTACTATTCACACCGTGGATTCAAACAATTACAGCTGCCCGTGAACTGCTTACAAACAGGGAAGGGAACTGTTTATAAAGCTCAGTTCATCCAATTAGGCAACAGAAACCATTTCATGAAGGTACCCAATCATAGGGTCAAACGATGATTACTCAGGACTCAATCCTGACTCCCTTGAACGCCTCTTTACATCTTTTTAGCAGTGCAAATAAGTTACCAGCATTTTAAGACCCCTTTCCATAACGTCGGCATGGCCTAACCAAGACGGTGGGAGGCTGTATTACCTTTGTGCTGCCAGAAAGCAGCTATGGGCTAACAGAGGCTCCAGCTGTAGGGCTCGTGAAAGGAGTGTTAGGCTGAAATACTGCTGTGTGTTACACCTGACTATGCTCCACAGCCTTCTGCGCAGGGCTAGGGAAATGCACTCCACACACTGGGAAGAAGAAATCCATCCATACTCCCATAGTAATCAACTGCAGGGTGGTAAAGGACCATAAAGTAATCTGGCATATTCTGCCCTCTTGGAGGCTCCTGGTAGCACAAGAAGAGCTGGTGCTCCAGCCTCCTCAAAAAGCCGTATCACCTTGGATGATATTGTTGCATAAACAGAATGTGGGGCGGGCTGGATTTAAAATATGCTGTTTGTATTCATTTGTGGCATTATTGACCTTTCAAAACTCACTGGTCGTTGCTTTTCATTCCATGATTCCAGTTAAGAGATTGTCAATAACTCTGGAAATAAAACAGGTCTCCAGAGTGAGTCCATTTTCTTACTGTAATTAATGGCAAACAGGAGATCCCTTCCCTGCCTCCCCAAATACCCTGTTGTGTCCTTCTGGCTGCATTGTGCATAACTGAACTGCTCGCCTGCTTCTCATTGCCAATGCTTCTGGATTTGGAGGGGTAAGTTAAAGGAAAAAGAAGAACAAAAGACTTTCCTTACAGTAAAAAATTTGTAAGCCAAGGACAAGGGCAAAAACCAAGACTGGGGCCTGTTATTGCCTCTCTAACATAGCCAGGCAGTGGCAGACTCTGCCCATGGCCACTGCACAGCCAGGCAGCGCTCAGGGAGGAGGGGGATTCCTTCTTTCACATCCACACTCCCTATTTTCCAACTGCATTTTCATGCCGATTGCAGATAAATGAACCCGATGTTTAAGTGCCAGTTAACGTACATAGAGCAACCACTTGTTTGCTGTTACTGCTTTAACTAAGGAACATGTCACCATGCTAAATGTCAATCAGGTGTATTTACCACATCATTTTTAAAGTGCAAGGTTGTGTAGACTCCTCTGGGAGCCAGTCAACTCACCACGAACAGATCCAGACTCACATGGTCTTGCCTTGTACAGGAATCAGGGAAGAGCAGGTGGTGTTCAGAACATGACGCCAGCGTTGGCTTTGAAAATCAGGCGAGGGGATGCATGACGTCACCTCAACACCAGTTGCTACTGCACCTGTAAGGAAACACAGCAGCTGCGTTTATGTAGTCCTTACAGTTACCTACTCATGTTCTTGTCGTTTAGGGGTGTCTCATTAATACTGTGGGAAAAAAGTAACTGCCAAGGGAGACATGCTTGGGGGTCTCCCACCTAGCTGTTCTCACAGGAGCTGCTCAGAGACCTTCAGTAACAAATTAGGGTGGCCTCAGTTTTACAGCTCTGCTGAAGCACAGGGGACTGACGAGAGGGAAAACAAGTCTTTAAAGAAAGGCAGCACAAACAAGCAATTGTGCTGGTAGCCACAGATGGGCACTAACTTAGTAATGGTCTTAAGTATCTTTCTGTTTCTAGGCCTTCTGGAAGTTGGTTTACAATTCTCCAGACCCTGTTTCTCTCTGAGGTCAGTTGTCTCTACCAACATTAGTAAATAACTCCCTCTCCTAAACGACTGCTTTAGAAGTTGCCATTTCATGAGTCATTACGGGGCAAAACCAGCCTTGCAGCCTCATCTTTCCTGAGCCATCCCTGAGGGTCTGCAGGCTTGTTCCCCATGGAGTTAAGCCAGTGCACTGGGTTTCTCCACCAGTCTCCAGCCCAGTCTAAGACTTCAGGTTGGAAAGTTGTCAGAAATCAGCTGCTGCCTTTCATGACTGTCTGTAGGGAAGGTGGGTGCTGGCCAAAGCTGTTTTTAAAGGTCTTGAGTTTGGCTTGAGATGCCAGGGGCCACAGAGCCAATGGGAAAGGGATGTGGTGGCTGGTGGGTTTTTCCCATGGAGGAACTGCACAGCCAGGTCACATAGAGAGGTCCTTTACCTTACACCACATGGGCTATGCAAGCTCACAGTCCCAGCTACAGCGCTGCTTGGGGAGGGACAAACACCATCACCATCACCTTCACCATCAGTTATGAGTGTGATGGGGTTTTTGTCACTGGTCAGGTAGAGGCAAGTCAAAGAGGACCCTGAGGTCTCACATTAGTTTGAAAAATGAGGCCAATATCTTTGCTAGAAGGGGAAGGCAGAGTCCCACCTAATCATTTAGAGTCCTGAGGTTGTGTCAAGCTAATATTAGATATTACAAACACACGAAGAAATGTTCCTTCTAAGGAAAAGGGAAATGGCAGAAAAGAAAAAAAGAGAAAAGATTATTAGGCGATTAAAAGTTCAGACTTTGAAAAAAGCTGCTATTTGCCACCTTCTGTGGTACGTGCAGTCTGGTTCCATCAGGCAAACGAGTAATCAGCCAGTGATTTGTCGAAGTCCTTTAAGAAAATAGGCTACTGCTGGGTGTGTGAGTAACTAATGCTCATTTGGTTTGTGTTTGAAGGCAGCAGCAGCAACAGTGATGACACAAATTAATTGCACGGTTTTCAGGAGATAATGCAGACGAGGTAAAGAGAATTACTATGCGATTAACATAGTTTCCAATTAAAGTCCCCTGTAGTTACCAAAAAACATTAATTTCTAGTAACTTGGTAATTTAACTTGTGTCACCACTGTACACGAGTGCACCAGGGCAATGTATGGGCTTATCTATGCTTAAACTTTGTATGGGAAACATGAAAAAAAATCTGAAAATAGCCATTTGTTTTTAACAACTATTTGTAGCAGGCTTAAAATAAAACACCGCTGTGGTAAATTAAGGGATTTGCTAACAGATTAAAGGACCAAAACTATAACTCTTATATTTCCGTTAGACCATTTCTATCACAAAAATACTAAACCAAAGGTCTGTTGAATAGCAGCTCATATCTGGAGAGACGGCTAGCTTGGGTGGGTACGTGCACACGGGATTTTCTAAGGTACCTGAACTTCAGCCAGTGGAGTTCAGGAAGAAGGAAAATTCATCCTTTAGTTCCTGTCTCAGATAAAGCTACCTGTACTGCAGTGGGACAGAGCGGCCCATGATGTACTTGTAAGTGTGCAGCAGACCAAGAGGTACAATGGCCTGGACATGGAAATCTTGCAGAATTATCAGGCCTGAGCAGTTTTGTTGTAGTCTGATGACAAAATGCAATCACCAGGTAGTGTCATTACCATTTTTATCATATGCATGTCCAGAAACATCTCTGTTTTCACCCTGCCTGTTTCAAAATGTAAGTCTACCTGGTGAAGAGTATGGGAAGAGTTGTTCCCAATTGCCAGGCTTGTTCCCAGTAACGTTATGAAGGCTGAAGTCTGCAGTGGGGTAGGATGGATAGTCCTCAAAAGAGATGTGGGTCTTTGTCTATATGACTTGAGACATATATCAATGTTGTACAGTAACCTTCATTTAACAAAAAAACCCCCACATAATCGGGGGAAAAAAGTCCACTGTACAGCTATGTATTTTTGTTAGTTTCACATAACTCAGCACCATTTTCAACGTCATTAGAAATACTGCAGACTCCTGTGCATGAAAGCCTCTGAAGCTTATTACATTTTATTATTATTACTACAACAACAGAAGCTGTAAATGGAAAAGACATTATTGATTCAACTAATCCACTGAATGCAGATTGTTCTTTACTGCGCATGTCTTAGCCTTTGGGCCAGTCTGGTTTTTAACAGCCTTACACAGTAAGACTTTCAACACATCTGGGCGAGAATATTACACAGCCTTGTATTCCCCTGCAGGAAGCTTTTCCTTGAGCATCTTCCCCTTTCCCAAAGATGTCTGTCCTTTTACCATTCCCTCTAACTGCTCTCCCCCTCACCAGTGCGCATACCCTACATATTTGTAAACTGTAGTGCTTCCCTCCCTCCCTAAACTCACTCTTCAGCTATAGAGTAACAAAGCCACATAGCTACAAGTTAATCTTCCTTAAATCCATCCCTGCAAGCTCCTGATCATTTTTGCTGTTCTTCTGTGCACTTTGATTAGTTAATGCCTTCCTCACGGAAAGGTAAGCAGAAAGGAGAGCATCAGTGAAACCAGATTACACTGATTATATCCCCCTGCTCTGTGACAGAAGCTTTTAATGATGCAGCATAGGATTGCCTTTTTTTTTTTTAATGTGAAAGCAAAGTACAACTTCATGTCTAATTTCCTGTCCACTGTTACCCAAAGGAACCACTCAACAGTTTTGCATTATTTTTGCTAAAGCTACATTAACTTGTGCTTCACTAAACAGGAATCTTCTATTTTCTAGCTCTCACTGACATTCACAATTCTCCTCATTTTGACATCTAAATTCCATAAATATGTTGTTTACTCCCTCTTCTGGGCTATTAATGAAAAATATTAAGTAAGATCAAGCCAAACATCCTCACATACATACAGCATCTAAAGTAACATTATGCCAATTATTAGTAGGATTCAACAGTGCAGAGGTTACTAATTTAGACAAATGATGTGTGAGGTTTTTTTTTTCCTGAAAACAAGTGAACAGAATCTCATTTTGGCTTTTTGGGATATTAACTCAATTAACACGTGCAAATGTACGCTCCAGCCCTTACACATATACATACTTGATCTAGTTCTGCCTGAAATCTATCTATTAGTCACTTCTTTCTCATAAAAGGAAAAAGATGCTTTAATGAATACACATGATGCTTATTATTTGGATCGGCAACATTTGTGCCTTCTGTGCCTGAAC
Source organism: Fregata magnificens (assembly GCA_013389945.1). Taxonomy (NCBI): domain Eukaryota; kingdom Metazoa; phylum Chordata; class Aves; order Suliformes; family Fregatidae; genus Fregata; species Fregata magnificens. The sequence goes on from WAAD01037761.1 coordinate 201,883, forward strand.
GGCACTTAGAATAGGTTAACATTTGGTTTACAACACAACAATAAAATTTGCCTTTATTGCAAATAAACAGAGTACTCACACCTTACAATATTGTTTTAGATGCAGGATTATATTCACTCTTAGAGGATCTAATATTAATATAAAAGGCACATACATTTCATGTTTTCACACCTTTTTTATTTTCCAAGCAGTTATACGTATTTTAAATATTGCATTTACTTTGTTAAAACATTAAACTATTTATGTACATTTGTTTGCAATCTGAGAACACACACCATCAAGTAATCATTTGTACAGTAATAACACATATCAAAAAAAAAAAAATCACTGCCCAGAATTTTTAACATCCAGTCCCCCATTTGCTTTGATTTAAAAGCTGCACTAATAGGAAAGAAGCCTCAACATTATAGTAGTTGAAACAGGAAACAAACACCACTCTCTTCTAATAATTGTCTTTAGCTGCTTTGATTGGTTGCAATTAATATTAATAGTATAACCTTTAAAAATTGTGGGGAAAGGTAATAGTTTATCTTCACTCCTCATATTAAGGCTCCAAAGCAAGCTTAATGAGAAACCATTATAAAATCATACTGCTCAATAGTATCTTAACTCACAATTCAGCCTATATAATTCTATCAGTATTGCAACTGACAATTACTACTGATATATCAAACTTACCTTTCTCACACTGTGCTGCTCAGGATGTGTATCACAATTACAGCATTAACTATTATTTGGGCTTACGTAGCAAGACAGATTAGAGTTCTACCCTTACCACATGAATACAGAACTCAAATTTCACTTACAAACAGAAATAACAGAATCTCAAAACCTACGGATATGCGTCCATTACGTAAAACCCACATGTACCTGGCAGCCTCTGCTCAGGATTTGTCCTGGACTGATACAACATTAGGGTCACAAGTTAGGCTTTAGAGGCTGGCCAAGCTTTTTAAGAGGGCAAGACCACAGTGTAGGCACATTTCAGCAAACCTGGCCTTCTACCTTCACTAGCACAATGTGACATTAAACTCATCCAACTAGTTGTGAACAAAAATAATTAGTAAGTACATTTATAAACGTCATTTTAAAGACTATTAACATATAAAACATTATCATCTTTATGAAAATAGACCAATTTCAGCACAAGCTTGCCATTTTTGGGGAGGAGGACACATACTTTTTAAATTATTTTTATTTTTTTTTTTTTTAAAAGGCAAGTGTTCTCCTGGACAGCTGCCAATAATCTTGTGTAAAATGTCCTTAAAGCAAGACAAACTCCTCTGTACTAAATCTTTTTAATCTTTTCTTTTCGTCCTCAGAGAAAAGGTCATTTTCTTCATGGAGTGGACTGGAAGCAAAGTCATAGTCTCTAGAATGACCCTTTACAAAAGTAAACAAGGGATATTTCTCCTTAGATGAAGATTTCAGCATCTACAATGTAAAACACATACCAGATAAAACGTTAATTGGAAATGAAGAAATACAGTAAGTAGTGATATTTATCTGATGATGACTGCAAAGTAAAAAATGCATTTTTTATTTTTATTATCATCATATTAAAACAAAAGCATTGCACAATCTAAACATCCCCTCCTCCCGTTAAACAAACATTTACTTCCATTTCTTCTTCGGGTAGCTGCTAGTTTTATGCCTAACCCTGCATCTTGTTCCATACAGATCACCTCTACGTGCTGTTTGTGTTTCAGTGCAGCTGGAGCTCTTCTGGGAAGATAAAAAACCTCTACAAAATAGTTAATGGCCATAACGCTCTCCTCAAGCACAGGTATGAATTCTGTGGCAGCTAAGCATCTCAGGGAGATATTTTTATCATAGAATCAGCATGTACAATAATCAATGTTTTTATTAAAAGTTTAAACATATACACCTATGTAAATAAGCCAATCAAGAGCATATGGCTAAAAACAGACTGACAACAGTAACAGGCTCTGGTAACTAGGGTGCCAAAAATCTACATTTATAAGTAAGAAAACTGAGCATGTACAAGGTGAGTGGTGGGGAATAATAAATACTAAAACAGATCAGCAAAATACCTTTAATAGCAGATAAAAATCTGCCAAATACTGAAAGACATTTCAGCCTTTCAGGCTGTTTTGGACACTTAATTGTTCACTGATTTTTTTTTTTCCTAATTTTTTTTTTAAATTTCTTAACTACTTTGAAAAAACAGCAGTGATGCAGTGACATGCAGAACTACATTAGCCTAGAGGTATACACTGTGTGGAACTAAAAATCACTAAACAATTTCATGAGAACAATTAATCTAGAACAGTAAAACAACCTAAATAGATCTTTAAACAGAAAGAACTATTTAAAAAAAAAAAAAAAAAGACAGTCAGAGGCTGAGGGGGGGGGTTTAAAAGAAAAAAAGTCCTTGATTTTTACTGTGGACTGAAATTTTCCACTTTATTCTTATCTATTTTAATTGCATTTGGCTATTGTAATGTGAAACCTGGGTAAAAGAGCAAGGAGATGTAGGAGAGAGACACACAGAGTAATAAGCAAAAGCAAAAGAAGAGTAACAAATGAGCATCAGAAAGAAAAAAAAAGTTCGTACGACGTACAAATGCTTTGTTTCTTGAGAAGACTAGATAATTGGACGCAAATCCTTTCAGGTGCAGGGGTTGAACACAAGCTGGCTTAGTAGGAACAGAAATTGATAGCCACATGAAGGCTGTTTGCTGGTCTGTGAAGTGGACGGGTGGACTTAGGCCAGCTCCTAATTGCAAGTTTGCGACAGAAAACTCATCCAAATACTGCATCTCAGGGAATGCATGGTCACCAAACAACCATCACACCTTTAAAGATGGTCCCTCCAAATCAGGACAGAAATAAACCTGCAACTCCACTGCCATTGTCTGTTGAACTTTCCCTGAAACTTCCTTTTCTCCAGGTACGTGTAACACCTCTCTCTATGTACTAAGTGACGTGATGAAATACTAAATACAGAACATAAACTGGACAGACAGGCAAATGCCTAAACAAGACTCAAGTGGAACTTGGTTAAGATTACTGCAATTATTATCAAGCTACATCTCACTCAGTGATCACAGGTAATTTGAAACTCTAAAGAATTTGCAAGTTCTTTAGATACCCCTGTGATGATTTCTACAGAAGAGTTTATTGATTAACATAGATATTTTTTAGTATTTCAGTGTTAGACTCAGACTGCCACTGTTGTCACTGCAACAATTAATTCTTTGTGCTGAACTGCATCCAAGTTCAACACTCAATCAGTCCAGTTCTTCAGAGAAATTTCCATTTCTGCTAAGAACGTGGACTACAAACAGGCAAATGCAGTCATAGCCCAAGTGGACTATTTATTTGCCGTCATGGGTTTTGACAGGGAAACAATTCACTGCATTAGCTGAAAGACAAGCTTGGTACCAGTTAAGTAACAATGTAAAGTAGCAGCAGAGGCTGTGGCCAGGAAAAGGCAGAGCCGCCCCAGGTGCTGTGCAGAGGCCAGAGCTTCTTGCTGACCTCTTGGATCTGCCACATGGTGTTGAGAAGCCAGACAGAAACTGCTGTGCCTGCTTGGTATTTGTGCTGGAAGTAACACTACAGTCAGTTCGTAAATCCATCCTTCTCAAGTCTGGATGTGTTTCCAGGTCTCTTTAGTCTATCAGCTATTTAATTCCAGGTATTATTAACCTACTTAACAATAGCTGCCTAACTAGCAAGTACAGAAACAAAGGGTAACTTGAATGTGATTTGGATGGAATTTCACCAGTCACTCCATTTGGGCCCTTGATTTCAGTGCCCTAATTTCTCTATCACTGAATATATGGCTCAGAAGGTTCATCCCCAAGTAATAAAAGCTAAATCTTTTTTCCCCACCTCTTACTGCCCACAAAAGCAGTGAGAACCTGAATTTTTTAGTCTAGTCTACATAGGGCACACTGGGATTATACTGTGCTTTATAGTTCAAGAGTTATCGCACTCAAATTGCAAAGGGAAAAATAACAGAAGAGCAGGAAAAAACAAAGGATGTGAAGGAAGAATTGAAAGGTCATAGAATGTTTCTCACATCATATTTGTATCCAAACTTTCCTCTATTTTCAAACTTACTGTGCCTGAAATATATTTATATAAAATAATGTCATTAATATGAAAGAACTTCTATCTAAAATACCAGGATAATAGCTCCAAGACTTAGATCAGCCATGAGCATTTTCACAACATACGTTCAGAAAAAGAAATTTACTTAATCCCAAACTTGAAAGAAAAGAAAGAGAAAAAGAGAAAGAGAACTTCCAATGCAACTGATTTTGTAATTAGATTTTTTTTAACCATGTTATTACATTCTTTCTTATACATAATAGAACAGGAAAACATGGAAAAATAGAAACTTCACTATGTAAACTTTCCATATATCTGTTGCTTAGGAACTTCTACTTCTTTAAATATACTTTCTACCTCTCTGTGTAAGAATCAAAGAAACAACTTCAGCATCAATCAACATCTACTAAAGATTATATGCAGTTTTAAGCTTAAAAATGCTTTTTGGCTATAATACCAATACCACTTCACAGGACACTCAAAATGCTGTACAAACATTAATTCTTTGCGCTGTTGTGATAACTACTGTGGTTAGAATATTAATACGTGACCACCTTGTGCTGCCACTGTATGCTTTCATAGATTGTTTTTTAAAAATCACAAAACACAGTTATTTGCTACCACAGCTAATACAGCATTATCAATATGTTGTATTTCATACACTCACGTACTGTAATAATCAAGGAAAAAAAGTCAATTACATGTGGACCTAAATGAACCTATACCAGTGTTTTTCAAGCGGAAGGACACGATCAGACAGATTTGCTGGGTGATAGTAGACTTCAAAACATTGTTACCAAATCATAAACACGCTGCTTTACATTTAAATGTCATCAGAAAGAGCACTTATGCTAACAAGAAATAATACACAATTTTGGCTTGATGAAATACTTCCGAGGGGTTGATTGCCTTTTCAAAATTCCTCCTCGGGTAGGGGGCAATCCCTGCGGCTCGGCAGGGCTGGCTGCAGAAATATTCCCATTTCAAGAGTGCCACCTCGTGGGCCTGCCTGTGCCAGCTCGGCTGCCCGCGCCCGCCTCAGCGTGATTCCATCGGCCTGCTCCGGCGGAGACCGCCTCTCGCAACGTGGCCCAGGTTCTCCCCAGGTTTTACGTGTTGGTAAAATCGGATGAAATGAAAAACAATCTAGATTTCTCACGACTATAAAAGCAGCAATAAATATCAAGAAGAGAATTATGTCTATTTAGAAGAGCAAAGCTGATTCTCTCCCCTTGTCCGTACACAGTACACACACGCCGTTCTGGCTGAGGAATCGATTTGGTAACTTTGACACCTACCTTTGTTATTTCTTCAGAAGCCTTCTCAAAGTCCTGCACAGTTCTACAATAAAATCCTATTGTGCAGCTCGGATCCATTTTCTTGAATGACATCTTTTTGGGAGAAGGACAGTGGAATGACTGCAAGTTTAAGATTAAAAAACATGAAATACATGGTTAAGGTTAAGAATGGTATAAACTAATGCATTTACTTTTTCCCCACCAACAGCTTTAACATAGAATCCCCTGTATCACTTGAATTAAAACCCAGCACATACTTTTGAAGTCACTTCTTCCACCCACCCCCCCCAAACATTCAAGTAATTCCACTCTTCTCCACACATATAAAACCTCCTGCTCTTTACGCTGTATTCACCAAACTTGCATGTAACACCATGTTAGTTTGAAATGTCAAAGGTCTGCTGCTCCGAGCAGTACTTTATGAATATTCCCAAGGCAGAGGAGGTGAATGCTGTTCTGCAAATTGAATTTGTAACAGCTTTTGCGCTATCTTACAATTACTGCTTTACTACCACTGCCCATTGCCCCGTTCTCTCCCCCAACCTCTATAAAAGAGACATAATGGAATAAACCAACCTCATACAGTTTCCTCTAGTAAATGAAATTGGTTAAAAAACCCACAAAAACCACAAAAGCAAAACCATATTATAATAATCCACAAGTTGGAAAAAACAAACAACATGCCCTGCTTTATAAATGTTTTTTTTCCTAATGTGAAATCTCTTTTCATGACAGATGATGCTCTGACAGTGCTGTGAACTGATACTATCAGCAGCCATGCTATAAGAAAAAACAAACAAATATACAAAACCCTTCCCCACACTCCTCATTCACAGTTTATGAGACAAAAGATAAGTATATGCCATCTACCCTGATTATGTGTTTGTTTATTACAGGAACTGTAGTTTTGGTGAAGCTCATTGTCTAATAACTGAAATGATTTGGTCACCACTGACTGTCTCAAAGGCAGTCCTCTTTATTCTGCTTCTAACATGCAGGACTACCCCATCATCCTACCTCTATTAAATCACTAGCAATCCTGCTACAGCTGCTCAGTAACAAATGCTAACACACCATGTCTGCACCACACTGCAACGGAGATACTGCTGTACTAAAATGCAGATTGTTTTTAATGAACTTCCCCCAGTGATCAACATTCTCCAGTGAATAGTCTGTGCTACTTACTTTCACATTTACATGTAAGCTGTGCACAGCTCACAGCTCTTCTGGCACAGCTCTGGTCAGCACAGCACCAGGACACCTTACTAACACAACGGTAACACCAGGACAGAGCAACGCAGGGGATTTCTTACCAATACCATTGTGTTTCCTCTGTAAAGCATAACTAACAACTGTTACAATCTAATTCAACTATAGTAATAGCAACCCCTGACAGCTAACATCAAGCAGTCTGTATACTAGAAACCCATTTTATCTTTGTTTTTAATCTTTTTTTTTTTTTCTTTGCCAGTCAGAAAAGTCAATCTACAGAAGACAGCGCTGGTTGCCTAATCTTAGTGTATCTGTCAGTGTAATAGTTTTACATACTGAAGTATATTGTTCTTTACTTGTGATTACAAACCTAAGAGAGGTATTTCTAGTACACCTCTGCTAAAAAATACAAGTAAAGATGAGAAGTGCTATTTCTACAAGATTGGTTTTAGTCACTGTTTTTTCTCCTAATTCTGTTCAAATGTTACATGGAGAAATTGTATTTTGAATATTCATTCCTGAGTCATCAAATACATAAATCGAACCCTGCCTTACATATCACATTTCAGCAACAACATTGTAACTACAGTTGTGCTGTACTGTTCAGGGCAGTAGTCTTAATGCTACACAAATCACTGTACAACAAAGAGAAGTGGGTAAGTGCTTTTTTTTCCCCCCACTCCTCCAAACAAATGGATTCTGGAAGCCAATACAGAGTGGATTGATTTCCAACTTATGCTGGACAATTTGTCAATTTTGAAAATACTCCCTCCAGATAAATCTAACAAGCAACTATCCACGCTAAGAAAGCAATTTCTGTTTACTTTTGACATTTCTGGACAAAGATATAATACTATTAAATGCACTAAGCATTAAATTGCAATACATTTTCCATCTGCAGAAAAGCATTAGGATGAGATCAAGCCAAGCTGGCAGCTCGTGTACCTTCAAAATACATTTTAAAACCTTATTATTATTTGGAAATTCATATTAATGCCAGTCTGCAGCACAATCTGGAGGATTAGTCATGGAAACAGAAACCAAAAAGATGTGTATTTTTTGTAGCTTGGCCACTGAGCTACGGTGTGACCTTAAGGAAGTCACTTCAGCTCTGCTTCTGTGTGCTCTTCCCATCTTTTGTTTGGCTTACCCAATTAAACTGTAAAATCTTCAGAGGAGGCACTGTATTTTACTACAGTTATTAGCATAAAGGGGCAAGGATCTCGGTTAAACTCTCTGGCTGCTGCCACAATACAAATAGGTAGAGTTGGGACTCACCAACTCTTCTTCCAACTATCTCAATGGGGTAAATCTAAAGGCATCTCTAAAACCAATGAAAGTTTCTGTCTAGGATATTTTCTGATACATTCTGCTGCTATATTCTTTTTTTTTTTTTTTAATTCAAACCTTTTTATTTTCTAGAGAATCTTATACTTCCGTATTATATGTCACACTAATTAAAGCATCTTGTTAAGCATAAATACCGAAAAATATGTAGTGTTTGCTTTAAGTCGGCCCTAGGATTTGACATTAGCCCTGTGTAAGTCCTTTGAGATATATAAGTACTTTTTCTAAATATTAGTTGATGGTATTTTGATTAAGGTATCGTGATCAACTTCAACGCATGTTAACAGATCTTTCTTTTCATGATAACAATAGACAGGACCATTGCAGTTCACTCTGCTCTTCTCAGTTTAAGTTAACGCTTAGCTGCTATACAAAACAGAAGCCATGAAGATATATAACTTCATTACATACCATTTGACTTACATTCTAAGCTTAAACAGTCAATTTAAGATCACCTACTCAATTCCTCAGGTGTGAGTTTAAGAGTTGCATACGACTCACTTCCACTATTTACAGGACTTTACTGCAAACCTTTAAGAATTCTACATTAAGTAGTACATCTAGTATTTTAGAGGTGGTGGAGATAAATACATATTCCTCTTCCTTATTTAAATGCAATATGTTGTTTCTGAAGCTGTTTCCACATTTAGGAGTACTTCACAGAACACAATGGCATGAGGAACCACTACTAATAACCAACTCTGTTCTAGAGCAGTTGATGCTGTCCTAAGCAGTGCATGCACCCAGAGAGTGTTTCTACACTGAATGAAGAGTTGCTCTGAGGAGGCTGGAAGTTCATGTGGAAGTTGGACACAAGATCAAGAAGGAGAGTTTGTATGGACGGCACCAAGTACTTCTACTGTGAGTACTGTGGCTATTGAGCACTTCTGCAACTGATAATGTTTTCCCATGGTACTTGTAAATTGAGTTCTTTAATAACCTCCTTTAGATCTATCTATTTTCAATGCAAGTTACTTGGCAAGAGGTTAAAGAAAAGGGAAAATGCTATTGTAAAAAA
>WAAD01037763.1:12512-57265 GCA_013389945.1 Fregata magnificens
TTTTTACGAGCGTTCTTATAGTTTGCAAAAACTGCCAGAAAGGGATGTATAAGGTCACTGCTTGATGTATGTAAATTGTGTTAATCTTTTTCTGTAAAGCTGCTGCAATAACTTCAGAATGGTGCATTATCATCTATGATTACAGAAAGTGAACTCTGTTTTGGTGCCTTCTGGGTTTCAAGTACTAACTGACAAGACCATGCAAGTAAATATTAATCAGCAGAAAGCAACCGCTGTTGAAGTGCTCTTGACTTAAGATGTAGATAACAACTGAGGTGACAAATCTGATGCTTACTGGAAATTAGAGTTGTGCATCTTTATAAAAGTGTCAGAGACAACTTCATAATGCGACTGGCTTGATATGGAGTTTATATTTGTTTCAACTTTCAGAAGTCAACTCAGAAACGTCAGCGCACAAAGGAGGAGTATCAATAAAGAGAATAAACTGAGACCTTCTAAAAGCATCTGCAGAATGACCTCATATAATTGCATTATGATTTTTAAGCCAGACCTTCAACTGAGAGAAAGTTGCCCAAGATTAATGAAATCAATAGCATTGGTTTTGGTCCACCTTACCTCAAAATTTGCCCCTCTGTTTTGCAAAATAAACCATGAGAAATTCTTTGATATGCATAGTAATTGAATAATCAGCTAATTAGCATGAAAGCAGATATCCAGTGATGTATGCCTGTATGTTCATTAGCAGCAAGCATTTCCTGATATAAGTGATTGAAAGAAATCCCAATTTGATAAATAAAAGCAACTTTCTTCTCCCTTTCAAGAGACTGAACATGAACAGATTTCTGAAAAAAAAATCAGCAGTGATTAACCTAAAAATAAAATGCCTGTTCAGAAAGACTAGCTTGAACATGTGATTATGAGGAAGCTAATTTCCTGAAATTTATAGGCTCTTGTAAAACCTATAGATGCACATCATGACTTAGATTAACTTTATTTTAAAGTGATATTGCGCAGAACGAAGGGCTTGTAGTTCTTTAATATCTTTTGGGCTTGGTGCTTAGTGTTAAACAGGTTTTATGGACAGAAAAAATAGTCCACTAATTTAACGTCTAATCACTCACCTCGTCTTTGATGACTGTTTAATATAAAGTGAATTAATAACATTATTAAAAACATCAAATTACAAAGAAGTGGACCCACATGTGTTTTAATTTTCCTTTCTAGCTACAAATTATGGCAGCTACCAAATGGCTGGCTCTCCGTAAGCTAACATCTTCTATTATTCATACATGCTACCTCAGAAAACATACTGCTTTAATTTACACTTAAATTTTGATCAACTCTCCACAAGGTTTGATGTTGTCTGTAAAATATGCAAAGCAGAACTTCCAACTGAGACAGTCCCATCTTGCCCAACAACTCACCCCATTTTCTGCAGTGACCACTATTTCAAAATTCCATGAACTGCAACACATTTCTTTCCAAATGTACATTTAAGACATATTTTGTTCCTTTTTTCTTCACTGGTGAATCTTGTCCTGTACCCAGCCTTGATGTACTTATCGAGCACTAGATGCAAACCTTAGACAGTGAACACCTGTGAAATCTTAATGACATAACTAAGAATACAGATACTTTGCAGGTTTTTCGGAGTATGTATCATTTCTACTTATCCTCTTAACTGGCATTTATTCTTTAAAGGCATGACATGCCATAAAAGCAGCTCAGTTTCCAAGTGCCTGCAATGACAATTTGAACTCCAGTACTTGGCAATCCTTTAGACTAGGTTTGAATTTCTAATAAAATCAACTGGCACTTTGGATGCTGATTTCAGCGAGATCAAAATTTCATTCTGCCCCTGTTGGCTAATATGATTTGAAATGTGGGAAGGATTATTGCAATGATGAGCTATCATGTGGCTTAGCAAGTTACCTTGCTACAAGGCCACCACAGAAATTCCTCAACTGGAGGTAGATGGATTAAGATTCTCTTCCCCTTTGGGGCAAGTAGGGAGTCCTTTTTTTCCATGTGCTGCTGTTCCTCGGAGCATGGAGCAGCCTAACAACAGCCAAGAAAACCTGCAGCCTAAGGCATGGATCACAATTGCACTTATACTCAGGTCACATTCTTTAGTTTTGCTGTGCCCATGAGAACTGGATATTTTTGATAAGGAGGACTAGTGTAAGATTGATATAATCAGTTGATTCCATCGCCCTGTGATTTATGCGAAGTCCCTCAAAGTCTGTATCTTAATTCCCACACCAGAATGCCTTTTGTGCTTGGCACTGTACATGCACAAATAATCCAAGCCTAGGGAAGTTTGCAAGCTGGAAAGATGAGACAACAGACAGGAAGAGAAATAACCACAGAGAGGTAAAGGTATTTGTCAAGGTCACACAATGCCTCAGAGCAGATGTGGAAAGAAAACAGAAATTATGCCAGGCCCCACCCCACCCCCATCCTGATCTTCAGGCTAGGCCAGAGCCATTCCATAGTCCATGGAAGGCATGGTCTCAGTGCTGGGGGAGACCACTCCTTCAATTTCCTAACTTCAGGAATTTAAGAAATATTAGCCTTTATACACAAAGCCCTTTAAGATAATTCTTCAAGGTTTAAAAAATCCTCTAAGAGGGAAACATGTAAAGATCTATCATAGCAGAAAACCTTGCCAGATTAATGAGAAACCTGTCTGTAATACAGTAAGGGATTTCAGCTGGATCACACTGACTGCCATTAAATGAAATCATCAGCTTACTCTCTCCTCCAGACTGTATAGCAAGCCTGACAACAAATACATTCCCACTGAAGAACAAATGACAATATAAGGACAGAATTTAACAGAGTAATTTCCATTGCAAAAACTATTTTCTGGCCTATGAAATCACCAGCTCCTTCCTAAACAGAGATGATTGCCAAATGCAGTGCATGCTTACTTACATTGGGAGTTCCAAGCATTTTTGCCATCTACAGACATGATATGAAGAGATTTATGTTATCTGAACATGACAGCAGCACAAAGTGACAACGACAGAAGCTGCAGTCATTTTAAAAATGCCTGGAAATACTTTATCCCATCTTTCCCTAATTTTGGCTGTTAACCTGGTGTGCTAATATGCCTTGGTATACAGCCACAAAGGACTAGGACCCCTGTTAGTACAGAACAGCAGAGCTCTACTAAAGACACTAGAGTGACACCTATAGCTTCACATAGGCCAATATATACACAGAGGACATACCACCAACTGAAAGGGGCTTAGCAGCACTGTTCTTTTATCTGTTTTCCAGGAGAAAACTGTAGCAGCACATGCCTGCCTTCAGCCTACAGCAGCTGCCAGGCACAGACAGGCTGAAAATGTGGCTCAACAATCTGTTAAGACTTTTCCATCTGAGCGTATCAATCAGAGTTGCATATGATGTATATGGCCCCTTTGGTAAGCTTTCATTTAATAATGAAGAAAATTTACAAAATTGTGCATAATTATATGGGTTAAGACCTACATTATTTTAGGTTTATTGGCATTTTTATATTGACCCAGATATACAAAATATTCAGCAGTATTTTATGAAGAAAAGAGTCATCATTTGGACAGAATATGCAATGTTTGACATCACAGTAAATTGCACATTCAAGATGCAAGTTTTCTAATAATATTGCTCACCTTTCCGGTCCACCCACTTCATAACATTCTCATTCAGCACTTAATATGGCATTCACGCTAACTGAAGGTAAAGTGAAAATATCAGTAAAGACAAATGAGGACAGTCTTGTAACTAAAGAGCAAATTTGGGCCCATACTGAGCCCAAGTGAAACGAAGACCATAGAGATTCAGTCTTAAGAACTTTCTTAATGGGCTTCAAATCGGATGTGACCTGTCTCAGCTTTGCCACTAATCGACTTTGGCACATGCCACCTGACAGCAAGTCATGTCAATCCAGATTTTGAGAACAACTTGATTGCCTGAAATGAACCTGAGGCAGAGATTTCTGTGCTTCATTTACAATGCAATTCTCAAACTCACATATGAAGTGTAGAAAAAGTCTACTAGCAAAATATTTTGTACCCCAAATGCCAAATTGTGCTTCTGTATCTGTTTAGAACCACCCAGACCTGATCGGATCCCACTGGACAGATATATCTCCATGCAAGTTCTTAGAGACCCAGTGAACCTCTAACACAAATTAGAGCAGCAGACTTGGCATAAATGTTGCAGCAGCCAACATTCTTTACTTTAGTAAAATACAAGCAAAGAAAAAGAATATGTGGCTATAGAACTAGGTGTCTCAACCCTTTTTATACAAACAAAATATGAGTTAGGGCACTATTCTAAAATTTGGCAGTTACAGACACTTCCTATGTTTCCAAAGAGCCAGATCATCACGAGTAAAAGGTTAACATGAATTTACGACAACTAGGCTAGAAACTGTTCCACTTGGAGCGAAATAGAGATTCTCCGGACAATATGTACACCTGACTCTCCAACCCTATTGGACACTAAAACTTTCTCACTTGAGCAACCAACAGTCTCCAGAGACAGGGAATGGACTGAGGCCTGGAGCAGTTGAACTGATTGAAGGAGACATAATCAGTCTACGTATTCTTTGATTATTTGTGCTAGTTTTTAACAGAAGCTGTAGATTCAAACAAACTGCATGCTAAACCAGCCTGAAAAAAAACCCAAGTCACTCAGGTGAACACAGATCATGAATGCAGCCTGTGTGCTTCCCAGCGCCACTCCGGTACCACCACCAGCTTTTGATCAGAGCCACAGCATGTTGCCAACAGCAGCCATTCTGTAACTCTCAACTCTGAGTGGGCTTTCATCAAAACAAGCTTGATGTTTGTTGCACTCACCCTCAGAGAAATACTGCAGCTCAGACATGCAGGTGCTTGTGAGAATTCAAAATGTGCCTTGCACAACCAAGAGCAGTCTCAGTGTCTAATTTAACTTTGGGCAACTGCTTGTGGGCTGATTAGGAGGTGGGAGTCCTCAGAGAGCTGAGCACTGCAGCTCCTGCCATTCTGTCCAACTCCCTCCACACCAGTATGAGAGAGGGTCAGATGCAGGGCAGCGGGGATGTTGCATGTATCCTGCCATTTGTACCTAACACAACAAGAAAGAATGAATCTCCTCGAACAGGAGATGCTTAACTTGTGCAGCTATCTAAAGATACTCTGAACTTAGACTACTGGTAAAATATATATATATTCTCTTGGAAGAAATATATACAGGCCTATGCATATGAACCTGCTTCATCCATTCTGGGTTCTCTAAAGCATTTACATGCTCTAGACAAGTATTTCATTAGCTCCAGCTGCAGGCTGGATAGTAAGTCAGCTTACCTGGAGCAATTCAACTAACAAGTAGGGTACTTTTACCAACAGGCAACTTTATGATAATTTATGTAGTATGGCTTTTATTCAATAAAAACTATACCTAGAGAAAACAGAGCATTGCAGTAATATTAAATCATTGGTCTTCAGTATGGTAAAAGCTTTAATGGCAGGCAGTGCTGAAAGATTTGGAGAAATAACAAGGGGCTTTCTTTGCACAGTTTACTATTCCATATTTCTGTCTGACAGCCTGGAGAGATAAGAAAACAGAAAAGAAGGTAAATGTGAACAGAAAGCTCAGAGGAAAGTTAACTTCCATCTTTCTTTCGATGAGACTGACACCCAGAAAGAAGGAAAGTTAAATATCCTTTCTCAAAAGATGTATTTGTAACTTGCTGCAGGCAAATAGTCAACATCAATGGGAATGCAATCATTTGCAAGATTAGGGATTGTTTGGCTTTAGGGCTTTCTATGCCTTGCTAGCCTTCTCCTGTGTCAGTCTGCTGCAGCCACAAAACTCATTCTGAGCCCTTGTGACACACTTGGGTTTTTTTTTTTTTTTAATATATCCTCTTTTCTGTCCATTGTTCACCAACAGTATCAGCAGCTCAAGCACAAGCAATGTTACAGACCTTCCATTTCCTGTGAAATACATGAGCTATAAGATTTCATATATTTTGTAGTTGGTGGCATTCAGTATAGCATGTCATATGTAAACACAAAGAAACATTCCAAATAAAATCAGAAAGCACATTCTTAATGCAAAACAAATGTAAACATCTTTAAGGACCAATTTGCTATTCATAATGCTGAGAGGCATCAGAATGGTCAGAATATTCAAGTCACAAAAGCTGCAGTAAAAATCGTGAGCTCTTATTTTGGTCCAACTATTTGGACTGTGAAATTCCTGACTTTAAATGAACGATTGCGTGCTGTCACGCTTCTAAAAAATTAAAAATCGATGAAGTGGATCAAATGCTTTTTCCCAAAAGTTAAAATAAAACCCCTTGTGATATTTGGTAACTCATCAGAAAAGGTCAAGTGTTTCATGCAAATCAAACAATTATAAAGAAACCTTCTGCCAGTCCTTAAGCTATTCAAATTTAAAGATAATGCAGCAGGGCAGGTTTCTTCCTTCCTTATCAATGTTCCATTTTGTTAAAACCTTTGTGTTGTCCTGGTTACTGCAGCTTTGGGCTTCAATCTGGCTTCTTGCAGCTGTCCCCATTAAAATATAAAAAAACCTGGCTGCTTTGATTTATAGCTTGTTCTAAGCTGAGTGAACTAAACACGTTGTGTCTTGTATCAGCTGACAAATTCTAGAGGTCTCATTTTATATTGTCTTTAAGCCCAAGGTATAAGCATGGTTTTGTTTCTATAGCTGGATTCTCAGCCAGAAAAATCCAAGTACCTACTTTGCAGTCAATATAGCTCAGCCTATTCATCTTTGCCATTTAAAGCCACCTCACTACACACACATAAAATAGCAACAGTTCTCTCCCTATGTACTGCCCCACCACTGCACTTGACATGTGACATGAGCTCAGTAAGGATAGGGTTAACAGCAACTTCAAGGCATTAGCAAATTCAGTGACTCTTAAGGGAAAGACACACTTCCAAAGTACCCTCACAGCTGAATTGCTACAAACTAGGCATACAGCAAATATTGCTGTCCATACTACTGAGCCAAGCACCAACAACGCCCCAACTAGAAAAATCAAAAGCTGAACATGTTCTGTATCCCTTATTCAATTCCATTCCTATCCCATAGTACAGGAACCCCATAATAAATATTCTGGTACACATGACTTTACGATGCTCTAGGAAGAAGACAAGGCTGATTTGTCTGCCAAATGCCACCAATGTGCTGTCTCAGCAAGCCACAGTGGGGTGTACAGTGGACTCGAGACCAGTATGCACCAGAGGCAGAGGTGTCTCTCAGAGATTGCTGGGACACCTGCCCTCTCCCTTCTGCTGTGCTTCTGAGCTCATCCAATACAAATAGCTAGTTAGGCCTGTATCCAAACCATTTATATCAAGAGCAAGTTTGTGTTCAAGCATAGGCATGCACTTCAGCCCAGAGCACACTGAGGCTACAGCAACAGCAAGCAGTCAATACCACTTTCCAGCCCCTCCACAACCACTTGTACCCAAGGAAAGGGACCTGCAAGAGGTAATGCCTGCCTGGTTACTCTGGTGTCAAGCAGCCATAGGTTCCCCTGGAGACTCATAAAGGAAGTTTGGGGTTGATCAGCAGCAGCAAAAAGGGACTTGATCAGTCTGAACTGAGTCCATTGTATTGGCATTTCCATGTGCCGTGCATACCAAAGAAAAGCTGTAAAATGTATGTCAGTGACTTTTTCAGAGTTCAGAAGTTTGAGTCACCAGTTATTCCCTCACTCCCTTGTTTATTGCCTCAATAATCTATGAAGGAAAGGTGAAAGGCCAATCAATGAAAACACTGAATATTAAAAAGGTTAAAGTATAGGATTACAAGTGCATTAAAAGTTTATAGTTTTGCTACTGACTACACTGGGGATATAAATGATGTTGTCTTGTTCTCATGACAACGAAGAGAAAGCAGGACAAAGAAACCTGTTCTTGTGCTAAAACTCTAATGGAAATCAAGTGTTGCAAATTTAACTCTTTCTGTTTGCAATCTGCAGTGTGTACACCTCTTGAGATATACCAAATGCATAGTCAGGCTGAGAGGATTAAATAGCCTTTAGTGACAATTCTTCATATTGATTGCAGTTCTCATATATGTAATTTTAATTTTGAATATGTTATTGGATATCTGAAGGCCAGATTATCTATTCACTGTGGTTAGATAGGCTTGAAAACCTGTCTTTCTGATACAGTGGATAATGCATTCCCATTTGACTCTCTTTGATCATCTTATTTTTGTTTCAAAGGTGGCACAGAACAGCTGCCTAAGGTACAGAGCTCAAAAGGCACTCTAAATCTAAATGACTGACGCTTGATAAGGCACAAAGCCTGCAGGAAGTGCTCCCTACAATGACACAGAATGCTCAGGACTTCTTTTTTTTTTTTTAATTATTATTATTAATCACTCACCTAAGAAAGCATATTGAAGTTAATTATCTCAGCTACTCCTTAAAAAAATCAACCTTAGCGATCTTATCTGCTGAGGACAGAAAAATCAGTTAATCAATGTAAGAGTCATGTTGAACTTTAAAGTGAACTGAAACAAACACTGTTAAGTTTTGCAAGAATTAGATCACACTCACTAGTACTTTTTGTTGTCAAAGAAATCAGAAACAAAATAAATCCTAATTGACCAACTGATGCTAATCAATGTATTTTATTCCATCTTAATCCACTGAAAGAAAGGTTAGCAGGTAACAGACAAATGAGAAGATGTGAATAAAATTCTGTGTACTTTTTCAGAGCACTTTGGCTTATTTAGTATGATAGGTCCAATTAAAGATATTAATTTAAAAAAAACAAAGCATTTTACCCCTAAACTGTATTTGAGCCCTACTTTGTATTTAACATTACAGGACATACTTAGAAGGGAATCCATGCACTAGAGAGCTGTTAAGTTGATTCTAAAAGTAATACAGTCCTAAGAGTGAACAGCAGTTGAATGTTATTGCCCCTAAATGCTGCTAGAGGACTAGCACAATCACATGTATACAAAACAGCAGCAGGGAGGAACCGACAGCTATTTTTAGGCTCATATACAGCAAAGCTGGAACAGCTATCATGCCCACATTTTCCAAATAGATTTTTTTTAAATACATGAAAAGACTTCAGAGAAGAAAACTTCATTGAAAGACTGGGTTAAAGTCTTCAGAGAGAAAAGTAATTTTAAAAAGTTAGGGAGATAGATCAGCTTGGGGGAGAAAAATACCTAGTACTGAAGAACTTTTTAATTTGGTGAAAGGCCGCATAACAAGAAACTGCAGGAGGAAGTTATGCCTGACAAATTCAAACTCTCCTTCAACACCGAGGGTAATTAACTAGTAAAAAAAAAGAACAAAAAAAGAAAACCTCGCTTGATTCATGTCTTCTCATCAGGAGGCTGGAAGCGGGGCAGAGGAGAGACAGATCATACAGTCTCATCATGACTAGAAAATGTATTATACAAAAGAGCCTCTTCTGGTGGTCAACTCCATAAACGAGAAAATTCATTCAGTTAAGACAGGAGTTATATAAAGGATCTTGTAATTTTATGAACCCCAAAGTAAGCAAGCTAGTCTCTGCTTCCTGACAAGCACTATCCTGCCTTGCCGGGAGGACTGTCAGTCCACCTTCCTTAGGCATCAGTCAAGGATGCAAGTGGAGAGGAATAATGGTGCTGAGTTTTTACCTCATCTTTTCTCCAGATAAGTACTGCCATGTGGGTAGTGTGCTGCTAAGTCAGGAGGCAGGAGAGACAACCCCGCATCAACTTCTTACCTCCCCACCAAAAAATCAACTACACAATGCGCCCTAACTCCTGGCACACAGACAGTTCTCATTTTCAACCCAAACTAATGGCAGCAGTAGAGGAAAAAGTCACTACCTTGAAAGAGGAAATCTAGTTGTTTAGAAGGTTCAAACTAATTTAGTCAAACATTAGACAAAAGGTCTGAATACCTGGAGCACAAAAGAACAAGACCTCTTAACTTTCCACTAATCATCAAGCTGCTAAATCTGAGGTAAATAAAACTGTCACTAGTCTTTTGGCTCTTACACAATCCCTCCCCACCATTAAACCAAAATTACATTGGACAAACCTCCTGCTTTAAAATCTCCTCAGCAAGTTTCGCCCTCAAGGCAAACCTGAAAAGCCAAGTTTTTTGTCATGTCTCGAAGAGCAATGGCCAGCAGCACAGTGAATGTGGGCCACTCGTGGTGGGCTCCACAGCCACTCAAGGAAGGGCCTCCCAGGTTCCAGAGGGGAGCCAAGGCCTTGGCCGCCCCGTGGCGCTGCCCCTGAGGGAAAGGTGTGTCCTCAGGAGAGCGGATCCAGACCGCTTGCAGACTCACAAAGATAAACCAGTACACACCACAGTTTTCAAACACTGTCATATAGTTTTTCATGATGTTTTCAAACACTTCGAAGAGCTCAGCATGAGCCTCTTACATACTTTGTCCCTGTGAGCTGCACAGAGTATCATTCCCCCTCAATAAAATGGCGGCTACCTCACAAAGCTACCACACTCCAAGAAATTTTAAGCTCGAGTTCATAGAATCATAGAATCATTAAGGTTGGACAAGACCTCTAAGATCATCGAGTCCAACCATCAACTAACACCACCATGACTCCTAAACCAGGCCCTGGAGTGCCACGTCTACACCTTTTTTGAACGCCTCCAGGGTTGACGACTCCACCACCTCTCTGGGCAGCCTGTTCCAATGCCTAACCACTCTTTCAGTAAAGAAATTCTTCCTGATGTCCAATCTAAACCTCCCCTGACGCAACTTGAAGCCATTCCCTCTCGTCCTATCACTAGTTTCTTGGGAGAAGAGGCCAGCACCCGCTTCCCTACAACCTCCCTTCAGGTAGTTGTAGAGAGCAATAAGGTCTCCCCTCAGCCTCCTCTTCTCCAGACTAAACAACCCCAGTTCTCTCAGCCGCTCCTCATAAGACTTGTTTTCTAGTCCCTTCACCAGCCTCGTTGCCCTTCTCTGGACACGCTCCAGCACCTCAGTGTCCTTCTTGTACTGAGGGGCCCAAAACTGAACACAGTACTCGAGGTGCGGCCTCACCAGTGCCGAGTACAGGGGCACGATCACTTCCTTACTCCTGCTGGTCACACTATTCCTGATACAACCCAGGATGCTGTTGGCTTTCTTGGCCACCTGGGCACACTGCCGGCTCATGTTCAGCCGGCTGTCGACCAGCACCCCCAGGTCCTTTTCTGCCGGGCAGCTCTCCAGCCACTCTTCCCCAAGCCTGTAGCGTTGCATGGGGTTGTTGTGACCAAAGTGCAGGACCCGGCACTTGGCCTTGTTGAACCTCATACAGTTGGCCTCGGCCCATCGATCCAGCCTATCCAGATCCCTCTGCAGGGCCTTCCTTCCCTTGAGCAGATCGACACTCCCACCCAGCTTGGTGTCACCTGCAAACTTGCTGAGGGTGCACTCAATCCCCTCATCCAGATCATTGATGAAAACATTGAACAAAACCGGACCCAGAACCGAGCCCTGGGGAACACCGCTCGTGACCGGCCGCCAACTGGATTTCGCTCCATTCACCACCACTGTCTGGGCTCGGCCATCCAGCCAGTTTCTTACCCAGCGAAGAGTATGCCCATCCAAGCCGTGAGCTGCCAACTTCTCCAGGAGAATGCCGTGGGAGACCGTATCAAAGACCTTACTAAAGTCCAGATAGACAACATCCACAGCCTTGCCCTCATCTACTAGGCGGGTCACCCGGTCATAGAAGGAGATCAGGTTGGTCAGGCAGGACCTGCCCTTCATGAAGCCATGTCCAGGACAAGCGAGCCTTTCAAGAGCTACTGAGAAGGCTCATTTGCACCAGATTTGATGAAAGTTACCCCTCCCAACAGGCATATTTTGTTTATAACATACAGGACCACAGCCTTACTGCTGCCCGAGACTGCCTCCTCCCCAAGCTGCTCCAGCCCCTGCTCCTCCTGCCTGCCCAGGGCCCCTGCCTCCCTCCCACTGCCACTAGCAGCGCACCAGCATGACCTCCTTACCAGTTGTGTTAGCTGGAGCTGCTGGGCCACCAAATCCGAGCCCCTGGGCACTACCATGCAACTTCCCAACAGACGTGGCTGATCTACAGGGTACAGGGGATGCCTGCTCTGACTTGAGCACCTGCCACTATGTGTGCCAGGCAGATACACAGCGATTTCTTCAGGGGTTTTTCTTCTCCCTTCAAGAAACCAGTCATTCAGGCACTAATCCTGAGTCTTTGCAGCCTCACTGTCCCATGGCAAGCTAACCTTTCCCAGATGAGCTTCCTGCATCAGAGCTGCGGAATAAGGAACCAGGTTCTATGACCAGGTTCTATGACCTTTTCAAAGGCATGAAGGCAACTTAGATATTCAGCTCCAACAGCCTCACTGCAAGTTGTTAACAAATCTCATTTTCAAATATAATGCAAGACACTGATTTCTTTCCTTCAAAGGAAATGACACCAGTATCTAATATTATATAAATGAAAAGTACACAGTTGTATCCTGTCACAATAGTTCCCTGGTATGCACAGATAAGTCTATTGTCATAGTAAATGTATGTTGTGATACTCTGCTATTTAATCGAACTGGATTAAAGAGGCCTATTTTTGTTACACGACATTATAGTCACAACCACAAAGCTGATGCCTGTAATTGTAAAGAATGTAAGATTTTGTTTTTTACTGACCAACATGGAGAACTAAACATGTTTCCAGAATCACAGGAAAGCAGCAGCCATTGGCCAAACTACCTCTGCTTCAATGCAAGTAGAGACAAGAACAGGCAATAATGCATTGGCCATGCACGCTTAATGCCACTCTTGCATTGCTTTTCAGAAGAGTTGGTTTATTTTGTTCTTGAAATTCCTTTCCACAAGTTTTCTTTTACTGCTGCGGATTCGTACCCCAGTCTTGTTTGTAAGCTTGCCCGTTTCCTTGTTTTTTAATGTGACCATCACGTAAAATGATCTATTTGTGGCCTTTAGCACAGCTGCTGATCTCTCTGTGAATGAATTCTGGAAATGGACAACAAGAGCCACTGACAGAAGAGAGAAAGAGACAAAGAGGGGAAAGGTGGCAAGATTAATGTGGCAAGGATATAATGTGTAATTCTCACTGACAGACTAATACATTTACTTTAGCAGCTCTTCACTACTGAAGTAGTACTTAAAGTATACTCACATTTACTACCAGAAATTAACAGTTTGAATTCTTTGATTCAGTTAGCTTATACTTATTGCTTTCCACATCAGTTTGCTATAGCATAGAAAGTTTCTTTCTCCCCCACATGTAAATCTATGTACATATGTATGCAAGTATGCGTCTATCGACACAGGTATATCTACTTAGCCAAGATCCAACACTGCCAACACTAGCACATGGAGAACTTCACTCACATGGATACTTTCACAGATTTCAAAAACATTCAGATTGTTTTGAAGAAAGGAAAATATAGACTTTTTTCCTCACTTTAAGTGTAGCCTGGAACTGGGTTTGAATTATGAATCCTCAAAATAGGAACTAAGAATTGACAGCCTCAAGAGGATCTAAAACTACACTGTGTCTCTGGAGAGTCAGTTTTCTGCCTGCAAAAAACTGAAATGATATCTTGCTTTTCAGTTATGGACTGACCAGCACAACAGATGTGCCATAGAAATGGAGCATTTCTTTCTGCAATAAAAGGCTCAGCCCTTTTTCTGTGTGCCTGTACAGCATCTTCCCTGATTATGGTTCATAGTAAGAGGTTAAGAAGTGTAAAGCTTTAGGCCATTTTCTTAAAGGTGTTGAGCCACTATTACACTCAGCACTGAAATTCCCCATTAATTAGACACTTTGAAAGAAGACTTAAATTCCCAAACACCTTAAAAAACTTGACATAGGCTCCAAAATCAGTTAAATATGACTATGTTGAATGGTGCAGTATCTTTAAATATTGATGATATCATCATTTATGCCAAGCTAAGCTGACTGCTTAACATTAATTTAAGGCTGAGCACACTCTTTTTTTTTTAAAGCATAACAACAGAGGGCTGGGAATTTAGGAATACTCCACAAAGCTCTCTCCACATCCACAAGTCCATCACAGGTCTATAGATGTCTTTCATACTCTCTTTTAAGATGAAAAGTACCTCATCATATAAGGCACCCACTCATCACTGGTTGTGACTGACAGAGAAGTCTCTGAGGAGTCTAACCCAGATGACCTAGTGATTGACTGCAAGCTCAGCGTGACACAGGGAGGATCCATATATAGATTTCCAGGGCAGAAGCAGGCCTGCTTTGTTTAGAGGCATGTAGTTGCGTAAAAGGCATTAAATGCCTATGGCTGAATCAGAAAAGCATAGAAACGATGCAGGTTTACAGTGTCTGAGAAGGAAGCTTCCAAGGATAAAATCACAAGATCATGTTTTCTTCAGTTGTGTCACCAGCACAGCACCTGCTGCTAAACAGGTGCTTGTTTTTGTAACCAATTGTTTGGTATGCTGTAATAGTGATAGATGAGCACTTATCATCAGCATTTTAAGCTGTTCATTATGGGAACCTGTCCCATTCCATGCTGCACTGTGTTATTTTAATTAGAGTGTCCTGCTGCTTTGTCATGCATATTAAAACACTAGCTATAAGTTTTCCCATTTACTCTTCAACCAAAGTTATACTGTGCACATAACACACGGAATGGATATCCAGATACAATCTACAGTTTGTGTGATGGGAGGGAAGATAGTGTATAGTGGATAGTTCATCTCTGAAGTAGGAGATAATTCACAAGTGCTGAATAGAGATCAAGTCTTTCCCTTCCAATGAAGAAACATGTACAAGTTAACGTAGGTCAGCTGTTGGTATATTTAAGCAAATGCTTTCTTTTATTTTTTTCTTTCCTGTCAATTCTCATTTAGGAATGCAAAGGCTCTACCTGAGAGGGGTAGAAAGGATTGTTTGAAAACAGTGATTACTGTTAAATACATGCAACCGATTTTTGCTTGAACATCAGGACTTTCTCCTGCTCATTTTGGAATTATGTTTCCACAAATGAGTCAAGAGGCCATCTGAGAAAACATTAATAACTATGGGCTGGGGAAGAACTGCTTCTATAAATCTTGCCCTTTCCTGCTCAAACATTACCATATTGTCCTCTATTTCCAGTGGCTGGTTCAAATCAACCCAAAAGCAACTTCTAGCTTTTCTTTGTCAACACTATACCCTTGAGAATACAGGCTCTTAGCAGAATATCAGACTGAAAGTTCCCCTTTCCCAACATCCTTCTGTGGCGAAATCAAGAAGTGTTTGCAAGCCTGAAACACAGTACAGCATTTTCTATTCTGACAAATGGTTTCTCTCAATGATGTTATTAACTAGAGATTTGAAAGACCATTATTACAAAATGCTTTACAAGTGTTATCACTGCCAAACTAGAGGAAAAAGGTGAACTAGAAGGAAGTCCCTAAGAGATATTTTACACAGTACTGTCACTATTAATCTGCAGCTAAATTTCTGAACACAAAATACTTGGGACCCTGGCTTCTTTACGATTGTCTCACTAAAAAGTTAAGAATCTAAACCATGTGGCTTCTTTACAGGCTTGCATCCTTCATAGCACAGTCACATGATCTATAGCCATCCCTACAAGTAAATGAGCACGTGTAGTCATCGCAAGTGTCATTCTGGACAGCAGTCACCTAGCACGAACATCCCACACAGAGAGCAGTGGCTGCTGCTCCTTTAGAAGCTTACCTTTAAACTAGCAAGCTGAAGAACAGCTCAGGACCGCCCAGCTGGGAAGTCAGTCTGGACCAGACCCAGCCTTGGGTGCTGCTCCTCCATGACTACACAGCACTGGACACCCATGTTGCCCATGAGCAGAGCGCAGATTTCCAGGCTTGTGTGCTGCTGCTGCTTGGCAGAACAGGTAAGTTCACAGAAAGCCATGGGTTGCAAAGGTTCAGCCGCTTTCACTGCCAGTGCCAGATCGTTAAAATTAACTGTAAAAAACAGCAGCTTGAAGTGCTGGGATACTAACATACTAGATACCTTGCTCTGTTTTCAGAATGGAATAAGCTACCTAGCACAAAGTCACTCTTAGGCATTCTTAAATGTGTCACTGTACAGAGTTAGCATGGAATGCATTCATATTCTGGCTCACAGATTGGGTGCTTGTAAGCAGAGTCATGAGACATGATCAGGATTTGTATTTACCATCTACCTTGTACGGAAAGTGAAAGACAGAGCAGATCATTGACTCTCGTATATAAAATAGGGCTTTATTGCATCCTGACCCATAACTTTGCCTAGCATCTTGTAACCCCACCGTTGTAGGTTATATCCCCTTCTGTGTTGTCCACTTCTCTCACCACAGGCTTCTGTGACACTCAGCATCGAGGAAAAGATTAACTATTGAAAACTGAGCTTATCACATAGATGACATTTAAAAAACTCTCCTGTGTTACCCTGTGCAATGCATAGATCTGTTGGAACAGTGAGGTATACCTATGTATATCCCCAAAATCTTTCCCTCCTGTGTGCAGTGTATTTGAAAATTTCAGCAGAAGAAATATTAAAATAGCAATGAAGCACCCAGTGCTGTGCATATGGTTTCATTTCAGCCAGGAATACCCCTAGGCTATCTCCAGCAGCCCATACATGGAAGCATCAGCTGCAAAAGCGAGTTCATCACTATCACTCTGAAATCAGACAGCTGCAGCTACTAGAACTCACCTACACAAGTATCCAGGGCAAATTTTGTGGAAACATAACTCTACAGGAAATGAAAACTTAAAATAAAAGATACAGCAGATTACAGCATTAATTGAAAAATATTTTTGTGATAGTAGTCTATTTGGTAAAGTTCTGGACTAGGCATCAGTTTGGGTTTAATTTCCAGTTCTAAAGCTAGTTTGTCTGTGTCCCTTAAAAAAAAAAAAAGTCACCTTAATGTGAAGCTACTGAAGTTTCACACACATATCCTGCAGAGTATGCTACATAAGAACCTATAAAAAGAATTAAACTAACTTGATGGATTTGTAGCAAAGATTTACATGATAACCCATCAAACATGAGAACCACCGTATAGGTGGTTATTAGAAGTTATTAGAAGGTTTTTCTGCACAACATTCAAGAATTTGGACCCCACAGGGATAAATCTGATCCCCAGTGTGTTACAGACTTTTTTACCTCTCACGTCTCTGCCTGCTTAAACTGTTTGCTCACACGGAGCCCACGGAGAGTCTTCCAGAGCACTGGCCCCATTCTTACTGCAATCAGCAGCCAGAGGAAAGCTCTTTGAGCTCTGTTTCTCCTCATTCCTCTCACTTGCCTTGTCCATTCAGGCTGGAGGCTTTTGAGGAAAGGACTGTGCTCTATGTTTTTATACTCCCTAACTGCAGTCTTAGGTAAACATGCTCTTTAAATATAACTTAGGAATATACTCTATTAACCTTTCACTTTATACCTTGACTTAACAGCAAAGCATAACATTTCAGTATGTATATTTTGCTAACTTTAATTCTGGTTCACAAGACGAACTTTCAACTTACTATTTTCTATTTGTACAACCCAGTCAAAGACAGACATATTTTAGTGATGTGTAAATTGATGAACGATACAAACTGAAAAGGCCGTTCACCAGCAGGCCCACTGAAAAATTCACCTCTCAGTGAACTTAAAATCAAAACAAATTAATGTATACTTGTGAAAGGTATACAATTACTACACTTGGAAACCTTTTTTGACAGCTCCTAGAAAGCTGATGTGTACATACCAAGAGATTTTACAAGAATGTCATAAACTGAAATACTGTGCCCACACTTGTGCCATACTCTGGCACTGTGGATTGTCCCCTTGCTCTTTTGCAGTAAGAGAGGAAGAGAGGCTGAAAACAAAAAAAAAAAAAAAAAAAAAAAAAAAAANATTGGAAGTTCTTATTTGCAATATTCTGGACTGCAAACTGGAGTTGTAAGGCAAAAGCGTGCATTACAGTGAACTGTACCATAAATTTTCCAATGTACACATAGAACCAATGCTGACTTCCCACTAATGGATCACACCACAATCCATGTAAAGCACTGATTTGGAAAGAAAGCTGATTTTCTAACTACAATATTTTGGAGCTGAAGGTTTTGAGTTGAATTTTAGGAAGCTGGGTATATGGCTTGGGTATTAGCTTTCTCCATTTGTATTGTAAATTCATTTTGTACATATTAACTTTACTACTCTGTTAAAAACTTGCTAAAAGCAACTGAATGCAATGAATTCTCATAGTCATTTCTACCATTATGTATGACACAAAAGAGGATTTTAAGCTAGCTTAATTAAAAAGCACAAGTGAAGGCTTTGAGTACATCTCTTAACAGGACTAAACTCAGAGTAAGGCAAATCAAGACTAGCAAATTAAGAGAGAACCAAATACCAACCACTGGAGTCACATGCTGGCACTTTTAACATTACAGCCCCTAGCTCTTGCAAATCAGAAAAGCTTGAAAACATGAACCAAATGCAATTCATGTGATTTTTACATGACTTACAGTACTGTGAAAAAGCAAATAGTGCTGCACATAGGAGATCCAGCCTCTCCCCATTACAGCAGCAGGGCTACCAGTCACCATCATGAGGATTTCCCTGTTCAAAGAGAGGGATTCATAAGATTTGGGTCCACTTCTGCACTCACTTTGTTTTACATCAAGTTGTGCCTCCAGGAAAGTGTAGTTCAAGTAAGTTTTATCAGTTGCAAAGATACCATCAGGTTTATCCCATACAAGCATCAGCAAGCCCATAGTAGATGAGTATGTCAGGAGAACAGACAGCGGCAAACAAAGATGGAGGCTTTTAATGCCTGAAGTTTTATCAGCGAAGATTCAAGATGTTAGAAGAGAATTTTCAAGAACATTCAAAGCCACTGTAGCTTTGGGAAAAGGTCATGGAGACTAAACCAAGCAATGACTTCAACAGAACTGGTGCTTTTACATGTCCACCTTTCACTTTGAAAAGGGTATTCTTCCCAGTGACAATGATCAACGGAGTTTCAGGTTTGACATTTCTTTTCCAGCAAGTATTCGGGTCTTGCAACAAGCACAAGGGAGTGGCAAAAGAGATAGATTTTTTAATTTTTTTAAAAAAATCTTCTTTACCTGGAAGCAATGAATGTGCAGCTGGCTTCTGAAGACTCTGGACTGTGCCTCTAAACCCTCAGCATATTAAATGCAGTGCCAGGTTCTCCAGGTTGACTGCACAAATCCCATCATTACTAGCACCAGGCTTGCTTGTGCAAAGAATAAGAGTACAGAATAAAAGCAGAAGCCTTCACATAGCCTCAAAGGTGAGATTGAGAATCTGAAATACATTATTCTACTGGGAAGAAGGGAGAAGAGAGATTATAGTATGAAAACACTAAATTATAATGACACATTTATTTAATTATTTGTGCACATACAATAAGAAAAGAAAGGAAAGAAAATAATAGTGTGTACACTCACAGTAGAAAGTCCCCCTATCCCCCAGGGCATCACAGCAAGGGTACCACAGATAACGAGGCATCTGCTGATCAATGCGATGCTCTCAGCCTGCTCACTTATGCATTAATGAAATGTGTGCAGCAGTTCACTCAGCTGATAAAGGTTCCCACAGGGGACTATGTCCAGGGGAAAACAAACGATCAAAATGAACAAAAGTGATTAGAGGAAGAAAAAAGACAATGAAGTGCAGCTAGGGGAGAAGTCAGGCCCAGCAGTCAGACTGTCCCTTTCATCTCTGTGTGCCACCCTTCCTCTCCACCAACTCACAGGGGATAGCAAGGAAATATTCCAACACACAGACTTCAGTCTGTACGCAGAAAAGCAGCCTGGATTTCACCCAGTCTAAACCCCTTTATTTCAACAGTGTCCTGCACATGGATACTTCAGTTTAAGCCAACAGAAAACACTCCTTCTAGCAGTTACTGAAACAATGTCAGAAGCCTGGCTCTAGCTTTAGAAAGTCCATCCTTAGCATTAAGGCCACTTAGGAAGAAGTCAGACTAGATCCAGTCGCTAATATCATTATCCATGACCTCTGCTGACAGCATCAGGCGAAACCCCTGAAGCCAGACACACTGCACAGACCCCTACACCCAGTCCAACAATAAGCACACCATCCCCTAGACCTCAGTAACTACAGCCCTTGCACTGGTCAGTACTGCATGGCTTCAGTCTGTTTTCTATTCTCACCTCCTCAAAAAAAACCCAAAAATCCCAACAAACCATCTTACTGCTTCCTCCAGCTTCTGGAGAGAAAAGCAGCCTTCTGTGTGTTCAGAGAAGCAGATGATGTTTCAATTGGTAGCACATATCCGGAATTCACTATGGCACAAATACCTTTGTGCAGCATGTGAGGGTATCATGTTGCTGCATACGTAGGGTGTTGGTTTTTTTAAAAAAATAACTCAGTGCTGAGTGAGGAAGATACAATTTGCCATTAGAGATCTCATGGCTTCTCACAAATGAGGTCAAGGTCAGTAATTCTGATCACTATCTACATTCCAGCTAGGTTTCTGCTTGTTTAATTTCATCCTTTAGCTACTGCCTGTGACAATCAGGCAATTGTGCTACGAAATAATGTCATTTTACCACAAAAACAACTGCTCCAGCAGTAACTGGACTAATGATATACCAAAATAGTTTGTCAAAAGTACATGGCAATGAAAAGCTCTTTAGAAGGAGATGACCTTATTATAATAGAACTTGATTCTGAATATCAAGGTGTCCTGAGGCTGTGCCCTGAACAGCAGTGTAAGGTACCACTGATGTACCCACAGACACACGTAAAACATATGTAATGCAGGATCATTTTCTGCAGAGCAGAGAGATAACAAATCTGCATGTGTAAGCTGTCGAAAGCAGTACAATTAATTTCACAGTAAAAAGGAGAAGAGCGATGTTCCCCATCTCTTCCTGATGAAGCATTTTACAGCACTGTAGGTGTACACGTTATGCATGGAATTGTGTGGCTTGTTTTCCCTTTTAGAGAGCTGTGCTTAGAAATAAAGAAAGTGTATCAGATGTAGGGAGATAGAACTCATTTCTGAGTTGTATCTTTAATGAGTTTGCCTGGCTTCCCAAATGACAGAAATGAATCTAAGGACAGTGCAGCTCCACTAGTGTTTTACAAAGTTCAAATCAATGTGAAATTCCATATGCTTTGCTGAGACACCAGCACAAACATGTTTGGGAATATTTATGCACCTATATAGAGTGTATGTAAGTACAGAGAGATAAGGGCCCCTCCACGCCAACCAGATTTGCATGAAGTCAAACAAAACTGATGTGGTATTTGGCAGGGAATGTAGGACGATTCACAGAGCGATGCCACTGAACTTGTCAGCTAAAATATTTCATTCTGTTATTGGAAATCATTATTCTCACTCTCTAGAAATCTCCTTGTATTTTGAGTGATTTGTGAAGCAAATGGAACTGCACCAGTAAAGCCATTCAGCATATAAAGTGTCACGGCAAAAATGTAACATCTCTTGAGAATTAAACATTGGTATTGAGTTCCTTACTAGGTTAATCACTCTTCTGCCAGTAGCTGTATTTCCTCTTTCCAAATTCTCTTAATACACGTTTTTGTTATCACCTTCCTTCAATAATCAAACATGGAGAACACATTCTGATCCAGTTGAGGGGAACTCATGACTTCCAATATTTAGGAGTAGCTTTTTGTGACCACAGAAAGGAAAATTCCCTTTGCTTCACTCTCCCAATAGTGCCTGCCTTGTAACTTTAGCCATTCTCATTTCCACTCTCTGCTAAAAGTGTACACTTTTGTATATACTTTTGTCTTCTTTTTAAATGAATACTGCCTTAGCATCAGGGAGATACATAAAACCAGCAAGGACAGATAGTGAAATTTAGCCCAAACTCAGAAAACAGCTGTGTACCTTTACCTACTACAGGGAGACACAAGATGAAAACAAACTTTCTGCTTTAAAGAAAGGTCCTCAGTGTTCCAAACCTACTAGGTGTTACAGGGATGCCTACTCAGATGTTTCTCCAAATCTTATAAGTCAGCTCCAATACAACTTCAAAAGATGGATTCAGCTCCACTTCTGAGGTGGCATTTCCATAAGCAACACAGTGATCTATAGGGCTGTGCTGCTTCTTGGAGTGGGCTGGATACATACAGCAGAATATACCTGCTTCATCACAGGCAGCGACCCAGATCAAGCTGATTGCTCATAAGCATTCAACATCTCACTGCGATCATAACACAAGAAATCAGGACACCAGGGCTTGGGATGTTCAATATACCTGCCAAGCAGCAATTTGAACTGGGGTAGCTGGTGCTCCATCTTTCTTAAATTCAGGTCCCCAGTTCAGAAACAGCACAGTGCAGTTGGAGCTGCAATCATTTCCATGCCCATCTGAATTGGGCTGGTGTTCTGGCTGAGATAAGAGTACAGCAGGGTTTAGATCAGAACAGAGCATGGTAATGACTAGTATTTCCACTTCAGACCACACAACTTTCATTAATTTAATCATTACTGCAAGCAGCATCAGTACATCTAAAAATAAGTCACTTGAACGAGGAGAAAGTTTCCAAATTCTCTGTTTCTATTTCTTTTTAATAAAGCTCAAGCTTGCTAACAATATGCTGCGGCACAATGGAAAATTCTCATTTATAAAATAATGTAAAATCTATCTGGCATGTGGGAAGAAGATAAGGGCTGTTTATCAACAGGAATAAAATGATTGAAATTGGAAATAAGATGCTGCATATCCTTCATTTGCAGGCTGCACAGCTGCAATTAGCAACACAAAGAAGGTATTCACCATTTCAAAAATTTTAGTGCACTGATGCATCTTGCTAAAACTATCTGCAAGGAAAGGTTCTGCCTCAGAATACAATTAATTTTAAACACAGAAAATTTAAAATTCATCTGAAGTATCTGTATTCTAAATAATATGCATCCATTTAAATGATGTATAAATTTTGGATACTTGCACACAAGTATATATGCATATACTTCCCTGTGATAAGACTTCAGTAATTTTTATTTTCTATTAAACATCTATATCATTGACACAAAATTTTTTTTATCTCATTTCGTTCAGCATGCATGGTCATTTATAGATCTAGACACAAATACCATCTGAAGTAAGAATACAAAATAAAGCTTTTTTCCTTAATGTGCAAATTTAAAAACTCTTTCTATAATTTATTTTATAATGCCCTTTCTACCACATTGTACTTGCATTTACTATCACTTCAGCTGAAGCACAATGTACATTTCTCACCAAAAGACTCCATCTTCAGGAGAAATGTCTGTGTTTCCAGTCTTTGTATCTCCTATTTAGCATTTTTCAAATTAAATCTCTCCTAGATGAATCCAGTATATTGCTCAGCAGTTATTGAAATTTATGAACATGTTTAAGCTTTTTCATAGCGCTGTTAACCATTATGATTGCCTCCTTTAAATCTTTCATTTTATAGCTATCACTTCAGCAGACTGTATTGGTGACATTCATGAATTTCTCAGATTGCAACTGTGCTCATACTTAACATCTCAGGGTAGAGTTATGCTTCCAAAGCCATTCCTTGGTTGTCTGCTTTAACCTCCCGTGCCATTGAATCCCCAAATGTTCTGGCATCAAACTGACAGAAGGCTCATGTTTTGGGGAATTACCATCCTTGCCTGCAGGTCAGATTGTCACCTCTGCTTCCACTGTATAGAAAACCCAGTAGCAGTTGTTCTCAACAACTCCAAATCCCATCAACCACCACTGATACAACGGTACCAGCTCAGAGTCAAGGGAGAGGCATTTTCGTTGCATGAGGAACAAAACCTGGGGAGAGGCGCACAGGAGCAGAGTGTGTGTAACTGTGAAGCAGAAAGCGTCAGTAAACGGATATCACCATCTTTCCCCAGGGCATATGTAGGTAGGCCTGGCTACTGGCTCAAACCAGCCAGCATCAGTGGTCCAACCCAGCTCACAAACCTTTTTTATTCTTTCCCCTGTTACAGTATCCTCTCTCTTTCCTTGATCATCTCTTAATGCATAGAGCAAAACACTGAGATCAAGGGTGGTGAACTTTGGGGAAAGTCTGTCTACAAGTACACCTTGTAGCAATGACCACAGTAATAAGCACTATAAAAGCTCTATCAGCAGTCTGAGTGACCAGGAGCACCAAATCTTCCTCCTGAGGTCCTGCTCCCACCAGCCAGCTGGCCTGTCCCTGGATGCCCCCGAGGTAGCTGCTTCACTAGCTCTGCTACACCAGCAGCCGGTGTCCCACGCACGCGGAAGAGGAGCTGAGTCGCTGTGTGGTCACACTGCTTGGTGCAAAGCGCGCGCCACACTAATGGGCAGGAGCACACTGCCCCTCATGAATAATGTATTTTATTAATAACATACACTAATAATAACACACATCTAGCCCAAAGCCATACATTTAAGACTAGGGTCAGCTTACTACAGCACATGACAACAGCACTGGATCCAACCTCAGGTGGCTTTAGACGCTGAGCCCCTTCACAATAAAGGCATGTCTACCCCCTGATTTTCTTCTCCCTAAGATTTAGAGATTGGTATTTCTTGTTGAAAATGAGAAATTCTCATTAGTGGGGTTCACTGTGCCAGTGCTTTTCAAACTATGGTCTAAAAATCTGAAAGGACTGCAAAAGGTATGTGAGGAAAGTCAAGTCCGCCATTGAGATACTCACATTCACTTCTCAGACACCTGCATTACTTTCCTGGCAAACTTCTGATTTTTTGATACACACTCCTCCCTAAACACAACACACATGCATGTGCACACACAGAGGCAGATGTTGTGGAAAAAATCAGAGAGGACTTGCCTGCTAGGTGAATATGTCTCCATTTCTCCCACATTAAGTTTTTTTGCAGCTGGAGCAAGTTTTCTCAAACACCAACAGAAAAGAGAAACTGAGCTGACAATAATTCTGTGATCAAGCATGCAAGCAAGCTTGCCCAAATATCACGGCTGGAATAGGAAGGCTGACCTTTCCAAAACACACAAAATCCTAGTTCTATTCTCACTCATGCAACCACATCCAGAGCTGATGAGGACACAAACTATACAATGAACATAAATGCTTCCTTTCCTCCTCCCCACCTCCCCTGATCTTTTAAACTATATGTCCTCAGGGCAGGGACCACCTCAGCACACAAATGTATTCTTGTAGCTAATTCTGCCTGCAAACCCCGAGTCAGCATCCCTCAATCTTTAAAATACAGGCACTCATAGCTCCCGGCAAGAAAAACCAGAAATTCTATGCAAAAACTATAGAGAATTTGGTAGTGATTATTAGTAAATTTTATTTTTTCTAAATACTAGGGACATTTTACACTAGGGATATACCATATTAATTCACACCCAGCTAAACCAGGTGATGCTGCAGTCTGTGGCTGACAGCGCCATATCTTCAGGAGCTGTGCTTCAAAGCACTTAAAAACCCTTTTGTATTTGTACACACATGTATGCAGATGCTTACTGTACTCTCCTACAGTTAAAGATTCATTTAAATTCTGAGATGATGCATCTAAACTGGTAATCACACATCTCAGCAGTAACCAACCAGACAAAGAACTCATTACCATGTCATGTTTGCTTACAGCGTAAATAACTGGAAGTCAAACAGGTGGAGGTAAAGCAAAGCTTACTAGGGAGAGGATAACAGTGTTTTCAGATGCAGCCTCTGCCTTCTGCTAACCCTTTAGCCATTGACCCGCTGTTGTGCCGGTGGTACTGCACTCCGCATTAGCAGACCAGCACACTGGCTGGTGCAGTAGATGTTCTCTGGCTCTCCAGAGCCCAGTGGTGGAGCTGAGTAGATCTGCTTTTACAGACAGCAAGAGCCAGTTACACCTCATTGCAGCTTTAAGCAGACATGACTTAAATACAGTTTGAATCATGCAGAGAAAAGTCAGAACCTCAGAACTTGAATAAACAGTTCAGTGCCCAAGAGGGCTACTTATTTGCAGGGTAACATAAAAGTCATGCTAGAAATGCCAACAACTCTGAACACACTGCTTTTAGGCATGATTCATACATTTCTCCCAGCTTCACTTCCTGGTATCTTACTAATCCTTATTTTACTACTTTATTTTTCCTGGTTATAAACAGTGGTACATCAGAAATAAAAGAAAAATTAAGTCTCAAATTTGTTTTTAAAAGGTAAATTAAATACTAACGTGACTGTTTGTCACATTAATTGTTAGTGATATTAAAACTGTACCATTTTTCACAAGAACATTCTCCATTTTTTCATGTTATGCCACAGATACCTGGTAAAAATATTTGGTAAGTCCTGATGTTTAATGAAAACAATTTTTAATAAGCTAATTTTTTTTTCCCAGATTTCTTGCTAGGGTGAGTATAATTTGCTCTAGCTCATTTAACCACAGTTCAGTGGAAAGCAGGAGCAAAGACCCTGCAGCGAAAGGACGAAGTACAGGTGCTGTGTTCTGCCCAGACTCAGAGCGATGCTCATTCAGTTGTTCTTTAAAACATGAAGATTTAGGGAAAAATAAACTGGCAGAAGCATCTGCTGAATTAGAAGGTACTAACATTTTTAACAGGTTTTTTTTTCCTAGGTGTGGCCATTTTCTGAGTGGCCATTTCACAATAGCAAATAATTTAGGTGTTTGATACCAGAACCATCTGAGGTCTTACTGCACAGTCACCTTATGCTCTCTGCCCAGAGGATCACACAGATATGTAATTACGCGTTGGCATACATCAGGCACAACATTTGTTTCATGTGAGCTACACTAAGATTTCCTAACTCACCAACTTGCCCACTCAGGAAAACATTCTTTACAGTTCTGTGCAACTTTGCCTCAGACATTACCTTCATCACAAGGTGGTGACTGATCAACACCCAGAGTATCCCGGGAGATGACACAGCCCCCACAAATCTCCATGTGCTGTGGCTATAGTTAGATACATGCTAATTCTCATAGTCAAATTCTGTCCCAAAGGTAATCAAACTGACTGGAGAAAGTCTAGAAGGACAGAAAAGGAGGCTGAGGGGTGACCTTGTTGCTTTCTACAGCTTCCTGAGGAGGGGAAGTGGAGAGGGAGGTGCTGATCTCTTCTCCCTAGTATTCAGTAATAGGACACATGGGAATGGTTCAAAGCTGCATTAGGGGAGGTTTAGACTGGACATGAGGAAGCATTTCTTTAGCAAGAGGGTGGTCAAACACTGGAACAGGCTTCCTAGAGAGGTGATCGATGCCCTAAGCCTGTCAGTGTTTAAGAAGCATTTGGACAATGCCCTTAATAACATGCCCTAACTTGGTCTGCCCTGAAGTGGGCAGGCAGTTGGACTAGATTATCATTGTAGGTCCCTTCCAACTGAAATAGTCTAGTCTATTCTATTTAAAAAAACCAAGGCAACAAACCCAATGCCACCCAAACAAGATAACCAGTGAGCTAACGCTGAAATCAGGGCTGCTTGCTTCATAGCTACTGTAATGGGAAATCAGAAAGGCAGGAAGATCTGCATATCCTTCACATGGCAACTTTGAGTTCACTGGAAGTTAAGTTCTAAGAACAAGCAGGGAACTCTCAGGCATAATAAGTATAGTTAGAAGCTGCACTTTTTTGAGGAATCTTTACTGATCATTCAGTTCTCAGATGTCCTAAAAATAAAAAAAAAAAGGTCAGCTAGAGTAGACAGATGACATGCTACTTTCAAGAAAGTGAACACCATGCTTCAACTTTCAGGAACAATCACAATTGAAGAACATATTATTAATACAACTTCCTAACATAATAACCAATACTATATCAAGTACCGGATAGGTTAAACGGTATTAACTCGAAAAGTGCAGATTACTTAATTTTGAGAAGACATCCACTTGGGGCTGTTTCCCATGGAATCTGAAGGCTGATCATTTTGGAAAACAACTGCCTCCTGGTAACCAGTCAAAAAGTTTCCTAAGTTGTAATTTATCATTAAAGATTGTTAAATACAAGTATACAGACAAGCACCTGGGGCCCAGATCTACTTTAAATATGTATTTAAATTGAAGTTTTGCTTAAATAAATTGGTATATCAATGACTAAGGGCAGAATATACTTATTAGAATAGTCATATTTCTGAATACAAAACCTCTTGTAGAAAACCTCTAACCTACTTGTTTGTCAATTAGTCATGAGCTATAATCAACATTTGTAATTCCACTTCAGAAAAACATATGTTTTGCAAGACCCTGGCCACCTGTATTTCCTAGTCATCAAGTTCATGTACCCAGCATGAGATCACTGATTGCAAGGTATGGTCTTCCATGATTTTGACAGAAAGTTTCTTTTTGTTGGCAACCACGGATCACAAGGTAGTTCCACTGTTTATGGGTTCTCCAGCACCATTATTGCAATAAGATTAACATTCTCCTGTATTGAACAATACAGGATATTTCACTGTCTTCAGATGCTTAAACAGAATTACAATCCCTACACGCAGGTAGAACTAAGGCGCTGATTCAGTCAGGTGCTGCAGCATGCTCCTAAATCTGACATGGGGATTTTAGCACCTTCAGACTGCTTCAGTTGGCACTAACAGATCTCCTGAATCAAAACCTTTGACACCTGTGTGACGGAAGGAGGATAATAGTAGGAATGACAGACATATGCAATCGTAGAGCTGTGAGTGTTATTAGAAGCCAAACATCTCTTATGGACATTAAGTAACAGGCTTAACACATCAGTAATCCCATGGCCATCTTCCTGACCATGTTCACTTCTCCAAGCTAGCATCTTGTGAAATAGATTCAAATTGACCAAACAGACATGTCTTTCTTACTAAAGGACACTGTTGATTCATCAGCCATGTAATGAACTAAGTGGCTGCAGGAGAATTGTCACATTACAAACAATGAAAATGGATTTTTATTAATAATACTAATAGTAGCATAAAAATCTATTGAGTCTTTCCTGTTTAAAATAGCTTGCTTACTCAGCATCAGGAAAGGAGAGAGACCTACTTCACCATGTCAATCACAAACCATAATTTATTACACGCCTGTTTGATTTTCCAAGTTAGTACAATTACATGCTGTTGCTTCTAAATACAATTTAAGTAAAGGCAGGTATCAAAAAATACCCACACATTCTGATTCATTGGTATGCCATGCAGCCAAAGACTTGTAGAAGCTGTTAATGATACATGAATTATGTATGCTACAGCTCAATATAACATTTGGTGTGATTTAAACAGCATGAACTTTTAGTGAAAGTCATTTTGATTCTGTGATGTATTACACTTCAAAAAGCCTTAGCAGGAGGTGGGAATTGAATGATGTTCTCTGAAAGCTTTTATTTGTTAAGCATACACAATGCAGCTGCAACTAGATCCTAAATAATGGCAAGGAGTGAAATGAAAGATCTGATATAAAATTAGGTTGCTGCACAACTCGATTCTGACTGTGTCAGTGAGGGAACGGGAAGTAGCAGAGGGGAAGAAAACCGACAGGAATCAGCCATTCCCCTTTTCTTCTGTAGCAGCTGAACTTCAAGCTACCGTGGTAATATTTCTCATTTTAAACATCACTGTTCAACTGATCATTTCACTCTGCAACACCAAACAGTTGGCTCTCAGTCCTGTGATTAGGCTGCCATTTCAATAACAAAGCTATGAATCACTAGCAGAAAGATCCATCCAGTTGCTTACAAAGGGTGAAAAAGGAATTTGCCTAAGTACATAACTCATTTTGAAAAAGTTAAATGCAAGAAGGGGAAGAAAGATTAAAACACATGTGGATAATGTGATACTTATGTTTATTTTCTCTTTAAGATGCCCAAATTGTTTGCAAAGAATTTAAATACATCTGAATGTGACAGCACCAATTTTTGGTGTCCGAGGAGAGCCTTAAGCAGTGACCCATTACCTACTTCATCCGTATCTACAGCAATCCTTCAGAGGAAAGCATTATTAAGATTTACAAAATTTGTCCATGGACAAAGATGGTTCTTTACTAGCTCTATTATTGCAAAATGTGGGTTTATTATGGTGGCATTATAAAG
This sequence comes from Fregata magnificens, assembly GCA_013389945.1. Lineage (NCBI taxonomy): Eukaryota > Metazoa > Chordata > Aves > Suliformes > Fregatidae > Fregata > Fregata magnificens. The sequence continues at coordinate 42,480 of WAAD01037763.1, forward strand.
AAGCCTTTTCAGTGCACAACCAAAATCAGGGTCCCATTTTATTAAACACTAAATGTTTGTAGTACAGGTATCTCTCTCTTTACTGTAATATTTTGGGTTTTTTTCAAGAACGTTTAGCACTGACCCTATCTCCTCTATCATTTATTAAAAAGAAACCTGCTATTGACATGGTAGTAGGTAGAGGAACAGCCCAACAAACCATACTTCCGAAAACCTTGTCTTGAGACCAGCAGGCAATGGAAGAAAACAAGTATTGCCCGTTTTATGGATGGAAATAGAGGTGGTCTCCCTCAACAACATTTTAAAAACTTGCAATCTAGCAGAGAAAATAACCGAGATCTCAAACACGCCAGTCCCATGGCTTTGGCAAATAAGCTATTCCACTCTACAAAAGCTTAAATTTACTCATAAAATAGGATCATCCTACGGAGGTTTTTTTGACTGAATCAATCCCTTCTCCTGAAACTTGAGACAGAAGCATAAGTGTTGTGATATTCTTGCCAGATATTTATAAACTGCCACAAAGCATGATGCCAAAGACTGTCAGTTATCTTTTCACACCAGCCCCTAGCAAGGGCAGCCTCTTTTAATCCTGAAGACAAGGTAGCCAGAGAACTACTGAAGTTTTTGTGTGAGGGATAACATTGCTTCAGCATAACCTTCTGGGAGTTGGCCACTGAATACAATCTGACATAAGTAACACCTACAATTATCTGTCTACTAGAAATATGGTTGTAGTTCCAAAAGACAGAAGGGCACAGAACCTTTACTCAATAAAATGAAATGAAAAAACAATTTAAGTCTAAGCTCCCCAGACCTAGAAATGTTTGAGATACTCTCTGGAAAGGATGGTTCCCTAATGCTTTAGATACACACCTCAGAAAATTCAGAAAGATTTTTGCCAGGTACAGCATCCACTAAAGGATTAAAATGTGCATACTTCCTCTACACACAGAAAGAATTTCTAATTATAGGGAAGGCTTATAAAATGAAATCAATATGAATACAAGTAGATGTCAAAAAGAATCAGAGTAGTTGCTTGCACTGTTCAAAGAAAATGGAAATTCACTTAAGTGTGCTTATTCTTACAACACACGGTAAAGGTTTCAGGCTTTGTTTGGTACAAATGCTTGGGGAATATTCGCAAAAAGTGGTATTTTCAGCAAAGGCATGATGACACTTGGTCTAGTGGCAGATCATTAACAAAATTGTTTCGTATAGCAAAGGTTCTGCTTTGCCACAATATCATTACCGCAAAACACAATTGATCAGATACAAAGCTCATACTCCTCTTGCATGTTTACAGAATGCAAGAAAAACAACTCCTTCCAGAAGAATTTTCAAGATTTCAAAAATATTCTTGTTCTGTATCCCCGGTGACACTGTTTAGGGACTCTGAATGGAGGAAGCTCCTTCTGTTTCAATGATGAGTCACATTTTAAACAGAACTCATTCAAAGAAAATCAAAATTGACATTGCTGATATTTTTGTGCTCTTTAGAAGAAAAACAATTGAACAGTAATCCTCCATTGCAGTATATCATTATAGACCAGTATATTCTACCTTCTACCCTGAAAGAACATGCTGTTTAGACTCTTGGCTTGTTAAATTAATACATTTTTATTCTGACCATGAAGAAATATGAAGTAATAAAAATTTCAGAGAACACAAAGATGATAGTAATATAATTGATTAGCAATAGTATTACACCGTTTTCCAGAGTGATTCATGCAGTAGATGCAATGTGAACATTTATAACTTGCAGTCTTCTTGTGTTACAACTGGATCTTGTTGACACTGGTCAACATTTTTCAAAAATCCACCCAAGTTTATATTCAAAAACCTGAACTTAGACAGATATATGTCTCTAGATATATGTAATGACTTTAAGTTCTTCAGCACAGCCCATTAAAATCAGCATGTTCAGTTAGAGTCTCATTATCCTGAAAAACATTGACCCTATATTTAATTTTACAGATCCTGTTTTTTACTGTTGTTCTCTTCTATCAAAACTAAAACAAGATGGCAAATGCAACTATAATAATTATTCTTGTGTTTTAGCTACTGAATTAATGTAATCTTTGATTTGAAAAATGCAGAATTCTGTGTTTGGGAACTCAAAGGAAAAAGAAAACTGGATATAGATCAGCCTGGGACCTAAGAAAAGAGACACAATAATACACACACGTAGACTGAGATTAGACTGTTAGAGGGGGAAATGTTGTAGGAATACAGTACATGGGTCAAGCAGACCTCACTTAAACTGTCAGAGAAAAGGTGTCTTTACGCAAAACTGTGTCTATTTATGTGCGTTATTTTACCCTCTCTCTTTAGTATGATCCTGCCGTAAATTAAATATTTGATTTTTTGGAAGGTGTCCTAATACACAAAGCATTCTTTCGGTGTTTGCAGTCTTTCAGGAAAGACAGTGGAGCAGAGGGCAAATGTAGCTGGACAGGGCAAGAGAAGACAGCGCTAAGACATGAGGGTCCATCCAGTCTCTACAAGATGCAAATTCCGAACCTGTACTCAGGAAAGTGAAAGTCCAGCACTGTTACCCTAAAAACAGAGTGAGACTGTTCTTCACCTTTGAACTGCGTTGCTTGATGTAGAAATTCCTGTGAATAGTTGCCAATACCAGGGGCATGCTTCAAGCTAGTTGGTTGAATGTTATCACCACAGAATTCATCCAGACAGCTGCAGTGCCAGTATTAAGATTCACTCAATTATTCAAGTTATTTCTGCCCAGTATGCCAGGTAGACTGAATTAGAAATTACTTTTGTTGAAGTGTTGATGCTGTTAGTTCCCTCCAGACTAGGACAGTGTTTGTCAAGGTATCCAACACACAGAAAAACTCACAAGAGGGATGAATAAAATTGAGTATGGCAGCATTCCCCACTGGGCCGCATAAAAGGATGGATTTCTTCTTTGTTTTGCTAAGTCACTGTGTTCTAATGCAAACATGCTCAGTAACATGACTTGAGATGCAGTAGAGGAAGGTGCCAAAATTGTTAAAAATATACAAAATAAAAAAAGCATACAAATATAACTGCTGCCATGTTATGTTGTTCACACGACAGCAGTCACAACTAGGTAAAAAAAGATAAAATTATTTTATTGAATTTTTCTTCTAATAAGAACTTTTTTGCAAAACCACTTCAGAAAAAGGAAAGAAAAAGAAAAAGAATGACATTTCCACTTGTTTTTTAAAAACCAAGAATTGGAGTTTTGACATGTTTCCTCCTGCATTTTCTCCTTCTTTGTCTCAGTGCAATAAAAACTCGGCAGAAACTGTGTTTTTTTCACGTCCTCCTTCCCGCTCTCCTCCTCCTGCTTCACCTGTTCCACTTTCAAAGCTTTGCCAACTTCACTAAGCTAGTGGCAGAAGGTGGCATTTCATTTTTCTTTTGTCCCTAACTTTTCCAAAGCTGCAGAAGTTTTGCAAAGTATGTAGGAGAACAGGGAGAAAAGCTTGTCTAAATCCTTTTTTTTTGGTGTGCTTTGAAATTCTCTGTTTGTTTCTTACTTTTCTAAAACTGAAGTTGAAAAAACCTGTTAACTCAGAAACACATGTGTTGAGCTTTGGGTGGAAGAGAAACACAATGAAACCAGCAGCAGCACTTTTACTAGAGTACAAAACCAGGAAGAAACCTCATCCAGAGAAGATCATGAAAAGGTATTTCTTTTTCCTCTCATCCTGTAACCAGAGGTGCAAATGAATATCACCAGTGTTGTTTCAGAGGGATTCTTGATGCATTGACAACAACATGGAGGAGTTACTAAACGTGAGAAAAGTATCTGAAATTAGGCAAGATGTAAGTTTTTCAAAGACTGCCAAAGCTATTCCTTCTACTGTTTCCTCTACAGTCAGTGGGGAAAGACAAGTTTTTTCTAAGGGCAATTTCAACTCCTCCAAACATCTGTTTATCTGTTTTAGGAGAGGATAAATCAGCTTTTAAACATGACCCTCTTCTTGCTGGGAACTAAGGCTAAAAACCTAAGTTTAGACTGCTAAAGTTACACAGGGTAAATCCTATACTGAGTGACAAAATGAAGAGAATGCAATATGGCAGCTATCTTCCTGCCACTGACAGCTTAAGTATTGCCCCTGGAAAAAAAGAGCAAAGTGAATTGAGTTTGCCTACAGCCCTGTTCTGCATTTCACTACTGGCTGTTAATGGAAGGACAGTGCTTTCAAATAGTAACTCCACACTGGGAGATCATCTCAATGGAAAGGATGGCGGAAGTGTTTCTTCCTAGGCTTCAGAAAAAATGACCTCTAAAAAAAGAAACGTATTGGATATATTGGAAATATAAAGACAGCTGAAAAAGACTACAAGGAGAAGAAGTTTGCTCTTCCTTTTCCCCTCTTAACACTCTTTCCATGTTCTCCTTCCCCACTTTGTCCTTACGGCAGGACAGAAAATGAAATAAACCCTGTAAGCCTTTAAATACATCTGGGTTTTTTTAAATGTTTGAAAAAGAAGAGTTATCAGAATCAAATCCATGATTTTCAATACTGTGGAAGAAATCTTAACTCTCTCTGTCACTCTGTTCTCATCCAAAGGTTGGTCGCACCATGCACCTCACACCCTGGCAGCAGCGGCAGTTCACCAGCCTGGGAGCAACAAGAAAATACACTCAAAACAGGCATTGGCTTAAGAGCACTTGTTACAGTCCAGGTGACTGGAACCACCCTTAAAATGTTGACCCAAAGCTGCCAAACAGAACAGCAGGTCACAGGAAAAAAAGCAAAGATTGAAAGCTGGAAAAGCAAAGCTAACAAGTCTACAGATGAAAACTGCTCACATGCTGTGCCTGGGGCTGAATTATATGGTGAAAAAAGGCTGCAAAGTGCCTGGAAAGCAAGGAGAAAAAAAACCAGCTCCTCATCCAGTCCTAATATGATATATCTTCTGCAAAGACATCTCAAAGCTTCTTACACAAACTGCTCTCATGAAAAAAATAGAACAAGCTCAGAACACACTGTAATGCTGCAGTTAATCTGATGAAACTTAAAAACACTGCAGCAAATAAAAATAAGTATATCATTAAATGGAGTAATGAGGGGGAGGGCAGGGGAACACAACCAGGTGTCTCACTTGACACAGACTGGCCTAAAATGCCAGGGCAGGCTGAGCACCCGAGCTCAGCGTTACTGCAGCCGATGCATGCATGCTGCGTCAGTGCAGTCACAGCTCGCCCAGGACCCCAGCGCAGAGCTGGCCTGCGGGTAACTAGCCTCAATGGCAAAGCTTACACACAGTTGGGTCACACACTTTTATGTTATTGAGTGCTACAGAGCTTCCCTTGTGGGTTCAAGAGAATATCAATTCCTACAGTATTTTAAGCTCTCATCTAATAACCCATCTGGAAAATTCCAACCTTTTCCCACCCCCTTTCTTGGTATTTACATGGAAGGGCAGGCAACATGGGAAAACTAAACACACACCAGAGTATGATGCTGTGGGAAAGCATTAGGATTCTTCAATATAATGTCAAGGAACTTGATATGCTGCAGATGCTCTCAGAAACAAAGTTATGTATACTGAAACAGTACAAAGAACTCCCATCAGGTACCTACATCTAGATGCAGAGTTGCACAGTCGCAGCAAGGAAATGTTTCTCTTCCCCCAAAGCCTTATGTCTGAATAATATCAGCTCTGTGCTATAACCAGACTGGCTCCCACCCACCACCAGTGCCTCTTTGCTGAGGGCAAGGCTTCAATATGAAATGTGTTTTGAAAAATTTTACGGGTCTCTCAGAGTAAAGCGTTTCACATCTGTTACATGGACAGCACTAACCAGCACCCCATAAAGGTGGGAAGAACTCTTATACTGTTCTAGAGACAAAGACATTTGCTTCCCACTAAACTCTTAAGAAAAAACAAATCAAAAAACAAGATCACCCCCCACAAGCTGCCCTCAACTCATTCCATAAAGTGACACAGCTTCAGCCCCTGTGAAAAGTCTGGCAGTGCTGCACCCACCTACCTCCTCCCATCACTCAGGTCACATTCCCCAGGAAGAGATAACAATCGTGTCCCAGGGACCCCATAGACCCCACGCACTCCTCCTACGCTGCTGCTACGTAGCTGGCCAGAAGTAACAGATTTCTGTTTCCACAAATACAAGTGTGCAACTTTGGCCCCTGGTCTTTTAGCAGATGGCCAATTTATAGTCCTCCCAAATAAAGCAGCAGATACCCATGTCCCAAAATACCAGAGAAGTGACAGGCTGCACAGAGTCTCTCATTTATTTTTTTCCTTACTATACTCACTCTCCTGTCCACAATTGCTGCACACTTGAAAAAAGCACATGTGAGGAAGGAAAAGGAAGGGCATTATGGTATGTCGTAGCAATTAAAAGCTACCAGTAGAGTTGACCTCTTCCCTGCTGACACACATGGTCCATTTTTTTGGAAAGCAAGAAAGCAGCCTCCATTGGTAACAACTACCCATTTTTAATGTCAGAAATTCTGCAACCTGCAGTTGCTAAATAAAGGCTTCTTTATTTACCCTTTATTCATATCAAAAGGTGCCAGAGCTAGGGCTTGCTAGTCAGGAGGAAAAGAGAGCAACTATAAAAATGCAAGAAAAGTTTTGTTTTGATCTAAACAGGCATAATAAATCTAAGTCTCAGATTATGCTTCTCAATTAATCTTGAAGTGAATGCTCAAGAAATATAGGAACAAACAGCCTTTAGCAAAAGCTAGTTATAACAAGCAAGGGAAGCAGCAAGCCTCTTCACACTGCCCTCCTGCCACCAATGCACTTTAAAATCCTTATCTGCAGCAACCCCTGCTATTTTCAGCACGGCTTGCCATTTGCAGCAAACTGCAAAAAAAAAAATAGTTTCATGATGAGCACAAGTGGCTAGGGGGAAGAGACCAGCAAACCTGCTCCTTTGTCCGAGTAAGCAGATGGGGGGAGAGGGGGCATTTTTAAACAATGACATGCAACACCTTTCTGTGCTGCTTGACAATATCCCTGAAACCACTACAAGGGGTGAACGCAGCAACTGTCTGCAAAAATAGCTGGCCTGAATAAAGTAAGTTTGTTTGTAAGGGCTGCACTGGCTTCTTTCTTAAAGGTAACACCTTATTTACAGTCTCATTTTTATTACCTGTTTGAAGTCAGAACATAATAAAAAGGCTATGCAAATTCAGTTCACCAGAAGAAAAGAAAAAAAAAGAGCACATTGATAATAACTACCTTGCTCCTGAAACTAGGTATTTTGTATGCATTTGCAGCATGTTTCAGCAAGAAGTTGATGCTGGATTAGTTTTGCATTGCAGTAATTCTGGGTGACAGCAAGGATACACACGATGTAGACAACAGTCAACTTGGATTCAGGAAACCAGATTTGTGTTCCCATCTCTACCCAAGGCACAGTACATGGCTTTACATGTTAGGCTTTAATATCGTTACCTCTAAAAGTACAGACAGAATGCATTGCTTTGTGGCAACAAGTTCTGATGATAAGGACAACTGCTCTGAGTTCAAATTAATTATGTTAATCAGGAAATTTGGGAAAGAAACATGGTTGCTACCAGTGGAAGAGGGAAGGATGTCAGGATCTATGGAACAGGTCCATACCACATGGCAGGAGACTTACCTATGGGACATGAGGGGTTCACCAGAGCTGCAAAGTGTAGGGAGCAATGAGAGAAAGGACTTTCTCATGGTTAAGGCAGATCCTCTTGTCCCAGAGAGCACTGATTATTATCGCCACTCTGTATGAGTTCCTACAGACCAAATGCATACTTTTAACCAAATTTCCCATAGGGGCCACTAATCACATTGCTCATTTTTGGGTATTCCGAGACCCTGGAGTCTGAAACGCAGGAGCCCTATGTGCTTACAGCTGCAGCTGGGGTCACAGGACTGCAGGCTGTCAACATCTGAATTGTTACATGATCTGGACTGCTGTGAGAAGCCAGGGCAGTGTCACATCAAATTAGGCAAACAGAAATGAGCTGCCTTTTTTTTGGCTTAGTCTAAGTCTCAGCTCTTCATCTGGAGAATACCCACCATCCTGTCACCTAACGGACAAGCTGAGGATCAATTAGCATTTGTGAAACACTTATCTCAAAATGATGAGTACCCCAGAAAAGCCCATAATGAAATCAATACTTCTCTACTCAGAACAAGGTGTGAATAGCATGCAATAAATAAAGCGTAGTACCAGATATCTCACGGCAAGGCTTAAATGAAGCCAGACAGGCAGTCCCGTGGATAGGAGTAACATTTACAGGCAGAAGAGGCAACCAGATGAAGGTAGGAAGCACACTTCAACTCTTGCAAGTATTGCTCTTTGCACCCTTGATAATTTTCATTTTTGGATGCGATATTGCCTACAAAACCTGTAAAGCAGATGGCTGAACTGACTGCTGTTGTGTCTCATCCCAGGCAGGACTTGACTAAATGTCACCAGCACTGGTGTGTTTCTGTCAGGGCCTCGCTATTAAATATCAAAGGCTACAGAAAGCAATACATTCCAGCTGCTTAAGAACAGCTGGCAAAAGTCATAGTTTAAAAGTAACAAAAGGATGTGGTCAGTGAGAGAAGGGACCACAGCTTCTGAAGTAACATTAGCAGCCTTCAGGGACACCTGCTCTGCAATCAGGAGTTGCTCTGCAGTCAAGAGGAAATAGAGGAATGAAAAACTAGGAAGTCACACAAGATTGATGGCATGGCTGCAGGGCCCGAGACAGAGCAAAGCAATTACGGCACCAGCTTTTCACTTATGTCCTCCTCCCTGTTGAATTCAAAGCCATAATCATATATGCGAATTTTAAAGTTCAAGCCTGATGAAAGTTATTTCCATAGAGAATTTATTTTCCAGTCCACAAGCACACCCAGATGCAACTCGACCCACTAAAGATGTACGTGTGCTGTGCTGGCAGTAACTGAATTCGGTAAGATTTATATGCTTCCAGGACTCATTGGAGAGCACTGGCCAAAATGCTTCAGGAATTCCAGCACAAAGTCTAGGCTCACAGAATCCACTTTTGCCAGGGTCAGAACACAATTCCAAGCTCACAACTATGAAGAGACATGGTTCAGTCAGACAGTATTGTGGCAATAGTAACTTATTTTTGCAGATGCATGCATTTCCCTGAGATGCTCAGAGCTTGCAGGTATTTTTTTTTATTTGTGATAATCTTAGGAAAGAAGCAGAAGCATAGGAATGGAACAGCAGAGACAACCCAGTTACCTCACTGCACAAGAATTCTCATGTTACTGTCACTGGTTTCCATTTGGACTCAAAAAATGTACTTCATGTTTGCTTAAAACCAGAATTGTTAGCTAAAGCCAGGTCACGTGGTAATCATGTTAAACAAGTCTTGATTTGTTGTACCTTTGGGCTTAGCCTTTCCTGCAACCCAAGCCTAAAAATTCACCCTCCTCAAGTCCATGTGTCTTACGTTAGCATGAGTCTATGTTAAAATCCATATGGATTCCACTAATTAAAAACATATGCTATGTGGGCATGCACAAAGCTAATTATGACATGGAACACATTTCAAAGCATGAAGCTTTAGAACAACCTTCATGGGGTCTGCCTTAAGAATTTGTTACCTTAAAAAAAATAAAACAGGCTTTCAATATTTCTGGTATGGAACATGATTAATGTGTGTGCATCCTAGGCAAACTCATACTGCAATTTAAAACAGCATGCACACACAGAGTTAAGCTCAGCTGTGATTGTCAACAACAACTCACTGAAGTCACCCTTGCAACACCAAACAAAACACAAGAGGTTTAGAAAAGACTCTTTGCTTTAGCCAACAGATCAGGTTTTTGAAATCTGTCCATTACTGGGGTATCAATGACCAGAAGAACAGAGATAATTTTATTCAATATATTGAAATGCCTTAAAAACCCAAATTCATTACTTCCAGTATACGCCAACATTGTGTAACAAAGAAACACAATTAACCCCTACCAACACCGGGAGAACTGAACAGAGTATGTTGAGCATGAGCATGGAAACACCAAAGTATTGGATTTTATACACTTCTCCGGCTCTCAGCGCATATCTGGGTATTTCACAGCCATGCTCTCACAGCATAAATAGAAAACAGCATTTCATGTTTTACAGGTGAAGGAGAAAGACAGTTACACCTGCAGAGAGATGAAGTACTTAATCTTTTAGAATCAGCTGTGGTACACTGCAGAGGTCTGTCCAACTTTTGGGTATGTACTTTTCACTACATTAAAAGTACACCATTGCTCTGTACAAAACTAGCAGTCTCCAAGTCCGAGGAGTCACTAACTTCTCATACAACTATTACAAACACCCTGGCTCTTCAGAAGATGAATGGCTGCACAGCCATTGGGTTCTATACAAGCTGGTATTATCTTCGGGGATGGTGATTTATGAGGAACAAAATAATTACATTTTGATTTAAATCCTGGAATACTTCAGGTATTACAATTCAAGCAAAGCATTTTGGAATGTCACAGAGCTTGCACCATGGTACAGATTTGTGTGTGTTTGAGAATCAATTATCATTAATATAACAACAAGTACCAAGTGCTGTTCAAGTGTATTTAACTCTAAAGTTCTGTTGGGGGTGTTATAAAGCAACTCATCTTCAGAAAAAGAAATCCTGTAACTCCTGCAATTACTTTCCAGTATTTCCGATTTAGTGGCTTTTTCTTGTTGTGGGCTTTTGTGTGGCTTATTTGTTTTGGTTTTCAAGGGAAAAAATGCACAGCCTTGCCAAAAGAAAAAAAACATAAGTGAAAGGATGACAATATAAAACATTAGAAAATCAAATCTAATAATCTGACTATTCTTTTCAAAGGAACTTCAGCAAATGGGATGATGAATTTTCAGTGAAGTTCTGTAAAAGAGTATATTTCTTGCCCTTTAACATTTTAAAAATCTCTGACCTTTGGCTTCCACAGACACTTAGGCAAAGCGAAGCATTACTTATACTTCTGGAAGTGCACATTCTGGTAAAGGGTGTCTGTTGGTTATGATACCATACCAAGGTTTACAGGACCTGGATTCACCTCTCCACTTTGCTAGAACTCCTGGACGACAAGTTTTTAAACTCCGTTTCAGACTAGAGACTTAAGACTCTAAGGAAAAGAAAGCAATATGCTTCTGGCTTAAGTGATCTAATTTCAACTATAGAGACTTCAGCAAAAATGTAATAAGAGCTCTAGTGGTTTTCTTATTCAGCCTGTCTCTCCAGCTTCATATCAAGCTTGCTTATCTCACAAGTAATAAGCTCTGTTTTCGAAAAGTAAACTCCACTTAACATTTGAAAAATCAAGCCAGATTCATTTTGGTGCCTGAATCAATGATTCTGACCAAGTCACATAACAATCAAAGCCAGATCAATTTCCTTAATGCTGGACCGCTACAGCACAAGACCAGTTTATATCAAAATGGTAGTTTTCCTGATACAATTCAATTACTTTGCGCTGCTTTGATAATTCAAATTAGTCCAAAATAAAGCAGATGTGGTCAAAATTAAAAGGAGCACTTTGGAGACCCTAATCCCAACTTGGCTCTGTCAGTCAAACCCTGACTTATTTACAAATAACTCTGTGTGTCACAGGAAAGAGGTCCACAAATTCACCAATGAGATGCAAAAGCCAGTTTCCTTGCTTGCAGCGAGGTGGAATCTGCAGTGCCAACAAACACTACAAATGCAGTTGTCACTAAAGTGATATTTCTTACTATACAACAGGGGTAAACTCTTCTTCCATTCACGACAATATAAGTCCAAGGAGTGCTGTTTCTGTGATTTGTTTGTATCACATTGCTCAGAGAGCAGGGCAGAGTATCTGGAGCAATTCTATTCTCTGAATTTCTCTTGTCTACAACTAGCACATGTTTATACATCTTGAGAATGACAGCACCTGAGGAGGGGTCCAGGCCCTGCTACTAGCTATTTAACCCAATTTCATCATCGTTTTAGGAAACCAGAGTGGCATCAGGAAGCCAGAGTTGATCAATTACCTTGGTCCTCCCACCCTTTAATTTTAAATTAAAAATATTTTCTGACACACCCCGCATCTTTGTTTTAATTAAAAATGTGTATTGCTCTGTTGGTTCTAACCTTTATTTCTTTTCATGTCAGCCCTGTAGGAGAGACGAAGCAAATGAACATCTGTGAAAGTGCCTCCTTGCTGCTGCTACAACTGATGCCAATTCTTCCCTTCTTACAACTCAACTAAGTGCCCAGCTGGCTCTCCTTCTCAGAGAGTGTTTCACAAGCTGTTTGACAGAGAGGTCATAACGTGCAAGTCTGAATTTATGCAGTCTCTGTCCTGAAGGAAATTAAGGATTCCAAACTGAGAGAAGTCCTGCTTATCTCAAGGTGCTGTTCTGGCAGCACAAAAACATGCCCTAGGTGATATCTACTGCTTCAAATTGCCTCTAAAAGTTATAGGCATCTAAAAATAGCCAACTACCTAATCCCTGTGATGTTAACAATCCCCATCAGAAAACAGTTTCTGAGCAATAGCTGTGGTCTAATGGTTTTTTCCTGCCTCCCACTTCTACTATGCCTGACATGTGTCAGAAAGCTCCCCCCTTCCATCTTACCATGAATACAAGTACTGAAATTAATGCTCGACTGTCCTATGTATTTACAGGTAATACTGGGTTACAAGCTAGGTTACCAGAGATGTAATTCCCTTTATCACTACTGCCAAATAAGAAAGCAGTCAGTCTCCCAGCTTCTTAAATACCATTTGTTCTCCATGTAAAAACACAACTGTGCTAAAGAGGAGGACATCTATGTAGATGTATCTAAGAACACCTTTAACATTCAGTAACAAGGTATGATTCTATACCATAGTTCAACCTAGAGCCCCATAAAGGCAGCTATCAAGCATGGCATAGGACTCCTTTACTCTTCCAATGTCTTGGTGCAGAAGAAGGGATACTCATGTGAAACAGTTTAGAAATTCAAAATGGTTGCAACTTCAAGGCAGTCTTCCCTAGAAAGCACCTGCTGTAGGACATGGGATTACAGAATGTGGGAGAATAAGTTTATGGCACCCAAACATAAGCTATTGTACCATTTAAAACTCAGCTAGTGGTTTGACTGGAGCAACCTTCACATCTATTCTCTGCCTAGAATTACTTGCCATGCACAAGCATCCATTACAAGTGCTGGGAATATCTTCTGTTGGGTCGCACCTGAGGCTATAAGATGAAGTACTCTATTCTGCTTGTATTGTAGCTTCTCTTTGCTGTACTATACCTCATTGCGAATTCCCTGAAAATCTATTCCAGAGTGATATACTTAGGGCCCTTTATGGCACTACAATGTTAGCTGCAAATGAAAGCCATTCTTTTCTTCTCCTCCCCATCCCCAGCCACTCTGATCCCAAGAGGGCTAGTCTTCATGCTGCTTGTGTGTAAGTTTCAACAAAAAATAATTCACTGTATGAACTATAATTCCTTGAAGCCTGGAGTGAATCCTAAGGGCAAAGTCTATCACCAATAAATGACACATCAAGACACCTGTCCCAAAAGGATTAAAAACTGTTCTACAGTTTTAATCACACCTATGTATAAAAGTTACTTTTTAATTTCCTTTTTCTGCATAACTGATCTTTGCATTTTTATATTCCTTGCTAAGGAAGCTTCCAGTGTTTCATTTGCAAAAGTGACATCCACTGCATATCAAATTGAGTGCTGGCTGCTTTTTAGAATACACATGATTATACTTGTGTTCCAGGATTTTCTTTCTCTTTTATTGGCCCCCTCTAATAATATTCTTTCCATACCATACCAACGAAGCATGGGTCCTGAATTATTGATGAATCACTTTCTATTATGAACCCATATGAAACAGTTGTCTAGAAATGATCATAACACTGTAAATAAGTATTTTTATACCCAATAGCCAAGACATCTTGGAAGTAATTACATTAGCCAACTAACACTTGTGAGAGGGATTAACAAAAAAATCCATTATATTCAGCTTACCACAACAACATGCAACACCTTTATAACACATACATTTGTACTTAGTTTTTTTAATGATACCTACACTTTGTTAAGAAGCTTTCAGTTAGGTTTATATGGCAGCTTCAGCATTCTCCCTCTCCCCACCACTAGAAAAATAAGTTCAAAAGAAAGAGATAAGCTTAATATTTCTGGCAAAAATAGGGGTCATATTCAGTTTCTGCAAAATCTGCACTCAAATGGTGATAATAAGACACCACAAGAAGCAATATCATCCATCACCAATGTAGATTAATGTTTTATATTATGCTTCCTTTGCTCTTCTGGGCTTTGAGAAAAATGTGCATATTTCTCTGCTCTATAAAATTGCTGATAGACTAATTGAGCAAGTTTAATCTAAAAACTAAAGGCCACCTATGCTAAATTTGAAAGCAGCAGCCTACTGTTACAGTATCTACTTTTATTTAAGAATAAAAATACACAGGTATAATTGATAACTGACGAGCAGATATCTCATAATCATTAATAATCCATTAAAAGTTGGACTATTTAAAAAAATTTATGTAGCCAAAATTGTCTTATACACGGAGAGTTTCTTTTCAGATTTCTTTTCACATCTGAAATTCAGTTAAACAGATATCCATGTCTGAAAGGTAAAAACTCCCAGAAAAAACAGAACATGACCACCACCCCCGCCCCCCCAAAAAAACCCATCGCAACAATTAAACAAATAGATAACTGCCAAAGGCATACACAAAGGGGGACAACTGAGTACAAAGATAAAAGATGATAGAACCAGATCATTTTTAATAGTATTGGGAGGAAAATATTACCTCTC
>WAAD01037765.1:0-22198 GCA_013389945.1 Fregata magnificens
TTTGAGCCTGACCCATCAGCCAACTGCTGACCCATAGCATTGTGCGTTTATCCAGCTGTATGCTGGGCATTTTGTCCAGGAGGATACTGTGAGAGACAGTATCGAAGGCTTTACTGAAATCCAAAAAGATGACATCGACTGGCTTCCCTTGGTCCACTAGGTGGGTAAGCTTGTCATAGAAAGAAATTAAGTTAGTTAGGCAGGACTTTCCCCTCGTGAACCCGTGCTGGCTGGGACTAATGACTGCGTGGTCTTTCAGGTGTTTTTCAATAACTCCCAGACTAACCTTCTCCATAATTTTGCCAGGCACAGAGGTAAGACTGACAGGCCTGTAGCTACCAGGGTCATCCCTGTTGCCCTTCCTGAAGATTGGGACAACGTTTGCCAGCTTCCAGTCAACCGGGACCTCTCCTGATTCCCAAGAGCATTGAAAAATCATTGAGAGAAGTCTCGCTATGACATCAGCCAGCTCTTTAAGTACCCTGGGATGGATCCCATCAGGCCCCATCAACTTATAGGGATCCAGCTGGAGCAGCAGATCCCGCACACGTTCGGGGTCAGTTGGGAGTTTACCATTCTCACAGTCATGGATCTCCAGCCCAGGGCTCTGGGGGTTCCACAGCCCATCATCGGTGTTGAAGACCAAAGTGAAGAAGGCATTAAACGTTTCCGCTTTGTCTATGTCCCTGCTTGTGAGGTGGCCATGCTCATCACGTAGCGGGCCAATGTTATTTCTGGCCTGCCTTTTGCTATTGACATATTTTAAAAAACCCTTTTTATTGTCCCTCACAGTACTGGCCAGCTTCAGCTCTAACTGAGCTTTGGCCGCGCGAATTTCCTCCCTACAGTGGCGAACAGCTTCCCTGTAGTCCTCCCACGTCACCTGACCTTGCTTCCACTGGCCACACATTTTCTTTTTTTGCCTTAGCTCTAGAAGAAGATCCCTGCTCAGCCAAGCCGGCCTTCTACCTCGCCTGCTTGACTTGCGACATTTTGGGATTGCCTGCTCCTGTGCTCTTAGGAGGTGGTACTTAAAAAGTGACCAGCACTGATGGACCCCAGCACCTTCAAAAGCTTCTTCCCAGGGGACCTTACTAAGTAGTTCCCTGAGCAGCTTGAAGTCGGCTCTCCTCATATCCAGAGTTGAGGTTTTGCTGGCAGTTTTCCTCCTCTTACCATAAATTTTAAACTTGACTGCTTCGTTGTCGCTGTGGCCAAGGCAGCCACCACTCACCACTTCACCCACGAGGCCCTCTCTGTTAATGAGCAACAGATCAAGGAGGGCACCTTTCCTGGTTGGTTCCCTTAGTACCTGTACCAAGAAGTTGTCATCCAGCTGGTTTAGGAATCTTCTGGACCTGTTTGTACCAGCTGTGTATGCACACAATTGCATGTATGCAATTCAATTGCATAGGACGAGAAAATAATTTCCTGCCTAGCTCTATGGAGTCTGATGTTTAGATTTAACAATAAAATATGACTATAGCAATTAAGTTACCCTTAAAGCATTTTAGAAGCATGCTGTTGCGTCTAGCAGAGCACTTTGACTTTCTTTTATTATTCTACAAATTTTTTTTTTTTTAATTTGGGTTTTTTAGGACATGACTTACAGCTTTATAAACATAGTATAGTAAGAGCAAGTCTATTATCTGTAGTATGAACATATTTAAGCTTTCTTCTTGTAGCATTTCTCTGTCCATAAGTATGTTGTGGGCATGCATTACAGAACAGATTGGAATCAATGGATCTCATTTGATTCCAGCAAGTCACCTTCATCATATATGCTGTGCTTATAATAGCAAGTGCTTTTTTGTGAGGATTCATTCATTTTGTGAAGAACATTCACATTTTAAGAAGAAAGGGGTGGATAGCAGTTTTAGATACTTTTTCAGTTGACAAACTGACCAATTAACAGATAGGTGACAACTTTAAATGCCATTAATCTAGAAGTTGTTGGATACTTTATAGCAAGCAATATTTATTAAGCATTATTCCCATTTTTTATTTACACATCTTACATATGTAAGCCTTTTCACTTTCCTCTGAAGTACTCACATTTCTTTTAAGATTAATTTTTAACAAAAATATTTTCTTCTTTTTTTGTAAACTGCTTGCTATAACAGACTAGTCATGTTCATTGCTGGTATTATGGTATATTGATTTTGCTTCTGGAGTGGTTTACTCAGGTTTTTTTCAATAATAGAAAAACGATTCATCTGTGATAACATTTATTAGAAGTTCTCTCCTTAAATGAATGATTGAAAATAACAGTAGCAACAAAAAATCAATAGCATTTTGGATATCCACTGTTACTCTCAGCATCGCTAAAGTCAATAGTATCAAGAATATGGACAACATGAAATTATCTGTGCCTATAAACACTGGCAAAATCTACTAATGTCTTCAGATCACCTTCTTAGCATCTGGTTTAATCAAAGTTAACTTGGAACAAATACCATGGGAAGATAAAAGCCATCATTACAGTTGACCTTTGTGTAATTTCATTTCATGATGACTTCTTATTCCTTCAGTTCTAACTATGCAATTAAAAGTAAAAGAGATAAAGGGCAATCGGTTTCCTGCCAATAACCTGGGGGTCAGAATTTGAGGCAAATTAGATAATGAACAATGTCCCAAAAGCACACCCACAATGCAAATGGAATTTAAGAACTAATAAAAGACATTCATAAAAATATGAACAGGAAATGGAGGTACTTTGGAAAAAACAGCAGTCTTTCAAATAAAGGTACTGATACTATTAGAAGACATAAATGATAACATAAGCCTGTCTTCAGGGAAACAAAGTCTGCAGTCTATTTTTGAAACATTCACATTCGTTCTAGCTTCAGATGTTCCACATGTAGTTTTGGATTATAGTTTTTAAAATCACAATCAGACATCAAGAAAGGAACATTTTCGTAACAAATCACAGTTAATGTGTTTTTCCATAAAATCAATAGTTAGATATTATCAAGGTCTGTAACTTGCAGGTACAATCCCTATGCACTTGATAATTTCCTTATATAGGGTAAGCAGAGATTGCTTAACTTGAGTCCTAGGAAATAATGACCTCAGTTTTAAGTTATACAATATGGCAACGGAATAATGTTGGGAAAATACCAATATATTCACTACCTGGTTTTTGTGTGTGTGTGGTGTTTTGGGGGTAGGTTGTGGGAGGTTTGGGTTATTTTTCAGAATATATTCTCTTTTGTGTGATTACCAGGATTTACAGTACAAGGAATACCTGGTAGCAAACAAAGATGTGCTACTTATTAAGTAAAAATAAACTGACAGAAGACAAGGTATGTAGCAAAATGTGTTTATATGGCCATGGCAAAATAATCTTAATGATCAAGTTCTTAGCACACATGAAACAGAACAGCTCTGTTGTCTTCAATGAAAATATATGAGTTTAACTGTCTGAATTGATTTTTGTAACCCTAAAATATGACCACATGCATGTAAGTATGATTTTTAGTGAAGTTTCAGAACACTGAAGCATGTGTATTAAAAATCCACTCAGATCCTGGGAAGTAGTACAGCTCGGTTGAAACTAAATTAGCTAATGCTGTTAGACTTCCTGAAACTCTATGCTAAATGGCTTTAATGCTTCTGATGTCCAAGTTGGTTTTCTATAGAACTTGCTTTGTACCTGTACTTTCAAATGCATTTTGCCTGCTAGAGTTACAGATGCACTTCGGAGCCAATTCTCACTAAAATTTAGTGGATTGCATATTCATATGACAGCTTGACAATTTATTTACATTTTCAAAGCATTTAAGATTCAAATCCTTTAAAATCTAGATTTAGGTACTTAAGCATCTTTCAAAATTTGTCATAGGTTGCTCAGGTACTTAAACTTTTCATTTTTGCCTATAGAAACAGGTATGTCAGAGTAGTGCTCATGTTACCTTTTTGGCAGACGTCAAGGCTTGAAAGAGCATAGCAAGCTGTCAGTGCTTTGGAACCCCAGAAATTCTCAGGACTGAAAGATCAGGATGGCCTTGGTAGAGACTGTCTTGACTATGCTGTTTAATTTTATGGTAAATTGGGGGTATCCAGCATGAGAGCCTTGCAGCCGCAATCTTAGCATGAGTAACTTTTCTGTGAAGCTTTTTTTGTGCTGAATGGCTATTACAGAAAAGTCATATCTGTAATACAGATATGCTGGGAACTCAGGTCCTCAGAGTGGCCTTGATCAGATTGCTCTGACTATGTATATGTTCCTTAAGTCTAGTATCCAATTTCCAAATTAAGCCTTCTTCTATTGAACTTGTATTTTATTTCAAGATATTTTCTGTGTGTAACCTAACATTTAGTTAAAGGGAACAATACACTATATTATGTCTCCAGACATTGTCAAAGACTGATGCGTCTCCTTCATGAAGACACTTAAAGAAAGTGCCACAGTGCAGTTGGCTGGACTGCACCAAAGAGGGCATGAAATAGTAAAGGGTGCAAGCATCCAAGTCCTTGGGCCATTACCTGCAGAGGTGTGCTAGAAGCAAAAGTGGACTGTCATGCAGATGCAGCTGTAGTAGCTTCAGATTCCCTCAGTGAAAATAAAACGTCTATCCTTGAGGCAAATAGTTAAATGACTTAAAACATTTTCTGTTCAGTAGTGAATTCCCAAGTATGACAGTGCTCTATAATAATATTATAATTTTTCTATATCTATTTTAATTTATCTAACATCGTGTGTGGGTTTTTTTACTTTTAGAATCTTGTTTTCAACAATCCTTGTAAAGTCCTGCTAAGAAAAGTAGTACTCAGTGGCTGTTAAGAAGAAATACTTAATCTAATAATCTCAATATTTTTTATTTGATCTCATAGCTCCCTTTTGCTTTGCATCAGCTTTTCAAGCTTCAAGTTGTATCTCATGTGACACATTTTCAATATTCACAATGTAACTATTTTATTTTCTTTCATATTCAGCTGGAATACGTTAGTCTGTAATGGAACACCATAAAAGATTCTCAGTTGTCCTAACTTTCTGTACCTTCTGTGATGTACCATCTGGATAAACACTGATTGCCCTCTGCAGCAAATCACAGATCCCATGTTACCTAACATATTTAATCACAGATTTAGATCTCGTTTCTCTAAATCTCATGACCTCGTATTTAAACTCCAGCTTTCAACACAATTCTCCTTGTGTTATTTATAATTGTGTTGTATAACCATAAATGATGCAGCTGAAGCATTAGACCATGAATCAATCATTTCTCACCTGTTTTAAACAGAACAGTCAAACAGATTGTGAAGCCCTGGCAACTTATCTTTCTTTCCTTCCTTTTACAACAGGGTATTATTCCATTATTACTTATGCTTTTATTCTGTTTTCTACATCCATACTTTCTCCTCACTATTGCTTTTAATCTCTGGGCAGGTAAAGTCTACCAAGGTCTAAGGGAATTATCAGTGTGTGTAAAGTGTAAAACCTAGTAAAATCAGTTCCTAAAAAGTGAAAATGAATCTTGTCCAACCAAAAAAATTGGTATCAGATGTGGAAATGCCATCACTCCTGCTTTAGTCTATCATGTCTTTCCCAACTATATGCCATTCTTACTGTGCCCTGTACTGGAAAGGTAAAAGAAATGAAGGAAAACTAGAGATAGACATAAATGAAAGTATCCATAATTGCAGCTAGAGGAGAGATGTTTTCAGCTTTTAAATTAATACAAATGTCCCTTGAAATTGGAGCACTAACTCTAGTGATTATTTTTTTATTATTATTATTCCTAGTTTTGTAGTGAACGTTCAAATAGCTATAGTGCTAGTTCTGTATAATAATAAAAAAATTTAGTTTGCATTTAGGAAGAAGAATTGATTTTCCATAGTTAGCAAGGGAATAAAAGCTTGAAAATATGATAGCTTCCTAGTAGTTCAGAAATAAGGTAAAGAAAAATAACTAATGTGTGGTGGTTTTGGGGTGTGTGTTTTGGGGTTTTTTTAATCCTCAGGGCTTAGCAGCCTGACTCATGATTTCCTAGCATTCAGAGTTGAAAAAACTTATTTAAACTAAAACTTATGGTATAGTAACTGGTATAATAACTAGTCAAATCTTGATTAAACCTAGTAACATCACTATGAATTCTATCTGGAATGCTATAAACATTTGCGGTCTCAATCAACGTCAAGCTACAAAAGCTTCTGGGGTGTAAGATACAGAATTTATGAAGACCTTATTGAACAGGAGTTAACTAATAATTCTGGCAATGACTTGGGCACAAATTTTCAAAGTATGTCTAAAACTAAAGCCTGCTCCCAGCCGTACTTAAAACTAGGATAGTTGAATCTCAAAGAGCTCAAGTACAGAAGGCAGTATGCCACTCTCTTTATCCTGTGAAAACTATTAGGAATAACAAATGGAAAAACCTGAAGTACTAGATACTCTTTGACTTCAACATGGCAGAAAAAATAGTGTTAGTTTGTCAGTAAAAAGGGGAATTACCATACAGCAAAAACTTACCAGTGGTGTATGTGTATTCATCTTGAGAGGGATTGGAGTAGAAGAGGTTGCAGCTGAAGAGCAACTGGGGGATGGAATAAGAGAAAAGAAAGAGAAATTCAGTTACTGTTGGCTGATTTTTCCCTAGTAGATCAGAATATGGCTTTGAGTATGGCTGTATTTTATTTTCCAATGATAAAGAAAATGTACTGTATAATGCCCTCCTGATTTCTGGGATACCAACATTTGTGACTGTGCGCTCTTGCAGAAGAGGTTTTTAAAGGTCATAAACTGGAATATAATTCTAGATTTTTTTTTTTTTTGCTAAATATTGGTAGCTTTCTCCAAAGGTTTTCAATTATTCTAGTAACGATGCTCTTTCTGTCTACCAAACCCTGTCTCTAATTAGCAATTCAAATATTCTAAATTCCTGATTGCCTGTTGGTCATTCCACTATTACAAGGAAATGTAGTCTTTAATAGCTGTTCATAAATAATACAGGGAACATTAATAACTTTACTGTAAAAAGCCATTTAAATGCAATCGTACGTGCTACCCAGATTTGACTGGTAATCATGCCCACTAGCCTTTTAAGTTTTTTGACTAAAATAAGTGTGATCAGTGTGCTCATTTATTTGGTTCAGCTAGTAAAATGGAAGAATATAGTTGATGTGGTCAAAAAATACTCATAATCTTCTCTATTGCTATCCTTAAGTGAACTGATGCAATTATTTAAGAAAAAAAAATCTGAAAATACTAATTATTGTGTTTTTCCACTTTGGATAAACAGTGCAGATTGATCGGGTGATTTTAGTTATCACATTTTGGATTAATTTTTTTCCTAGTAGATAGCATGTGACCAAAAGTATACAGTAACACTAACAGTTCAATAGCAATGTACCATATGCAAAGGAGGAGGATATATTAAATTGTTGTTCTTTGTTCCTCTGATAACGTATTTGCTCTGGCATAATGGAATGTTATCATTAGTACTGTAATACTGCGATGATGAGCACACTACATGATGCGAAGTTTGAAAATTGTCCTTATACTCCAGGTCAAATAAAGGAAATAGAAAATGTACCAAACTTCAGGTGACTGTTTCCACTATTCAGATATATAAAAATATTCTACAGTCTCCCACTGACTAGAAATGGGTTTTTCTTTGTCTAATACTTTGTTTCTTGAGCATTTTAGGATTTGCTTTGAACATCCATGGTATATTGGTCATTCCAGCATATAATTTTGGGTCTCCCAGCTAACTGAGATGCAAATGAAAAATTCAGTCATTGTGTGAATTTACTTTCTTCAGAGGACTCTTTCCATAAAGCAGCTCAGTTACTCAATTCTACTGGATTAGTCTATGCTTATCCAAGACAGCTACACAGCCAACCACACCTCAGATAAGCAACAAAGAAATAAGCAAAAACTGGTTACAAGGCAAACAGCAATGACCAAAATTATTCTTAGTTTAATGTACTTTCATGTGTTTACTTAAAGGGAGAGATTGCAAAACATTTGTGATGTCCAGGATTTCACAAGAAAGCAATGCTTTTTTGTGTTACAGATTCTGGTGCCCTTATTCATGTTGAAAAACTCATTGCTGATGATGGAGGGAGTCAAAATGCACATCAGAAGAATTTGTCCTAAAACCAAACTTTGATTAAAAAGGTTTTTTGATTAAAAGTTTAATTCAATGTAAGGCTATACAAAGACGTGAAACATTGGTAACAGTGTAAAATGTACAGTAACAAAGGGCACTCAGACTTTAGACTATACTTCACTGGTATAAGGTAGGGGTTTTTTGGTTGTTTTCTTAATATAGTAGTTAAATTGCTTCTGACTTGTGCCACTGCAACTGAGACTACAATATTGCAGCTTTCCCAACAACCATAATTTGACATCACTCCATAGGTTGTCTCACGGTTTCTGAGTAGACCATATGGTCTTTGTTATGGGTTGTCAGAGTACTGTGGTCCTAATCTACTTCATGTTAGTGCAGCTAAATGTAAATTAATTTTGAAGTATTAATCTAGACTTTAAGGATATTCCAAAGATAAATTATACAGAAGGTGCAATTCCATTAAATGGCTGCATGTAATGTACAAAAACCCCTAATATTTTGTTTACATAACTATCAATTATTCTGTTTATTACAGCAAACTTAACAGGACCAGAATAGCATTTGTTTGCAGGATAATATGATATGTGGTCTAATAAATTACCTGGGGCAAGCTGGTGCAAGTCGATTCAATTTTGCTCTTTTACCAGCAGAGGAGATCATCAGTGGGAAGTACAGTTTTGTCATAATTATGTGACATGGCACTGCTATAAGATAAAGCTCAAACGCACCACCAGGGATGAGTCTGATTATCCAAGCCCTAAATAATTTCATTTAGATTCAGTTCAGACTGAGTCATGTTATCAGATTTCTAACAAATGACAGGATGGGAGGTTTCTTTCAAGTACCTGACACTTGAAGGTCAGCTGTTGTCCTTCTGTTTTACACGTCTATGAAATATTTTACAGTATGTTGCCATAATCCCAAGTGAAGAAAAGTTGTGCCTGGGCCTAAACCCAGGTCTCTGTTCCTACTGTGGAAAGGGGACAAGGCAGAAGTGAGAAAAACTCCTCCTCTATGCTGTCCTAAGACCTGGAAATAAAGTTTTACTTGTTTTTTGTTCTTCATCCACCACTCATTGACATCTGCACTGTCTAGAACACTGCATTAACACTTACATTTACTGCCTAAGCTGAATGCCATGCACCATGGGAAACTCACAGAACTTAATCAGCAATCAAGATGTATACCAAATATGTGGAAAGCAATTACATTATAATAATGCAATATAATAAATTAAGGTCATATTGACTACAATGAATTTGAATAATTTAATACCACTGAAAACCAATATCACATACCTATTGAAATATTCATTACAATAAATTGTTTAGGCTATGTAAAAAGCTTATCATTCAGTTATTAGTATTAACAGTCTCTATTTCCCAGAAAGCTAGACAACGATTAGAACTGACAATTTTGTATGTCATATGGAAAAGATATACTTAATTGCAGTGAAGTTTTTATTGCAGCGAAGATATAGAAAACCGATTTATACTGGCAATTATGGATTACAGTAAGGTATAGCGCACAGGACAGTTTGTCTTTAAGTTCATATTGTTAACAAAATTGATTTTTTTTTTGAGAAGTAGCAATGTTTATTATAGCCTGTTTCTGTTTGTTTTGCTTTAAAGTAAATAAATAAATAAAACCCCCATAGTTGGTTCTAAGACAAAACCAAGCAAGAACGTACAGTGATAGTAAGGTTAGTGACCTAAACAGAGAGGTTTCTATTCAGCTGAGTTTGTATTTCTACAGGTCTTATTGTGTTGGGGCCTCAGGCCCTCATCTGAAGAAAGGGAATGGTACAATTTGTTTCCTGTGATTTTTTTGGATATGGGCTGCTTTGGACAGAGCTTGTCTTTGTGCCATACAGCTACAGAGTGGTCCAATGTTGGCTGTTATACTCTAATAAAAAATGAAATATGCTTTCTTCAAACTTACTTAAACTTTATATACAAGTAAAGAAAATGTTTTTTTCAAATATTCTAGAAATGATAAGACAAGTCAAATTTCCTGGACTGACCCTGTTGTAGCATGACACTTTTGTAAAATTACTGACACAGAGTTGTCCTGAATCATTTTTATATTGTGTTCTCAAGAATTTCTGGTGATATGTGGACAACAGTAGATATTTCCTTCATTAAGCACTTCAGAAAGTTTATCAGGATACTTAGTTCCTTGATTTCTTGGTCACCCTTAATGGCTTTATAATTGCAGATATAATGGTCAAAGGGTTGCCCTTTGTCATCCCAGGAGTAGATAATTGTTTAATATTGGTTCTACTCCAACTAGAGTTAAAGGAGAAAATTGCTATAGTTTCAAACCTAGGCAGACATTGATCCTTGGGCATTTGGGTGATTTATAACACTTGCTAGATATGGCTTAGTAAGGCATAACATCACAAGAATACACTCTGTATGTAAATTTCACTTCTGGTATTGATTTATGGAAATCAGCATAACAACATGCAGTTCAAGACATGAATCTTAGTTACTTCTCACAGCTGCATGACATGCAATGCAAAGGATCAGAACTTTGCAAGCTGTGAGTTCCATGCATATCTCAATAAGTGAAAGTGAGCACAGCTTATGTTTCTGAAATCCATAGAGAGTTTTGGAAACTCTGAGAGTATACGAAAGGAATATTACTTCTACATATATGATGTCTCTAAATTATTCTATTATAAAAAAACAGAAAAGCAACTAGAAAGATGTATCTGTCTCACTGCTTTAGCACTTACGTTATGTTTGTATTTGGACTATGCAGAAATCAGTCTTTACATTCATTTTAAGCACAGCTGACACTTAGAATTTGTTATTACTGTTGTGCCTTTGTATTGTTCAGGATGCAAAAGTATAAAAAAAAAGGGTATCAAAGAGCATAACAGTCTAAATATGTAAGAGAATGTTTCAAAAATTAAATTCATGTGTAGAAAAATTAGCTGATTTGACACATTTCAACCCTAATCTTCTGGACTCCAGCCTACACTTAACCACAGCATGCTTGTCCTCACAGTTTTTGGAGGTATTACCATCTGATGGTTACAATACATTCAGACAATGCAAGTAAGCTCAAGTATGAAATGGGGGCCTTACAATTCCAAAGTATAAGTTTGCTTCTGGTATAGACCTCCTGTAACATTCAGAGGTATCTTGGGGAAGGCTTGTCCCATTTCAGACTACATTCTGAATCACAATATGAAGTATTTCCCACAGACATTTGAATTCTTAAATTTATTGCTCTTAAAAAGTATTGCAGTGTTTAAATTGACTTTGGAACTTTACCAAAGTGCAATAACTAGGAGTTAAAACTATATTAAAAAAATAATTAAAAATTTGATGTTGATCGAGACAGCATGAAATCTTGAGGGCTTTTTCTGTGCTTTCTAGATTCTAAGGTTTTTGAGGGACAGAAACTGACCACTTAAAGCAGAGATTTTGACTTCTGTTTAAAAAAGCAGATGTTACTTAAGTGGAGATTCTAGTGTATTCACATGTCAGAGTCTAGAAATGTAAAATGCCAAATGTCATAGCTCAAACTCTTCTACTATGTTGATACTATCATTTGCAGGAGAGGAAGCATTTAAGAGTGTCAAAGTGGATCAAAGAGCACCCCACTGTAAAGGAAATTTCTCTCAGAGAAAGATTAGTGGAAGCAAGACAATTAGAAAGATTCTCAGCCTTGTTAAGTTGCCTTTTCTAGTATAATGATCAGCCAGTTTCAGCTCCCTTTTCCATGCTAGATTTTCTGTAGGGACAACCCTTTGGGGAGCAGCATGGGCTGGTGTAACTCTGGAAGGGAAGGTGACTCAAGGAACTGAGATCACAGGGATCCAGGCAGAGCAGCACCCTCACTGGCAAGGACGAAGTCCCACAGTACCTGAGCACGACAAAGAGCAGACCTGGTGAGGATAGCCAGGTACAGCCAAGACTTCAGGGATCACCAGACAAGTCTCTGGTGATGAGGCAACTCTGAGTTTAAGTCTGAAAGTAGTCTATGGGTCAAGATCAACAAGGTGTGTAGTACAAGATCCCAGGTAGCCAAACCTTCAGGAAGTGGAAGATGCCCTGACACTAGATCATACAAAGTTAAGACACAGGTATGCCATGTTTGTTTGGTCACTATATAATAAAAGAAGTTTTTTCTTGTACTTTAAGAACTCATGTACAAGTGCAGGAGAAATAACATTTTTATTAACAAGTTCACAATCCTGTTAGCCAGCCAGCCTACTATTTCCTTATAACTGACTGCCTAACAAATCTTACTTTTGTTTTGCTTTTTTTCTTTTATCAATACTATTATTATGAATAAATAGTGGAGTAGAAATTCTGAGATTTTCATAGCTGAAGCTGACTATAGGTTGTTGAGAATAACAATTATTTTAATGGCAGTCAGCAAATATGACATTGTCATGAAAGAGTAAATGTGTTTTTGCATCATCAAACTGTCATTTTGACAAGGTGATTTTTTTGTTGTTGTTGTTTTGTTCCAAAGAGACACTTAAATGTCATGGTAAGAAAATATATGAAATGTACCTTAAGTAGCTCTGCATGATGGAATTTTCAAATGGAGACACTTAGCAGACTTATTGAAACTTACAAAAACACTACAAGCTATTTTCAGGAACCTTGAACTTCTAGAATGTTTTTTCTATGTGTATATGTACAAAACATACATATACACATGTCCATGTGTGTACAGGTTTATATACATACGTGTATTAAAGCAAACTCAAATAGAGGATACACAGATCTGAAGACAATTTGTTTCCCAAGTTAGAGGTTTTTAGAGCTCTCTGTTCCATTGGATGATTCAGTTATCTTTGCCACCCTTTCATTTTTCATCTCATTTGTCATTATTTTCATTTCACTAACAATATTTTCATTTTCTTCACTTGGAGTATTATTGCTATAACAACAATCTCCACTGGTGTTTATGATGGAAATATACAGTAGTAACACATGATTCCCACTCCCTTTTTAATTATTTAGCTCTTAATTATTTTTAAAAAATCTTTCCACAGTAATAATTGTATACAAGTCCATTACTTACATACATTAAAACACAGTTCTGGTATGGATTACATTTTTTTTTAATTAAAAGCAAGATAAAGAGTACATCTAGTAGACAACTTTGGGTAAAGGCAAGAAAGAAACAAAAAAAATTATGTCCTAGGTAGTTAAAAGCAATCATCTCCTCTGGATTTTTTTTAACTTTTCTACTAGAAAAGTTTTACTTCTCAAGGAAAAATAACTGCACTGTGTGCTGATCTCTTCGATATATGTAAGAGGGTTTGGACTGATCTGGCAATAGAAGCGGTTACGTAAATGAAGAAATCACGTTTAAGTTATCATCAGATCTTATGAAATTTTGAGATCCGTATCAATGCTGACAGTCTGACAGCACTATAGCAGTAGCGTCTGAGTAAAACCTACTTTAAGATTGGAGGGAAACTGTCAGATAGCACTGTCATCTATCACTTACTATAACAGCTGTAGTAGAGAATCTTCCCCAAACCTAGGACACTTACATTTTTTTGTAGTATCTGCCATTATTTGACAAAAGTCACAGAAGTTCTTTGCAGATATGCATGAATTGTAATCCTGTTACATTAGAAGCACTATTTTACCACTTTCAAATTCTCCTGTTTAACAAAATGTGGTGAATGACATATATTGGTGCGTCAGACTTGCTTCTTGATTGTGTATGTATGTATTACAATATTTAAAACAGACGTTAATTTGTACGCCATTTACAATTGGAATTGAAGTTACTATTTTCATTGGTTTTTGCATTTCATTGTGCTAGATACAAACCCCAAATACCTAACAATTGTAGAATAGCAAACATGAACAGCAAACAAGATGTGGAGTTTTGTGGGCTAGGGATACATAACAAATAATAGCCACTACCCTTGTAGCCTAAAGTAGGAAAAAAGTAAGAGTAAACAAACTGAAAGTCCTTTGGTCAATGTCACACAGCTATTAAGTACAAATGAAGTGAGCTGGGGAATTCTGTAGCTGTGTGTCATTCACTGTCTAATATGCAACATTTGGTGATTAAATATGACTTGAACTTTTTTGGCCAAATCCTCAAACACAAATTTTCTTAAATCCAGAAGAGCATTTTGGCACAACCCAGTGTGCTTCCCAAGCCCAGTGATTAAAGGAACCCAAGCAAGATATGACAAACAGGAGAACTGAAGCTGAGCTCAGTATTATGCCCTAAATACGGGTCTGTTCTTGAGTTGATCAGTCACAGCTTTAACGGAGAACAATATTTGGGATCTTGATATTTTTATTTTCTCAGTCACTTTAAGATTGTGCTTTTTTCAGCAGATGTTAAGATAAAACTGTATGGGTATGTTTATTAATAACATCCCTCTTTTATGGGTTAGGAAATAATTTTGGAAATTCTGATGTTTCCAGTTCACAGAACAAAATAATTCCCAAATATTCCTGAATACGTGAGCACACCTTTTTTTATTAAGTATTTACTTAGTTTTAGGAATCTGCTCAGTGCTTTAAAATTTACTCTGAAAGTGCTCCCCCCAAAAAATGTCAGTTAGAATAGGTTATTCTCTTCCATTCTGATCTTCTGAATAATGCAGGTCATCACAAGTGATACCAGCATGTGATCTCTAGGTTGTGGCTGAAGTAGTAGATATTTTGTCTTAAAAGGGGCAGCTATCCCAAAAAGGGGATGAACTTGTTATTCTTCATGCAAGAACCCGATACTCTTGATACAAGAGGGTCATGTTTTAATTTTAGCCAATGAGGTCTGCTTAAGGGTCACTTAAAGCTCTTGTATAAAGATATTGCCTTATCCTGTGGTGATATACTTATGCAAATATAACTGACCTGAATGAAGAATTAATTTTGCTGCATTATAGGAGTCATATAAATGGTAATAAAGGGAACATATTGCGCTTTGTTTTTCTGGAATATGTCTTGGAGTTTTTACACAAAAATAATGAATATGTCCCAAAAAAGGCAATTTCTTACTGAAAATTAGTTCAGTAAAGCAAGATCTCCTCAAGCACAAATAAAGTTAAATAAAATTAAATCTGAATGCAATTTGATTAACACTTGTCAGATAGGGAGAGGAAAAAAAAAATTTCTTCATTTGCAGGAAGTACTAAACATATGGACAATGAGACAATTCCAGTAAATTAGCAGCCTGGTTAATTCATTAAGAAGTCATCTCTTGGATAATTGCTGAAACTGAAAATGTTGACAGCCTATTATTGAAATTTCCATAGGAAGCTGATGTAGAGTTGAGGGATTTTTCTGTTAAGCTGAATGACTCCCTAGAGTCAGAGGAAAGAAGAATGTTGGCTGCCACCCTGTAGTTTTCCAGGAAAGTGTTCTTTACCATTAAATTATAAGAATATAAGGAAGAAGTTTAATTTATAAAAGGCTGTGTTGACATCAGCCTGAGATCTAAGTTTTTGAGCAGTGGGATGCTAGAAATCTATAAAGCTTTGTCTTTGAAAAGTTAAATTGGATTCTATGTCTACTGCCAAGAATAATCACATGTATTTTTAGTTTTGTTTTTTTTTTTAAATGTATCTTTGAGATAACTACATGATAACAAATGCTGGGTTTGTGCAGAATGGGCCTCTCTGCAAAGGAAAGGTCAGTAATGTGAAATCCAACTATACTCTTAATACAGCTAATTCACTTTCTTCTTGTTACCATCTGTATTAAGCAGCATCTAGCAGACAAAGCCACTGTGGTAGATACTGTGCAACAGAAAAAATGCTACAGGGTTTTTTATGTTGTGTTATTGATATCTATCATTGCTACATGTTTCAGTTTTGTGTTCATGTGATTCTTTATATTGTTGCTATGTATCTTTTGGATTGCAACCTTGACAGTAAACCACAACGTAGAAGCCAACTCCTTAAGTGGAGTCCATTTGAATTTGGAATTGGAGTCCAATTTAAATTTCCAAATCTATAAGTACAGTAATTGTCAGACCAAAGTTTGAAAATTAATATATTTTTCTATAAATAATGCAGTTCTGTCTGATACTGTAATCTTCCATAGTATTAATCTTGAATGATCAACTGTGTCCACATTTCTCTTAACCGTAGGTCTACTCAGAAAAAATAACAAAATAAACAGTTACAAACAGTATGCAGTATCCCCCCCCCCCCTCCTTTTTTTTAACATCTACCAAATATCTTCAACGTCTAGGAAGATACTTTGCAGATTTTAAAAAAAAAAAAGAAAAATCAGTAAATTGGAATTTAAAAAATATTATTAAATAATACCTATCATTGCAGTTTAAATAGAAATTTCTTGTGTACCTGCATTACAGGATGATCAGGTTTGAGACACTCTAAAAAACAAATTAAGACTTATGGATAGGCTTTTTTTCTTCTGAAGTTTTTTCAGCCCACTGAAAGGTAATCTCCCCAAGAGATCAATACTTCCCTCAGTGTGCTGATTGAGTTAGCCTTCCAAACATAAACAGAAGGAAATAAAAACCACAGATAGCTTGCAAATCCAACTAGGCCATAAATGAGTCAACATGTCCATTAAGATGCATTGACTTTCCTTCTATTTATATTATAGGTAAGTACAACTTACAAACAGGAAATTGTTAAACAGGTGACACTAATTATGCACCACACCACTGTACAGTAAGCTATTCTTGCATACTACTTCCTGAGACTTCATTTTTGGTATTCTTGCCATGAAACAAATACAATTGTATCTTAGATAATGTTTGACAAAACTAGCATCTTACCAGGAAGAGTACTATTAGTAAATTGAACGTATAATTCAGAGTATGAGATTCATAAGATTGTATATCATTATTTCTGTATATGAACGTGATTATGCAAGCATTTTCCATCTGTAATTGCTATTAGCTCATGGTTCTAAAACCTGTATTCATGGAAGAAACTTAGGGATCTAAGTAACTCTGTGGGAATTATTTCACAACTTCAATGATAATGTTTTGAGAAAAACTGTGGCCTTGACAAGCAATGGTTCTTTCCTATTCGATGACTACACATAGCAAGGCCTTACTTTTACAATGGCACACTGAGGACATGACATTCCATCTGGTCAGAATCGGTACCCTCTATACTTGTCACATTGGGTGCAAAATCCAAAAGCCATGTGTGTAACATGTGACATTAACAAATAGACATACTGCTCTTGGAAGGCCTTGGTAGGTAAAGGAAAAAAAGTCGTATGTAAACAGTTCTGAACCTCAGCTCTTGACCACTGTAGGTATTTCTGGCACCTCTGTACCACTCATACAGATAGTTAGAAGAACTATCTGGTCGTCTTTTCATGTTACAGCCCTGAGTCATTCTGATCTATATACAGAAGGCAGGGATTTGTCACCTGACCTGACATGGCTGACATACAGCATTCCCAAAGCTAGCATCAGTCCTAATGCCTGATGTAGGAACTGAGTCTTGTAGCATTACATGAAGTAGGATGTGTTCCCTTCCTTTTTAATGAAAGCTGGCTATCCTAGCTGAATGGATATTGATTAAATATTACTTTTCATGAAATAACCAGTGAAGTGATTTCAAATGGTTTAATTCGAATGGTGAATTATTTAATTCCTAAGAAAATGAGTAATGAATTGGCTGACTATATATGCTCAATTACCATCCAAAATTCAGAATAAGATCTGGTTAATGATTTCCTCACCTCCTTGCTATTTGCATTTAGCAAAGCAGTGAAATACGAGTTTTAACTTGAAATGAGTAGCACGTACCCAACTTGCATGTGCCTTCCTGGACACTGCTGTACTGAATCACGCAGAATCACACACAGAATCAGAATCGTATAGGTTGGAAAAGACTTTTAAGATCATCGAGTCCAACTGTAAGCCTAACACTGCCAGTTCATCAATAAACCATGTCCCTAAGCACCCCGTCTACACGTCTTTTAAATACATCTGGGGATGTTGACTTAACCCCTTCCCTGGGCAGCCTGTTCCAATCCCTGACAACCCTTTCATTGAAGTAATATTTCTGAATATCCAGTCTAAACCTCCCCTTGTGCAACTTGAGGCCATTTCCTCTTGCCCTGTCACTGGTTACTTGGGAGAGAAGACCAACACCCACCTCACTACAACCTCCTTTCAGGTAGTTGTAGAGAGCGATAAGGTCTCCCCTCAGCCTCCTTTTCTCCAGGCTAAACAACCCCAGTTCCCTCAGCCACTTCTCATAAGACTTGTTCTCTAGACCCTTCACCAGCTTCATTGCTCTTCTTTGGACATGCTCCAGCACCTCAGTGTCCTTCTTGTAGTGAGGGGCCCAAAACTGAACACAGTATTCAAGGTGCAGCCTCACCAGCATCAAGTACAGGGGGACGATCGCTTCCCTAGTCGTGCTGGCCACACTGTTTCTGACACAGGCCAGGATACTATTGGCTTTCTTGGCCACCTGGGCACATTGCTGGCTCGTATTCAGCTGGCTATTGACCAACACCCCCAGGTCCTTTTCCTCCAGGCAGCTTTCCAGCCATTCGTCCCCAAGCCTGTCGTGTTGCATAGGGTTGTTGTGACCCAAGTGCAGGACCCGACACTTAGCCCTGTTGAATCCCATACAGTTGGCCTTGGCCCATCGATCCAGCCTGTCCAGATCCTTCTGTAAAGTCTTCCTTCCCCCAAGCAGATCAACACTCCTGCAAATCTTGACGTTGTCTGCAAACTTACTGAGGGTGCACTCAATCCCCTTGTCCAGATCCTTGATAAAGATATTAAACAGAACTGGCCCCAACACTGAGCCCTGGGGAACACCACTTGTGACCAGCTGCCAACTGGATCTAACTCCATTCACCACAGGTCTTTGGGCCCCGCCACCCAGCCAATTTTTTACGCAACAAAGAGTACACCTGTCCAAGCCATGAGCAGCCAGTTAAATCAGAATCTACTCTGATGTGAAGGAGAGGAAAGAAAACAGACTGGGAAGAGGCACACATCTGAACTGAGTGACGTACATGAATGATGCAATGATTTCCAAGTAAAATAACAACAGAAATAATATTATCTAGTAATTATTGCTAACATGCTACTAAAAAATACAATTCTTATATTTTGCCTTATAGCTCATTATATTCTAATCCAGTATGTTCTGGATCACTATGTGAAATTCACCGCAGGAGTAACTTTCATGGATTGCACTTAGGTATTTTGAACTTGATTGCAGGATATTGCTTTCTGGTTCAGGATTTAGTGGTTTAAGTATGGGTAATATTTCTTCCAAATAGTACAATATCTTAATTGTTATGGGGAAGAAACATTAGGAATTACAACTGTGATACAACATTAAGAGGATCAAATATCTCCTGGATATAGATTTTACTGAAATATGCTGAGAAACACTAAATAGAGGGAAAAAGTACCACTTCTTCCTTGAAAGATAAATATGATTTTAACTGTATGCCTTGTGTTAGAAATCTTGAACCTGTATCATACTTCTACTGAAAAATCTTTTACAATAACTTTATATAAGTTACTGGTTTTGCTATGAGTAGAAACACTACAGCTATCCATAAGCTGCTATCAGACAATCCATCTGCTGCATGCGTGTAAAAATCTTCGAATGAGAAAAGCAGCACAGCTTTTAAATGGGAGGCAATGTAATGCTTGCTTAACTACACGCTGTGGATTATCTGTTACAGAATGTCCTATAGTGCAAGACTGTCAATCAGTACTTAAGTGGGGACATTAATTAGCTCAGAATAGCTACTCATTTTTGGTTGATTATTGTTCCAAATGTTTTATCTTTAGATAAATTATTCATGAATTATTATGGTCATCCTTTCTTTGGTTCTAAGGAATGAATAATATCTGACAAGTGACTGATCTTATGAGTTTTCTTCATTGATCATTGTGTAGTGTTTTGTATTCTACCAGCTTGTTTCACCTTTTCTTGAAGGAGATGCTGACATATCATGGCAGCTCATTGTAAATAATCATTACACAGTAAATGCTTTACACTTGACAGCATCAGCTTGAATACCTTACAGGATCACCGTCATCTCACCATGAAATGTGAAAGAAAGAAGACACGTTTCCTATAAAGTACACCTGAAGTGATGTATTTTTTTGGATTTCTACTATTATGCCTGAAAATCTCTTCTAAAGGGACATTTTGACCTTCCCACTTAAGAGGGGAAAAAAATGTTGCAGTTACATATTTAGATCTGTGTGGATCAGATATGTAATTTCCTTAACAGGTCTACTGGCCAAAAGCTACATGAAATTTTTGTAGTGTAGACATAAGTTTTGAATACAGTATAGCATAATGTCATGGTAACATAGGGAAAGAATATAAGCAGATTCTGCTTATAAAAAGTGACTCTGTTCAGTACACTAGTTAGGAAGCATGCATTAATTAACCAGAATTTTACATTCCCTCATTTAAATAAGGAAAAAAAAAAAAAAAAGAAAAACCACAAAATTCCTCAGAGCTTGGTTTGCTCTAAGCAGCTGTATGTGGAGTGTGCTCAGGTTAGCTACCTGTCCATTGTGTTTTGGATCATATCCTGCATTCTAAATGAGCTGTAAACACATGATTTTTGTTCTTTCTTCAGTCTAGAAGCAGCTCACTCTGATCATTACTGAGAACTGATAGTTCTTTTTATGTATACTAATACAAATGTGTTTCCCGTATCAGTATGAAGGGAACACGTAAATTTTCTTTCTACTATTTTCTATAAATATGTTTGTAAATGAATATAGGTCATGATAGATACAAACTAATATAACAAAAGAACCTGGCAGGGAAAATAAAAATATTGTCTAAATGCTAAACAGTGAGTAAAGATTTCTTGCCCAAATGTTGTACTTTGATCCCACAATTAATTAACACCTTTTTTTCCCCCAAACTTCCTGCATTAATTAGTGTACTGGTATAAAATAGTCTTCCTAGGTATCTTGCAGATTACAATCAAGAACACATGTCTGTTGCTCAGAAAAACATAAGACAATATCTTGTTTTTATATACCTTTTCACTTGAGGTTATTTCTATCAGCTAGCTCACTATATGTACATGGTGTAGAAGGTGCAGGTAATGTTACCCAGACCACAACAACACACACAAAGTACAACTAGGTTTTTGCTTGTCTAGTCAAATAGGAACATTAATCCATTAAATTTTCTTCCAAGTAAAGAAATTAAATAAGTACATAATTCCCTTAACCCAGTCTCACTATGAGATAATTTTGTTTTCTCTGAAACTGAATAAGGAAATGCAGCAAACACTTTGTACTGAGTTAGAAGGTGAGTTGATCAAAAATAATTGGCTACATGTGTGACTTCAGTATTTCTTGGCTGTAGAATACATAGTGAATTCTGTGCCTTTCTGTGCTCCAAAAGCTGAGCTTTAATTTTCTTCTAGCCCATTTGGTTCTAGAATAAATGTTTCTAGGCTGGATGGCTATGTTTTTTTCAGAAATTCTTCAATGTATGTTAGAACATCTCATGGATAGGATACAGACTTGAGCTCATTTTGGGAGGCATGATGCTGTGCTAGTATTACTTCAGCATAACGTGAC
This sequence comes from Fregata magnificens, assembly GCA_013389945.1. Lineage (NCBI taxonomy): Eukaryota > Metazoa > Chordata > Aves > Suliformes > Fregatidae > Fregata > Fregata magnificens. The sequence goes on from WAAD01037765.1 coordinate 21,618, forward strand.
TACTATTTGTGGATTAGAACTCGCTTTTGTCTGATCAGCTTGGATGACAGTTGGTAAAGTACTGATTTATTCAGTTTCATTCATGTCCTTACTCAAAACATGATTGCAGAAATTTATTCAGTGAAAAATCACTGTCCCCGTGTGCCGTAAGACGAACCGGCGGGGAAGACGACCGGCCTGGCTGAACAGGGAGCTCTTAGTGCGGCTCAGGAAAAAAAGGAGAGTCTATCACGCTTGGAAGAAGGGGCAGGCTACGCAAGAAGAGTACAGGGAGCTCGTTAGGTCATGTAGAGAGGAAATCAGGAAGGCAAAAGCCCAGCTAGAGCTCAATCTGGCCACTGCTGTACGAGATAATAAAAAATGTTTCTACAAGTACATTAACAGCAAAAAGAGAGCCAGGGAGAGTCTCCCTCCTCTGGTGGATGCCGGGGGGAACATTGTCACCAAGGACAATGAAAAGGCTGAGGTACTTAATGCCTTCTTTGCCTCAGTCTTTAATAGTCAGACCAGTTATCCCCAGGGTATTCAGCCCCCTGAGGTGGAAGACAGGGACCGTGAGCAGAAGAAACCCCCCACAGTCC
>WAAD01037765.1:23048-47087 GCA_013389945.1 Fregata magnificens
TGAGGAGCGGCTGAGAGAACTGGGGTTGCTTAGTCTGGAGAAGAGGAGGCTGAGGGGAGACGTTATCGCTCTCTACAACTACCTGAAGGGAGGTTGTAGGGAAGCGGGTGCTGGACTCTTCTCCCACGAAACTAGCGATAGGACGAGAGGAAATGGCTTCAAGTTGCGTCAGGGGAGGTTTAGATTGGACATTAGGAAGAATTTCTTTACTGAAAGAGTGGTTAGGCATTGGAACAGGCTGCCCAGAGAGGTGGTGGAGTCGTCTACCCTGGAGGCGTTCAAAAAAGGTGTAGACGTGGCACTCCAGGGTCTAGTTTAGGAGTCATGGTGGTGTTAGTTGATGGTTGGACTTGATGATCTTAGAGGTCTTTTCCAACCCAATGATTCTATGATTCTATGATTCTATGATTCTATGATCACTAGTTTAGGAATAATGGTGACTAGAAAATAAGTCTTCCTTTCAAGGAAAACTTCAGTGTTCTGGTATTTATTAGAACAAAAATGAGTCTTTGATAGTCTTCCTGGGCATAAGGCACACAGGATAATTAAGAATTCTGTCTAGACAATAGGGACATTGCCGATTCAGGTTTGTGCTCTAGTCAATTCAGCACAGGACCTTGTATGTGGATCTCAGGTATAAAGATGTACTAACTAAGAAATTTTATTTCCAACAAATTGACTTATTCCAGATGGACAGAAAGCTTTAGGTGACCAGATCTAGTGATTCCAAGAGCAGAAATGTTTTTAAGTTACCACTTTAGCCCCAACGGCAAATTGTCTCCTTGGCTAGTTTAAAATTGAGAACAACATGTTTTCCTCCATCAGTCCTTGGCTCACAGCAAAAGAGGTCTGACCTACATTTATCCCAGTAATATTGAAATGGCCTTTTTTGCTGAAGTTATTGGCACACAGAGGAATAAAATGACTGTTCTTTTGAGGCAGCTTACTTTTAAATTCTGAAAGCTTCTCTTTCTCTCTTCTGCCTTTTATTACCATTTCCTGCATTTTAAAGGGCAAAGCCTCATCTAGGAATGGTTAGACAAGAAAGTGAACTTTCTATCACAGTGCAAGTAGTCAAATTCACCTTCTCCCCCCCAACCTTTTTTTTTTTTTTACTGGAGACAAGGGCATTTATCCAGGACATAAAAGACCAAATCTGACTATTAATGTGGCTTTCAATCCCTGAGATTATATTTAGATGTCTTTTTAATCTAGCTTCACGGCTAGGTACCACTTAATGTTTTGAAGTCTTACTTGGAATTTTAGTAAATAGCCCTAATGCTGGTCTGTTCTTCAGCGTATTCACATTGTGTTCCATATAGTCTTGTCCAAACATGGGTTTGAGGAGGCTACTAAAGACTTTCCTGAATGTAATGCACAGATACATGTTATGCAGATTAACTGGGTGTTACCACCTGGAGGACTTCTTTACTTGAGTTTCTGCCTTTAGATCTCAGCCTGTTGCAAATGCTTGTGTGATGATGCAATTATTTCTATAATTTGTATTGGAGCATATATTTTCTACTCCCAAGTACCCCCAAATCACATTAGTTGTTTAATAAAATTGATGGGAAACCTAGATTACAAATAGTGGTGGTTTAAAGAGTTTCTAGAATGAAGAGGTAGAACAATTCTGTTTTATTGAAGTTCATGTTAGACAGTGCTTACTGGATGAAGTAGGCCTATGCAAGCTTGGTTGATGGCCAGTACGTGGAAAATTAATTATAAGTTGGAGAACAGGAAGAGTTCAAGTCTGCATGTAAAATTAGTTAGTTTAGCTTGTGTTACTCCTTTAAAGGTAGCTAAGGAAAGTGAAGCATGAGTCTTTTCTAGGTTTAACGCAATGTTCACATCTGTAATGTTAAAGTTTGCTTAAATATAAAGTTCTGGTGTGAATCCATAACAGTGTCATTCCACACATACATACATAGGGACTGAAAATTCAGCCTTCATGGAGGAAAAACTTAAGTGAGTACTCTGTGGTTTGAGATGATCAGAACATCGTCATCTGTTAGGTGAGTAAGTGACGGCCTAGGACAATATGAGAAGGAAACTTGTAAAATTAGGAAAAGGTTGGGGATGGAGAATCAGATCGGCAAGGTTCAAGAAAGGATTGGACAGGTGACTGATGAGTTTCTATTGTTGGGTGTCAGTGGAGACTTGTGGTGGTTTGACCCTGGCTGGATGCCAGGTGCCCCCAAGCCGCTCTATCACTCCCCCTTAGCAGGGCAGGGGGAGAAAATGATATGGAAAAAACCCTCGTGGGTCAAGACAAAGGCAGTCTAATAAAAGCAAAGGCTGTGCGCAAAAACAAAAGGAAAAGGACAACAAAGATCCCAGTCCCCACCCCTCACCCAGCAGGTGACGCCCAGCCCCCTCCTGGGAAGCCGGGCCCCAACATCTGCGGCGGCTGCTCCCAAAGACAAATGTCGCAAACAACGAATATCCGCCCCCCACCCCCCGCCCTTTCTCCCAGTTTTTATCCCTGAGCAGACGTCACACGGTATGGAATAGCCCCGGTCAGCCCGGGTCGCTGTCCTGGCCACCCCCTCCTAAGAGTCTACCTGGACTTTAGTAAGGCCTTTGACACGGTCTCCCACGGCATTCTCCTGGAGAAGTTGGCAGCTCACGGCTTGGATGGGCGTACACTTTGCTGGGTAAGAAACTGGCTGGATGGCCGAGCCCAGAGAGTGGTGGTGAATGGAGTGAAATCCAGTTGGCGGCCGGTCACGAGCGGTGTTCCCCAGGGCTCGGTTCTGGGGCCGGTTTTGTTCAATGTCTTCATCAATGATCTGGATGAGGGGATTGAGTGCACCCTCAGCAAGTTTGCAGATGACACCAAGCTGGGTGGGAGTGTTGATCTGCTCGAGGGAAGGAAGGCCCTGCAGAGGGATCTGGATAGGCTGGATCAATGGGCCGAGGCCAACTGTATGAGGTTTAACAAGGCCAAGTGCCGGGTCCTGCACTTTGGTCACAACAACCCCATGCAACGCTACAGGCTTGGGGAAGAGTGGCTGGAGAGCTGCCCGGCAGAAAAGGACCTGGGGGTGCTGGTCGACAGCCGGCTGAACATGAGCCGGCAGTGTGCCCAGGTGGCCAAGAAGGCCAATGGCATCCTGGCTTGTATCAGGAATAGTGTGACCAGCAGGAGTAGGGAAGTGATCGTGCCCCTGTACTCGGCACTGGTGAGGCCGCACCTCGAGTACTGTGTTCAGTTTTGGGCCCCTCAGTACAAGAAGGACACTGAGGTGCTGGAGCGTGTCCAGAGAAGGGCAACGAAGCTGGTGAAGGGTCTAGAAAACAAGTCTTATGAGGAGCGGCTGAGAGAACTGGGGTTGTTTAGTCTGGAGAAGAGGAGGCTGAGGGGAGACCTTATCGCTCTCTACAACTACCTGAAGGGAGGTTGTAGGGAAGCGGGTGCTGGACTCTTCTCCCAAGAAACTAGCGATAGGACGAGAGGAAATGGCTTCAAGTTGCGTCAGGGGAGGTTTAGATTGGACATCAGGAAGAATTTCTTTACTCAAAGAGTGGTTAGGCATTGGAACAGGCTCCCCAGAGAGGTGGTGGAGTCGTCTACCCTGGAGGCGTTCAAAAAAGTTCTAGACGTGGCACTCCAGGGCCTAGTTTAGGAGTCATGGTGGTGTTAGTTGATGGTTGGACTTGATGATCTTAGAGGTCTTTTCCAACCTTAATGATTCTATGATTCTATGATTCTAAGATCCCGCCCACCCCCAGCCCACAGCGGGAGGGGTGGGAGCGGGGGGGGTGGATGTTGGATGTTGGAGAGACGGCCTCGGCGCTGTGCGAGCACCACTCAGCAGCATCCAAACACTGGTGTCACCTCCAGCCACCAACTCAAAGCACAGCAGGCTGCCATGGGGAAAACCAACTCCATCTCAGCCACACCAAATACAAGACTCTACAGACTGAATGTACACTTGTAAAAGCTATACTGTTTTTGTTACATGAAGCTGCTCTTATCTTGATGTTTCTGGTTTGGGAGAAAGAAGACATACCTAACTTCTTTACACCAACAGGAATGAAATGAAGTTTGGGAGAATCAAGGAATGGGTTGACTCCCAAAGGAAAAAAACTACTGTGCTATAGAGGAGAAATGACCTTGTGTTAGAGGAGTATATATTTTTTCTTTATTGTGTTATTAATAAAATATTTTTTAACTAGGGATAAGTAAATTGCTAGATGACAGTGAACAAATACGTTGCCCTGCTTGAACAGGGTAGATACACTTCAGTGGAAAGTCAATTCATAAACATCTAGCCTAATATCAGAAAAATGCACCACATTTTCATGTAGGTCAAGAAACAAAATGACATTTGGATCCAGTGGGATGGGCTTTCAAACCTGTGGTTTTTTAGTTTGCAGGACAGGTGCACTTCTTGAACAAAAACAAGCGAATAGTCACTTGGAACAGGCCTGCATTTAGGTCACTGGCAAAGAGGATGTTCTACACTCAGTTCTAGAAGCAGATTGCATGTTGTTTTGTGGATAATGTTGCTGCCAGAAACACCAACCTTTATGCTATACTGCCAAAAGTGCTAATTGACTATAAGTATGATATAATTCCTGGGATGTAGTGCTAACTTCTGTTACTTGTACCTCAAGGAGGTTTGTCAAAAAGTCTTCTCGACATGACAACCTGCTGGTAGTCTATTTAGAACACTGGAAGTGTCACCTACTTTCAGGCAAGTCCACCTTTGATGAGGATAAAATACATGGCAGGAACAGTAAGGTACTGTCAGACTAACATTAAAACTGCAGTATATTACCTTTTGCGTGGAAATCTTGATGTAATTTCTATTCCAACAATGGTTTTGTTTCCCCTGGGAAATTGTATATCCAAAATGTCTTTCATGCCCCTTTGCACAGAAGCTGAAGTCATGTTATGTGCTGTAAAAGCAACCAGCAAATTTGCAATTATTTCAAACAGAAACCATTTGGAGAGCCTGCTAAAATACAACTTTTTGTCCTTTGGGATTTAATTTGCTTAGAAACAAAACATTCCCTCGAAGATAAATAGCAAGAGGCATTGATTCTACTAACTGGAACAACATTTCCAAATTAATTGAAAAAGATTTCCTAAAACCACTGTAACACTTCTACCAATTAAAAATATGTCCTGATTGGAAAGTTTGGTGCTGAAGAATTATAGTTCTGAAAACTTATTAAATTAACTTTTAATTAAGCTATTTTATATCAAACTACTTTATATCAAAGACAAATGCAGCATTACTTCAAAGAGTTCATGCTGAACATGAAAATCATTAACATTTAAATAAAGATGTGCCATATGGTTTGGCAGAAACTGGAATACTCTCAGACATGGGGGCCTTCTGCTGACAGCCTCAGAATTTGGAATCCATTACAGTCTGGAAGGAAAAGAAGCTTAAATCTTCAAAGAACATAGGCATTGTCAAATGGATATATTTTGGTTTAATTCATTGGGTCACCCAGTTCTAAGTAATTATAAAGTACTTCAAATGTTAAAAATAAAGGTGCAGGTGGAGGGGCAGTTGGGGTTGATTATTTATTGCCGACCATGTTGGTAAATAGACCATGAAAGTATAAAATCTAAAAATTTTAGACACAGTTTCTTGATCTCAGGAAAATTGAGGGTGGGAGAATCAGTAGAAACGAAGAAGGGAAAAGACGTGTTCTTTGAGAACACAACATTGTCTGTGAGACAGTTCTATGCACTGGCTTCTGTACTTCTGAATTCCGGGACATTCTTAGACACTAGTGCAATGATCAATGCAAAAATGACGTTCATGCAGTGGAGGGCTGGGCCTCCAACATTTTCCTGAATTCAGAGGATTTTAGTCTGTCATTAGAAGATACAAAGTTCTTGACTTTTCAAACAGGGCGATACAGACTGTACCTTAGAATCGCTTTAAATCCTCGTGAAATGTACATTAACAGAATGTGCTAGGACAATTTCCAAGTGAGGGAAAGTTTTATGTAAAGAGAAAGAAATAATCACGTACCTTGAAAAACATCTAAATATGACTCGTGGACATTCAACATGTGTACTGCGTGATGAAAAGTGTTGCAAGTGCAGTACAAATGCCACAGGCAAACCGATTTCCTCTGCTTTCTCAATTCATATTTCAAGATGTCTCATGCAAGTTAGTAAGCATGGATTTCTCTGGTTTTGTTATAGAACAGTCATTTTCTCCCAGGAGATGCTAGGCTGGAATGAAGGTGGTTACCTGCAATGGTTGAAGTTGTATGTTAGGGATTTCATTCTGCTTCTACTCAAGAGCACAGTAGAAAATGCAGTGTGGCTCAAATTGCTAAACTGTCTTCCTACACAAGTAGGATATACATATATATAGATATATATATATGTGTATGTCTGGCTGTGCTTTGCTTTTATCTAACAGAGCGATTGTGTAATCATATTGACACACAGACATGCCCCTGTGCAGGGGTCATGCAAGTGATATTTTCATCTTGCAGAATATTGAAACACAAGTTGGTAAACAAACAAACAAAAACCTTCCTGGTTTTTAAAACAGAAGGTACTTCCTAACAACTGAATGACTGCATTTTCATAATATTTTAATGATAAAATATTTTCATACTAATAGCGATAGGAAAAGCAGTACTAAAAGCAGGTATGTTTTCCCACAGAATACATATAGAAGAGGAGCAACTATTTTAAAGAACATTAGAGACCAAGCCCCTGTAGAGTTGGATGTAGGAATCTCAGGTGAGATTGCTACTGTGAATAAACCTAGATCCTCATAACGTAGACTAGAGGAAGAAATATTCAGTCCTTGTTTTGTTTAGTCAGACATGATTTAGCTGCTCCTAATAAATGTAATGCAATCAAATGAATATAGTTCACGGTCATTTTTATTTTGACCATCTGTCAGTTGTGCTGCTAGGTTCTCCAGGAGTGAAAAGGTGGTTTAATCATTCTCAAAAAAATTTGTTACAAGTCTTGACCTTACGGTTATTTCACGTTCTTCTAAGAAATTGGCTGAAGAGGGTGGAGCTGTATTTCAATTCTTTGCATTTAAAGATTTTGCTAAGTACAGCCACAGTCATGTAACTGTAAGCCTGTCTTCTCAAAATGGGATATAATGGTGTTGATGATCACGCATACTTAATATCCCGTTCTTCAGAGAGTAACCTGTCTTCACAAATGGAGAGTTGAGGAGAAACAGTGTATTAATTCCAATTTTAATTACAGTAGTGACTAGATTCTTTTAGAAATTGATCCTATAATGTTATGGATTTTAATCAAACATTTCAATATAAATCTATTGTAACAGGATCAGCTTCCTGGTTTGAAACTGCTTTCCAATTTTTCCTGTAGCAGAAATGATAAAAATTGAATTAATTATTCTGAGGAAAAGTAGAATGATTTTTTTTTTTCTTCCTGAGTATAATTTTCAGAGCAACTTCTTTTTTTGTATGCCTTTTTTTCCTATGCCAGAGCTTAAATTTTTTGAAGCAGGATAATTTCCTGCACAGTAAAGAAATCATTTAAATTATAGAAAAATAAGCTGTGAGGAGATGCAGAAGCAAGTGATGTGACTAATAGCATTTAACTTCTCGCAAGTCATATGGCAGACCTGTGATTGAGGATAGGATGGCAGTTGAGGGCCCCCAAAATAAAAGTGATAACAGTCCTCTAAAATCAAATAACTGTTTAAAGTACAGATTTATGTTGTCACGGCTTTGCATTTGCAGGTCTTAGCTGGAGTCTGCAGAGACAGCAGTGCCAACATACAAAGATAAAAACAATTTTCCTGGTATTTCTGAACTGTCTGGAATTTGGAAGAACTGTAAATCTTGTGAGACTGGTCTCAGGAAGTATGGGGAATTCAGATAAGCTTTGAATAGGGATCAAACATTTTGCTGCCCAATGCTTGTCTTCAGTTTCAAACTCTGAAATTTTTTAGGCTTATCTGTCACAACAGAAAGGGAAAGGAGGCAAGTTTACTTGCTATTGTGGTCAAAAATTTGTACGACCATCAATAATAAGAGGTTTCTCAGTGCTCTTGGACATTTCCTGGTACCTGCACCCTGAGGCTAACAACGGAAAGTAGAGAGAAGTTTGGTCTGTGTTAATTTAACAAAAGCATCTAAAAATATCAGCTCTTATCTCCATAAGTCTTAGTCAGTGAGAAGAAAAGGTAAGACTTCAATTAACTGGAGGTGGAATATTGGTCCACTCTGTTTTCTTCCTTGGTTTTGATGGCTTCTTGTTATCAGGATAGTTAAACATATTTAATAATGGTTATCTGAGTATTAAGCAATTACTTTGAAGTGGTCCTAAACTGAACTTTCTTCCTCGACAGCTCTGCTTTGACATTTTGTAATAAGGGAATCTGGCCGAGTTGACGCTTTGTCAGAAGCAAGTGCTGTAATATTTAGTTCTCAGGTAAGCTGTAGTGATGTTATTTTCATGATGCTTTGTTCTTATATAGGCTAAATTCCTGTTAAACCAAATTATGAACCATTTTCTTTATTTTATTTTTTGATGTACCTCTCATTTGTAGAGAATGTGTTTAAAAACAATAAACTATCACAATCTGTTCAGAGTTTAAGTTTAAGCAATTTAAACAGTTCAATGATATTTATGGTAAAATTCTGTTGTGGTTGGGTGTTTCTGGTGTTTTGTTTGTTTTGGTTTGTTTGGTTGGTTTTTTCTTTTTACCAAAAGGTTTCCTAAATAACACAACAGGGATTTGAACCTCAGGTTGTTTATTGGTACTGATGCTTTTCCATGAGTCTATTCACTGATGAGACTACGTTCTTCACAACAGTTTTACTGAGGATAATTATGATGGACTCAAACCAATCAATAATTTGTAGACATGTTTTTAGTGGTCATTATTCTAAGTCATTTGAGACCATACTTCCATGATGGTTGTTTTTCCACGTGTGCAGTAGAATCACAGTTATGAATGGATGACTCAGGTTATTATGCTAGAGGTAAGGCTTTTTTCAAAGAGGTCCATACTTAAAGACTATCTGAAATTATATTAAAGCAAATACTTTTGTTTTATGAAGTCCTCCTACATATGTCTGTTGTCAAGTTTCACTACATAAAGAACATAAAGCATTTGTTACTTTCTTTCATGTTACATGGCTGCAATAATTCTAATTTCCATTTAATCTTAATTTTATTTCTTCTGGTTTGTTTTTATTTTTCGTAGAACTGTTGCTATGTCTCTGAGCCTTATTCTTTCTTCCACACTTTGCCTCATCTTCTATATACTAGCTTACACTCTTATGAAATCCACGTCAACAATCAGACTATGGAGTCATGAAGACAGTTAAATCCCTGTCAACAAAAACTTTTAAATCATTGTTCTGGAGAATATTTTGGAGAATAGGGTCCTATATCTAATCTTCATAGATTTTATAATTTCAACAATTATTTTCTCTAGTTTTCTACATCTCTGAAATTGCAAGGGTTAAAGTTGATTTTATTTCTATAAGGTGTTGAAACAAGGATCCAAGGGATATTTTAGTAATAAGGAACAAACCTTAAATCTTTTGAGGTTCTTAAATGCAATTTTACAGCAATTTTCCAAACATATTTTACACTATAATTTTTTCTATGTAGATTAATTAGATTTATTTCACTAAGCCTAAATAAAACCTATGCATCCTTGAAAGCAGGCAGTAATACGTAATATATGTATTTCTGTGTAAATACATAAATGAAGAACTTATCTGTATGTAACAAGTGTTATAGCGAATATGATTAAGTTCAGTTTCATTTATAGAAATAAGCATAGTATTAAAAAAAATGCACTGTTTTGCTTGCACTTGCTGTGGGAGAGTAATTTAAATCTCCATCGAGAAACTGCAGTAATATGTGTATAATTACTACAGTATCAGAGGAGTTACAGCAAAGAGTCAATGTATGGGCTGCAGTACTAGCCTTAGTCCATCCCTCCTTCTTGCCCTATAAAAAAAGGAGAAAATCAAAATGTTTAGTTGTTAACTTTAAATAACACAAAGTAAGAACTTTTGGAAGTTGAATTCCTTCAACTTTTTATTCTCTGTATTGTTATTTATACATTATTATTATGTTAGTCTTTCATCTTTTCTCGAGCAAAATAAATAGACCAAAATGCTTCAGTCTTACAGGTTTTCCAAACCTTCAATGACATTTGCAGTTGAACCCTTCCAATTTCTGCAACATTTTCTTCACTGTGGATATTGGACACTATTCCAATAGCAATTATATCATGGTAATTAAAGACACAGGATAGCTGTTTTTTCTCTTAAATGTGCATCAAAAGCTTACAGTTAGCACCTTCTACTGCATTGTCATGTTGTGAACTTAGGCTCATGATTCCCAGGGCTCTTTTTGGTGTTACTTCTTCCTAGTACAGTTTCCTATCCCTAAAGAACATAAACTATTTTTTTTAATTATGTATAAGACTATATATTTAGGCGTTAAAGATTAACATTTTTTGCTTGTGCCTGGTTTACCAAAAAATAAAGATTGCTTTTCATCATGACTGTTCCATTAAATTAATCTCTGTCTCAATCTTTATGTATCTGCAAATATGATAATTACTTATTTCATTTATTTCTAGTGAGAAAGTCACGGATCAGGGTATTAGTTTGGCCATCATCAAAATCCAAACTTCAGGGAACTTGTTAAGCGACATCTAATGAAAAGTAATATCACAGTCTTTAGGAACCTTAAGGGACTCATGATATCCTACAGCAAATGTTTTTCTTGAGGTATTTTTTTGTCTCAGTTGGTTTGTTGTATATATTCAGATATCATGCCAAGAGATTGGTGTTTACAGCATGACAATGTTAGTGATAGGGGTGTCATTGAGAAAGTCCTTCTAGCATAATGTAAAAGACAACTGTGAAAGACTGTACAGCTACTCGCTATTGCAAGTTTATTTCACAACTGGATCCCCCTTAAATTTAAATGCTTATATCTAGTGTGGTTTTTTTCCTGTACATGGTTCTTGCAGATTAAATTTGTAGCCACAGGCTGACATAAATTACTTATTCCTCTCCAGAAAGTAATCAAAAACTGTCCAGCATTATGGAACACTAATAACTTTGGGAAAAAGGCTAACAGATCACATGCAGACTTAATACATAGCCGTATTAACTGATATAACACAAGTTATAATATATTTTGCAGATTCAAAGTTAGTGACTCCTGCATTAAATTACAATAAATATTAACAGAATTGATTTATTTATTTGAATTACATTTTCTCGTTATTTTATTCCTCTTGAACTGATTTCATCCTATTTCCAACGTTTCATGAAAATGTGATTATAAACACTGCATATTTATAACCTTTTAGCTAAAATATAATTAAGCTTGAGGAAAAAACCTCTTCTGCATAGCAAAGAGAGGAACATTAGCAGTGGTAGGAGGAATGTAAAGTATTAGGCAGGTGGCTATATTCCAAGATCTAAAGGATCATTATGACTGACCTATATTATTTATGTCAAGAAGATTTCACCTTAACTCCATTGCTTCTTGTTTGGTTAGAGAATTAGTTTTAGTTAAACACAAAGTCTTCACTGAAACAGTACAAATGGTGAACAATATACCGCAGCTGTGGTGCCAGTAGTTCTTCTACCCTGATTTTGTCAGGTTATTGTTAGATTATTTTTTTAAGTGCTGCCTTTTGTGAATTCAGTTAGCTTCACGTACTAGCAGTTTAATTCAGTGTAAAGGTCTTTTTTGGTAGATTAAATACATTTTACTGAAATAAATCCCTCTTGTTTTCTCTTTGTAGGTGATCTCAGGTCTCTATTTTGTCCTCTGAAGGTTGTAATCTATTTACCTTGGCTACAAGTCCTGTCAGAACCTGCTTTGCTTAGAGCTTAATTGCTCTAAGGCACACTTGAAAAAACTTGAAGGGCTCCTCCATATGCTCATTCCTTTTCTTATTTAACTTCAGCAGCAGATAGCTGTGAGTATGCTGACATGTTTAGAGACAAGTACAGAGCTCTAAGGTCTACTAGCACAGTTTTCAAGCCCGGATAAATACCTGTAGTAAGGAGAGGTAGTATACATATCTTTCCACTCTGCTGTGTCATATGGCTATTCTGGGCATGTGCACAGAACAAAGCTTTGTATGTTACAAAAACGAGAGGTAGGCTGTTGCAGGGAAAACTGCTCAACAACTGGTTTAGAACAAGTGAGAATTGGAGCAGGTTAATGATTTATTAATGACATGTTATTAACTGTCTATCAGTGAGCCAGTCATTCAAGATAGCTACAGTAGTGCACAGAAAATGTTAATGAAGACCCACAATTTTCTAAACTCTTTATAACTACTCCTCAAATGTTCTAGTCACACACTCACTACTGTGTGCATGCTCCCCCTCTTGCAGGCCATGAGTTGCAAGCACCCCCCTCTGCTTCTGGGGGTGCAGATTCTCCTATTTACATACATCTCCTGTTAGAGCTGTAGGTGCCCCAGCTTTATGTGTACTCTGCTGCTCCCTAAAACTGGCTAATCCACATGCTGGTGAGAAAGGCACCATGGTCACATACGCACACCCAGGTTTGGGACCCTGGTGCTGCACCCTGTGCTGTCACTCCTGTAGCTGGATGTAGGCTGCTTATGGCACTTGAGGGGGAGGATGCTCTGCCTGGCCTAATCAGAGGTTATGGTGTCGGTGGGGCGACTTCTGCCAGTGCCAAACCAGGTTTAGATGGCTGCTCTGTTATCCTTTTCTCACTCTAAAATCCCTCACGACTGTTGCAAATTTTCATGCTTCTAACTGCATTTTATTTAGTCAAGCTGAGGCGAGAAATCACAAGGTTTAGGTTTGCAGCTAAGCATGGTTTAATTGCTGAGGTAAGAATCTGTACTCTCCTGACTGAGAGTAATTTCATTTGTAAACTATCTGTAGGATGTCAAGCTCTCAAAATCATGCTTCGCTACTAAACCTTGTAGAGCAGAGACAGCTGCAGTAGCCCTGTGGGTGTTCACCTCAGAAAGTTCAGCTTTCTTCACTGTGTGAAAATTTAAGGAAATAATAGTAACTGGACATGTCAAAGCATGACTCCATTCCAGAAAATGACAATAAACCAGGCCACTGGGCTGTAACTAAGCATGGCTCCTAGGGTGTTTCTTTGTAAGGGGCTGGGGGGAGGACGGGCATGGGCTGACTGAAGAATCAGAAAACTTTAGAAACATTATATGGAATTAAACAAGAAAGGAAGTATTTGCTAAATCATAGTGTCTTTCTTCAATGGTACTTAATATCACTCTGGGAAGAAGTCTTCTTGCTTTCTTCCCTGGTGTACTAATAAACAAGACTGACAATTCCTGGAATTGTTCTTTATAATAATAATTATGCTTACTTATACAGCTTTTTGGGCTCTGCAGTCCTGTAGTATTGATAATGTGGGGCTGAACCCATAATGTTTCAATAACTGGCTGCCTTCTGCTAAATATGCCCTGCCACTTACGTGTTCTGAAGATTGAAGGTATTCACTAAAATAGGAAGTTATAAAATAAACTATTTCTTTCACTTAAAAAAGAAAATCCAGAAACTTGCACCAGATCATTTATTTTCCAAAGAATGTAGTCTCATGCCTCAGTTGTAGAATGAGAGGTAGAAAGACTCCAAGGGACATACTTTGGGTTCAGCAGTCTTTCTGCATATAATCAGTTACAAGATTGGAGGCTTAATTAAATGAGAGCTGTAATAGGTTAAGTGAAACACCAGAAGAAAAGAGAAATACAGCTGTAATGTTAACTCATTTAATTTCCAGTAAAAAGTTTAAGAACATTCTAAATGTTACAATTGTATATTCTTTAGAATAAAGGCATGACTACGCATGAGTAGCAAATATTTGTCTGAGAGTGTGTTGTTGCAGCAGGTAATTACTGTTAAGTTTTAGCTTGTTCTATACCCATCACGGTTTTGATTAGCAAGCCTCTAAAACGTTCCCAATAGAGAGAACTGTCAATACCTCTGACATGTATCTTGCACTTTTCTTACTCTTTGCAGTTCTCTTAGAAGTAATATGAAGAGACTAGAAAACGTATGCATGTATGTTGGAACATGCTCTGTTTGTCACTTTTTTCTTTACTATATACCAAGCATTTGAAAAAGGTTATTAATTTTTTAGGGGCTGGCATGCTTCTTTTATGTCTGAAACAATTCATTTTAACCTGAGAAGACAGAATGGTTTTAGCAGCTTCCTAAAAACTGTCATAACTATTACACTCTCCAGAATTTGATAAATCTAACCAATTTTTTCCTTTTGTGAGAAAACTATGTCTGCCTATGTCTATTCTTTCTTCTGCAAATCTTGAGCTGCCATTTCTCATTTGCCTTTCATTGCTGATGTTACAAAATTGCTTATTAAAAATGTTTCAGAAATAAATTTCTGTAATAAAAATTATAAAATATAATCACAGATAATATTAGCAGGGATGTGGAAAATGCAAATTTTTTTCTGTCCTTTCATATCTTCCTTTCTAAAGTGCAATAAATTGTTGACCTTTACTACTTCAAAGGACAAATTTGCTTTTATTATGTACCTTGTATCTTGATATCTTGTTGACTATAGTACAGTATGAATCTTACTGGATAACGTAGTCTGGCTTCCTACCAAGAACAAGCTATACCTTACTACAGTTCATTGCAATGTCTGTCTGCTTTGGAATAGAGGAAAAGTCTCTTGACAGATGTCCTGACAAAGCAATAACGAAAAGGTCATACCACATTTCCTGCAGCATTTATCTTGTTTCTTTAGTGGCTGTGTACCGAAAACTAGATTCAATTATATCTAATTAGGAACACCAAGTTCTGCAATAAAGTTAAGAATCTATTAAACACTTTTATCAAAATTATTGCACATTGTATTTTAAAATTCTAAACCTGTTAAATGGCATCTTGTCAACATTACTATTCAGACCCAGTCTTAAAACTTTTTACCTTTTCTAAAGATCAAGGTCACAGAGCTCAGCAGTTTTTGTTTTATGGGGCCTTGGGGCCATTTTGAACTATTACTACTTCAAGAATTGTTGATTATGATTGAATACTGCAACAAAAGCACACCATAGACATTCTCAGCAAGTCTTCCCTGACAACATTGTCAGCATACGGAATAACAAATGCCCAATATTCAGTGACAATTATGAAAATGCTTGCTTATCAATTATTTTACCTTCCCTTGAGAAGCCATAAATGATTAAAGACTAATTCTAAAAATACTGCATAATTTGAGTAAGTACACCAATTATGTTTCTTTTGTCATAATGTTCTGATTTTATAAAGCAAAGTAAAAATAATTGATAATGCTAAAGAAAACATTTTCTTTAGTTGATATACAAGAGTAATTTCAATAAGTTTGGAACAGGCTATTTTGAAAGGCTATAGAAGTCTTTCAGCTGACTTAATGAGTTTTGTTAGACCCATAGCTGTTAATTACAGTGGTAACAGTGTCGTCGTTATTGCACCAGTAAAATAAGTTGCTTAATTGTGTGGTTTTTACACTGCTTAAAAATTGACTTATTTATTTTGCTTTGTGTCAGACCTTTTCTGCATAAGCAATATCAACAATAAACTTTGTTACATTCCAGCTAGCTCCATATTTTAAAATGTTTAGATAGAAAATTTGGTCTGAAGTCAAGCAGGACTTAAAAGTCACTAAGATTGTTCCCATCACATTTTCTTCTAAATGGGGAACATGTGTTCTGATTAGTACATTTGGAGAGAACCGAGGTACAATGTATCTTATTTTCCTTCTGCATTTTGTAACAAGAAGAGGTGAGTCAGAGTACAGTATTCTGTATTTTGTAAACCTTAATCACACAGTTGCAAAAACTGGCTCAAAAATAACTTTAGTAATTGTTCAACTAAATGCTTACAACTTTCTTTCTCTCTGTTTTGTCTTCTAGTGATTAATGGGTGATATACACAAGTGGATGACTAATAGAAATTCTTTTTGGGCTCAGCTAGCTTTTTTAAAAAAATCCAATCAAAATACACAAACTGAAGAAACAAAAAGACCTTTCAGTCCAACTCTGTCCTTAAAGGCCAAGTTATCAGAGTCAATATCCCTCATACAAGTTACTGTCTTGTATATTCTCAGATGTTCTGTACTTAATATGGTATACACTTAAGTCCTACCCACTTATATCTAGTGAAAATCTTTTTTTTACTGAAAAAACATTCCTCTAGTAACACAGATGACATAGCACCAGGACTGATGAACTTGACTTTCATTAAGAAGCCCGCTGGAGTTGAATAGTTATACACTCAACAAAAAACAAAGCTGGTGAAAAGAAGAAAGTTAAATGAATGCAACTTTGATACAGTCTCTTCATTCTTCTTATTATTCTTGATAAAAAACATATTTGGTTTATTTACAAAGTGCTTTTATTTTTAGTGATGTGTTTTTATAATCTAAATCACTAACAATTTAATTATAAACAATTTCTATTTGATATGTTTAATTATAAGAAGATACTATGAATTTTAGGACTGAATGACTCAATGCAGGTGAGCCTTATATTCATATCTAATTTTATGGTTTAGATCTGCTCACTTGCCTTCCCTATTTCACTTTCTTTCCCAAATAGTTTCTCCTCTCATACTGTGCTCATTCCATCTTTGATCTAAATACTGATGTGCACTGTTGGGGGCAGGGGAGGAAGGCTGCACAATGGCCTGGATAACAACAGCTGAGAAGCAGTGATGTGAGAGTAATTGTGTGACTGAAACAGCCAAAACTGTGTGAGAGGATTTGCCCAAACACTGATTCTGCTGAAGATGGTGATGACCATCATCCAGATTGAAGAGCAACCAGGGAATTACAAAAAGATTTTTGAAACAATGAAGTACCTTGAAAAGAAATATGAAAGATGCATGGAAATTATGCAACAATCGTGAGGGAGCTTGGAGTGAGAAGAGGGTAACAGAGCAGCAGTTTAAATCCACTTTGACATTGGCAGAAGTCACCCCAGCACTTGACATCTGGGGCACCCACAAGGCAGTATGTGTAAGTATGGGAACCTGCACCCCTAGAAGTGGAGGAGTCTTACAGCTGTGAGCATACATGTGTAACTAGAACTTTTTATCTTTCCTTGTAAAAGGATGTTTAGAAATTGGTAGGTCTTTATTAACATTTTTTCAGTTACTGTGTTACTGTTTTATCTGTTTTATTGCTAAAATTGTGATCATCGGTGATCGATTCACTGTTTACCAGTTAATGACATATCATTAATAAATCAATAAACCACTTCAATCCCAATCTGATTTATGCCATATGAATTGAGTGGGGTTTTTATGCTGGTACATATTGTACCTAGAAGCTACAATAATTAAATTGTAAATGATTTGAGGTTTGCAGTGTAGTGACATTTTTCCTGTTTGTTAGAAATTGTGAGGTACACCTTGTGGGAGAAGAGAAAAAAAAAAAGTCATTCTAAAAAACTTCCTCCCTCCTCAGACATCTTAATTCTTTGACTTGCCTTTTCTGAAGGTCATGATTTTCATCATTGTAACTGTTACAAAGTCTGCTCCTAGAGGAAGAAGTACAACGGTTATAAAAATGCTAATTTAAGCTAGAAAGTATAAATAAATAATAAAGTATAAATAATTCTATTTAAATTTTTTTCTCTGACACTGCAAAACAGGGACTAGATTCTTAGTAGAGAAATTGCTTAATCTAGGCTTATTTTATACAGTTGAGGGTCTAGCCTCATATACTTCAGTGCTTTTCTGAGTCAGGTCCTTGAAAATCCTCCAGTTCTCAAATACAGGTGTTCATTGTGTTCTACTGAGGTATAAACAATTGAAGAAACAAATTATATGATGGTATGTAGGCCTATTACACATCAAGACGAGTTACAAGAGTATGATGGCACCAAAGTGATAAAGGATTATGACTTTATATGCTGCTAGTGCTGAACCACAATTATCTTAGCCAAGAACAAGCAATTATTCAAAATAAAACACAATTTGCTATAAATGCGGACTACTCAGAATATATGGGGTGTAAGTCTTCCACTGATGTAAAATATTTTGGCTCAAAGGGTAAGTTTTCAGTATCAGCGTGACCTTTTCATTTTCCTGAGTTATCAGCCTGTTCCCATAGCATGGATAATTTTTTCAGGCACTTCAAAAATGAGTCTGTAGAGACAGAAACTGTCTTGAAATTTTACTCTAAGCCTCTCTACTTTCAACAGTTGCGATTTTTTTTTTGTGTCGTACTCTCCAGTGAATTAGGAGGCAATGATTTAGACTCAGTGGGAAGGGCCTGGTTAGACTGTTTCTCTCAATGATCTGGTCTCAGGTGTGTTTAGCAGGGTGGCCATGAACTGCTACATACCAGTTACAACAGCTTCCAGCTGGCCTTGTGGCAGAGAGAACGAGGAGAAAAAAGAACAGAAATTGTGCCAAAATTACTCACCAGGGAAGTATATGGTGCCCTGTATTGAAGGAGTCTACAGCCGTTAAGTTGGGCGCTCTCCGCACAGAAGGAATGGTTCCCTTCTGAGGGGAGCGCTGCCAGAGCGGGAACGCTCCTGAGGGAAGTGCTGCCAAAACTGCTACCATGCCAGAGCGGGGATACTCCTGAGCAAAGTGCCTCCAAAACTGCTACCACGCCGGAGCGGGGATACTGCTGAGGGAAGTGCTGCCACAGCTGCTGCCATGCTGGAGTGGGGACACTTGTGAGGAGGCCATGGCCCACCGCTGATTGCACACCAGAACAGGGCCAGGGAGTAACAGAGCAGCAGAAATCTTTAGACACCTGCTACACCATCTGTCGCCTCATCAGAGAAATTTTCAGTGGACTGGTGGTGAATATGAGGTAATTTGAGAATAGGGAGGTGGGAGGATAAGGGTTTGTCTAATCATGTTCTGTTTTCCCTCAATACCTGAATCAGTGATCAGAGGTTTGTGTTGGTGGGCAGTGAATTAACTGAAGTAAAACTCCCCAACTTTGGACTGTTTGCCCTGTGATACTTGGATGAGACTTGATACAGACTTGATCTAAGCATTATCTCTTACACAAACTCCCTATTTGGATCATCCTGGCGGACACTAAGTAGAATGATCGAACTGCAGTTACTGGGCACTAAGAATTTTCCTTGAGAGCTTGCATGGAGCTGTCAGGGTGCTGTGAATCCACATACCAGCCCTTTCTAGAGAAACAAACTAAAATTGTATACATAGCAAAAATAGTTTATCTATCTCTAGGTGTGGCATTGTCAATAGAAGAAGTAGTGATCACCTGGATTTGTGATGGGACCAGAACGCCTCAGTAGAAGATGGAGGGCTCCTGTAAACATGGGGTCTGCAGAAGTGTGAGGTACAATGTGTCCTATCTCACAGATACTGCTAGGGAGCCATTTTGCAAGTTCCTCTCCAGTCAATAACACAGTGAATATAACTAAAATGCCATCACCTGTGGTGCCTGCTAGCTCCCGGTAGAAAGTGTGTGTACCCTTTACCTCTGTATGTCTTTAGGTATCAACATTAGAGGTTATCACTAGAAGAATAAAGGGTAGTTCAAGCAGTGGTTCTCAGAATCCTTAGAAGCACTAGGCTTCCACTAAGTTAGGTGAAAATCTATGGAAATAAGAAGTTAGAAATCATGCTTTAGGAATATCGAATCAGCTTGATAGGTTCATGATAGAGACACCAGAAGTTTTTTTTTCTTCCTCAGTGAATTTTGTATTGGGAGTGCATGGAATTTACATCAGCTGCTTAACTTCAGCAATATAGACAACAGCTGTCAGGATATTACTGCAGTGCTACTCCATGATTGCAGGTAGCAGGTAAGAGAAAATAACATTTCTGAAGTGACATTCTCATGGCATATGCAATTTGATAAAATGTTAATTATAGATTTTCATTAATACTTTATTATGTAATACATTTCAAGAGTTAGTATTCTTTGTATTCCAATGCTGTAATCAATTAGTCATATACAGTTTTTAAAATAGAACCAAAAAATACTTTTCACTGCTAAAATACAGGTACTGACCTGGCATTTTCCTCAATACTAATGTGGTTTTAGTTTACTGTTAGTCTGTAATTAGCAAATTTCTTTCTAACTTTTGAGGATTGCTTGGGGAATTGCTGGATTGGAAGACAGCTAGAGTTTTTCTGTGTTGGTGATGGAAGATATATATTTAATTTTGCTCCTGCACTTGCAGTATTTTTCAGAATGTATTTTTATGTTTTGTTATAAAATTTATGTGTCTTTTAATAATCTTTGTTAGTACTGGTAGTTATATAAATGAACTAGCCGCTATTAACATTACAGTTCAGTATACAAATCTATGTGGCATCAGAATCTTTCTGTGTAACAGGGCATTATAAACCTAATATTCTTACGTTAGCGTAAGAAAAATATACCTAAATACAAATTAGCTGGCTTTAAACAGTAGAGTGCCAAAGTAGCTAAATAAGCTATATTTAAACTCACTGTAAAAATATAACAGGAAATATATTAAATCTGATTTTGTAAGTGCATTGACTACCATTTAGGGATACATTTATAGAATTTAAGAGCAAACAAGTATGTTAAAATATCTAATCTCACCACCAAGTGTCCTAATCCATTTCATTTCACCTGATCATCCTTGCATTGTGCATATTTCTTCAGCTGGAATGAAAATCAGTCCTGTGGTTCAACTAAATAATCCCTTTGTCAATGTATGGTTCAGGTATCCTAGTCATACATATCAGTTGCATGATTGATACATAGGACGATACAAATATTATTTCAATGGAAATAAACTCCTAAGGAACAATATACTAATAGAAGAACTTACTCTGGACAGGATTTTGTTGATTTATGAAGTTATGCTTGTACAAAATAATACTTCAATGGCTTGTCTATTGTTTTTATTTTCTTAAATTGGATGATTAAAACTGAAAGCACCTGTGATGGCTGTACAAGAAAAATCCCCAGAATTTGTAAAGTGATCTTTTTTTTCCCCCAGGTGAAAAAAGATGTATAGAATAAATTTACCATTTAGAGTTAGTGTTATACTGTCTAGAACAACGTTATATGGCAGCAGTTCAAGTACTTCATCATAGTAAAGAGAACTCTTTGGGGACATATATACAAATTATGAAAACTTTGAAATTTTCATGTCCCCAGAGCCACAGTGTATTTGAGATGGGACTAGCCCCAGATGTCTAACTTGTATTAATATTCACTGAACACAGAAATAACTTTAGTTTCAAAATCAAATGGTAATAGGTTGTTCATACTGTAGCTGTCACTGTAAATGGTCTCTACAAACAGAGAAGCCTCTCATTAAGGGTAATATCTGTTAGAGCTTACACTACATTTAGAATAATTGATACAGCAGTTCTATTACTGCAGATATGTATGTGGACTGAATATCTTTGATCTTTTGCAGTGATTTAAACACAGTTGTGGCTGACTTCAGAGAAGTTGTAGTGTTGAAGTCTGAAAGGGATTAAGGCTTATTATTAATGGTCTTTAAAATGTTTTAATGAAACTCAGATTGACTGTTGTATTTTTGTAACCTTTTCATCCCTTAACATATGGAAGGAGGACTACAAATCAGTCTTCCGTTCAGACATTATAAGTGATCTAAATAGTTTCAGATGGTTCCTCCCTTCACCCCTCCTTCATCATGTGAATTAATTCTGAGTACAGGCATGGAAAAAAAATTCAAAGTACACTTGTCTTTGATTCTAATGCTTCCTGACCAGAATATTTATGTGGTGTGCTTATTTGTATGGTATCCTATTTTTCATGTCATGTGACAATTTACTGTATTGCCTTGAAATAGAGGTTTTGGCAAAAGGACCTCTCTGCTTTCTCAAATATTATTAGCTATATAGTTCAGGTCATGGTGCCAACTGGATTTTAAATATGCTGGATAACAGTGGAGCTCATGTGGAAGTACCTGTGACATTCACATGAATACCACATGAATTCTTAATCATCTGCAGGTTATAGTGAATACTAAATGAATTATTAAGATAAATGTAACTATATTCCGTCTTTGTGATCAGGGCAGCTGTGTGAGTAGAAAAGTGTGTCCTTGATAAAAATAGTTGGAGAACTTATAAAATCACAATGCAGTGTATGTGCTGAAGGAAGAGATAGACTAGCGCATATACTAAGCAATTGGGAGGAAAATGGAAGCGTGCAGGGATGCTGCTGGCATATTGTGTGTGTGTGTGTGTAGGTAATAGAATGAGATATGGAATATGACGCTAAAATTGAAACATGCCATCCCTGAAAAAGTTTATCAAGACCAGAGGGCTTATGTTATCAATTACTTGTATATCGTAAATACACCATCACTACAGGGTACAGAGAGAACAAAATGAGAACAAGAACAATTAGTCTTGCCTGGTTTTAGAATTATATTGCTAATGAATTTGTTCAGGACAATATTTGTGGGGGGAAAAGGAATGGAAGCCTGTTGGTGAGTGGGTCAAGGCACTAGGTGGGGAAGAAGAAATATAGGCAGTGTTAGTCAGCATTACATGATATCAAGTAGGTGGAATTCTGGCTTTGCTGAAAAGCTTGGAGACTTTCTATTAATTTATTTTATTCTTGGTCTTTGTTTCATAAACCAAAGCCCACTGGTGTAGCTGAGAAGCCTTCTACTGCAGGATAGATTGGACTTGTCTCGTGGATGAAATCCCACTCTGCTGATGCATTGTCCTTTTCCAAGCAAGTGGGACAAAAAACATAAAAACATTTTCACTGAAGAAAATCCAATGAAACCATATAAATATTATCTTGCTCTTAGTATATTTTTCTGCCTATTTTATAAACTCTCATAACCTTTCCCCTATGCACAATAAAGAAACTTAATGTCCAAGGAGACACTAACCTTTATTTCATTTTTGTAAAAGAAACATTTTCACATTTACTTTTAAGTTATTTCAGTTGCTAGTAGTGTTTGGTGATTGTATGTATTTAGAACTGCTAAGGTTCTTTTGCTTTGAAACGAGCATTTGCAGAGAGTTTTGTGTATTCCAGCTCATCAAAGGAATTTCTCGTTAACATATATTGTACCTGAGCCTTTGAAGATACAGTTCTTATTAGATCGGCATTATGTACACATTTCCTTATTCATTCAATCACCTTTATGTTATATTAAACTGTTAGTCATGAAAGTGATGTGCTGTACTCTCAGATTTGGGAGGGGGGACTGTTTCCGAGGAGAAATTTGGGACATTCACATTTTATTTTTTAAAATTTTTTTGAAGAAGAAAAGTTTCTTTTTAATGCCTGCCTTATGATTCAGTTCAAAGCTGTAGTTGAAATACCAGCAACTCAAACATACATCTGAAATATCCTTGGGTAATCCAATAAGCTGGCTTTCCTCCCCAACAAGGAGGTCAAAAGTTCAGCTTTCCTTATTACTATGAAAAAAAAAATTAATGATACTTATTGAGCACTTAACTGATCAATATTGCAGTAACTTTAATACTGTATTTATCAGGATAAAGTTGCAATGTTAATAGTAGCAAGTGTTACACATTTTCACCTACTGCATAGGTAGAAATGAGTAATTAACATACTGCTGTGTTTTGTGACTTTTTTCAGATAAAACCTATTACAGTTAAAGAATACTCACAACTACTCTAAATTGTTATAGCTGCATCGGCTTTGACAGAACAAATGTTTTGTAGATTTTATGTCTCAAACCCTGTAATATCTATTTGGCAAGCTCTTCCTAACACAGCCTGCAAAATGAAGACCACATTAACATTTATTCTTTTCAAATTGATTAAAGAGAGAGACTTCTTGAAGTTATCATTGGAAACAGATCTTCATTAGGTGAAAATTGCTTTAACTGTGGATGTTTTATGAACTTCAGCATTTTATATCAGCATTGAATCTTGATGTTAACACAGAAATTTCAATCCCACCACTAGTTTTAGGAAGTTGAGTTGCTGATGTACTAAAAGATGCTACAAAAATTCATCAAAGCATTTACTTAGCTAGTTGTTGTATATCCTTTGTGCAGTGAAACAGAAGGGAAATCTTCTGTATATTATTGCGGTTCTTATCCTTTT
>WAAD01037766.1:0-10495 GCA_013389945.1 Fregata magnificens
ATGATTCTATGATTCTATGATTCTATGATTTTATGCTGCAGCTCACTCCAGGGAAACAGAATTTACTTAAGTTCCAAGAGCTTCAGAACCAGGCACAATCTAATGTAGGGAGCATTAAAAAATAATAAACTCCAAGTTCTGTTATTGTTTTCTTTATTCTGCTAGCCAGCACTTTCGACTTAAGGCTAAAACATTAATATTCCAGGAACAGAAGAGGAGGCCTTTTCTGGACAGCTGTTTCCATAGCTTCTGCCTCATTGCATCCTCTTTTGACAGTAAATGGAGATGGCTTTTGAAAGTGTGATAATTGCCACACTAGCTTAAACATGATAATAATAATGAATTTATTTTCAGGCAATTGGATAATTTGAGCAGTACTGTATGATGGTCAGGTATCAGGTTTCACAATGTGCTGTGAAATACAAAAGGACCAACAGCATTATAATGAAAACAGACAAAATTACTGTATCAGCTCCTGGAAAGTAAAATCACACTGAGGATGTCACCTCACCTGAGGTGTCACCTTGACTCAGTCACCTGACTCCAATGTTCTGTTTGATCAGTGTGCACTAATAAGCAAGGATCTGTTTTATGTTGTCACTCTGATCCATCAAGGCAGTGGAGAAGCAAAGGTTTCTCTTCTCACAGGACTAGAATATAGTGGAAATAGCTGAGTGTACATTACAGAATGTGTTAGTAATATTGCTATTACAACTCTCTGTCTTGTTCTTTTGCAAATAGGTTTAGCCTATGGTCACCGTAGGGTGACACTTTGTTGTGACAAAGCCATTGGAAACAGAGTGTGAGGAAGGTGCCATAATTACTAGGCTGTGCTGCAGAAAATCAAGTTCAACTCTGATATATATCAACATTACAATTTTTAATGATAATATTAATTACATTTACCTGACAAGTATTTTAAACAAATACAGTGGAGCTTGGTTCCATTATGTAAAATTGGTGACTCTAATAATAACACTTAGCATTTTTATACATTCTTAGTGCTTCGTATCTATCAATTAGTCAATACAACATCCTTATGAGGTGGATGGGTAGACTGTAGTACTCTACTTTTACAACAGATAAAATGAGTCGAAAGGCAAATGACTGCCTAAGGCCATGCAACTCATTGAGTTGCAGAATTGGGATTAAAGCTGTGAGGAATTTATGAACATGCTGCTTCATCGGTGATACTTGTTCTGCATAGATGGCCAATAAACTAAGAGGAATGCAAAGTTCCCTGTTGATAGAGATGAGCTGTAGATTTTCTTTAAGAGCAGAATATATTCAGTGGAACTGTAAGTGCTTTATTTAAATATTTTTAAAAAGCCACTCTCCAGACTATATTACTTTGCCAGCACGATGTAAACCAAAACAGATATAGAAGGAATAGCATCTAGATCACGAACCAAAGTAGACATGTTAGTAAAAAATTCAGCAAGGACCTTTAAAATACCAGAATCTGCATGGTGACTTTTTGTCTGCTGCCTTGTATGATGTATCTTTGAGATGATGTTGAATATGTATTTTTATTGACAAGATCAAAGCATACTACTGGAATCTTTAATGGGGATTGTGACTTCTTCATCCTCTGCCTTTTAGTGAAAAGAAGATGGAGCTGACAACAAAGTAGAGTACTTGATGGACATTCAGTGATACAGGTAGTAACTTGGTAAATGTCCTGATAACTTTTTGATGATCCAGCCAATCTGCACCTGTAGGGTGCTGTATGTGTATACATTTTTGTCTTGGTGGAATAAGGCATATCTGACTAATACAACATCCCGTAAATGAAGGGAAAGTCAAAAATCATGTGAGTAAAGGTATCCATTTGTTGCAAGGTATCTTTTACACAGAGTGCTTACCTGTTGTGGCGAAAATGTTTCTAGTATCTGAATTAAGTCATTTACAGCTAATTCAGGAATCTCCCTTGGACAGGAGAGATGTTGACCTTTTCAGTCAGATTATGTTTTGCTTTCTTAAATTGAAAATTAAATATGCCAGCTGGAAGAGGGAGGTAATGTTTTTCAAAGAGGCTCCTGGTGGAAAAGCAACTTTTCTGTGTCCCAGGAGTGTCTCTGAGCACCTGCTGAATTCAGAGCACTTTACTAGCCAGGAAATAGAAGTTGATGCATAAATGCCTTTCCTAGTTGTGCTGGTTATCATGCTTTCACTTGCCCACTCCTGCTGTACACTGTTATGATCTGTAGTGAAAACATACCCTTGCTTTCCTTCATTGAAAATATTTGAGTCAGATAACTTTGAAAATGTCACTTTAACTGGTTTTCTGCATACAGAGCACATGCACATGCCATGGCACCTGTGCATAACAAAAACTACAAACAGCAACAACTATAAAACATTGGAAGCAGCAGTCCTGTTATCTTGCACCGTGATCCTGTAAGTCCTTGTGAGGGCAGGAAATGGGGAGGTAAACATCTACGTCCTGCACGTAAAATTTGTATGGGGCATTCCCTGAGATTTAGGGAAGAAATATTGTTACTATCCTATTGTTACTATTACATACACAAATGTATGGAGCTGGGTGGGATCCACGCAAGGGTACTGAGGGAGCAGGCAGAAGTGCTCACCAAGCCGCTTCCAGTCATTTATCAGCACTCCTGGTTAACAGGGGAGGTGGCAGATGACTGAAGGTTAGTAAATGTAATGCCCATCCACAAAAAGGGCTGGAAGGAGAATTTGGGGAACTACAGGCCCGTCAGCCTGACCTTGGTGCCGGGGAAGGTTATGGAGCAGATCATCTTGAGTGCCGTCACGTGGCACGTACAGGACAACCAGGTGATCAGGCCCAGCCAGCATGGGTTTAGGAAAGGCAGGTCCTGCCTGACCAACCTGATCTTCCTCTATGACAAGGTGACCCGCTTAGTGGGTGAGGGCAAGGCTGTGGATGTTGTCTACCTGGACTTTAGTAAAGCCTTTGACACCGTTTCCCAGAGCATTCTCCTGGAGAAACTGGCTGCTCATGTCCTGGACAGATGTACTGTTTGCTGGGTAAAAAACTGGCTGGATGGCTGAGCCCAGAGAGTGGTGGTGAATGGAGTGAAATCCAGGTGGTGGCCGGTCACAAGTGGTGTTCCCCAGGGCTCGGTATTGGGGCCATTTCTGTTTGATATCTTTACCAGTGATCTGGACTAGGGGATCAAGTGCACCCTCAGTAAGTTTGCAGATGACAGCAGGTGGGGTGGGAGTGTTGATCTGCTTGAGGGTAGAAAGGCTCTGCAGAGGGATCTGGATAGGCTGGATCGATGGGCCAAGGCCAACTGTATGAGGTTCAACAAGGCCAAGTGCCAGGTCCTGCACTTGGGTCACAACAACCCTTTGCAACACTACAGGCTTGGGGAAGAGTGGCTGGAAAGCTGCCCGGCGGAAAAGGACCTGGGGGTGCTGGTCGACAGCTGGCTGAACATGAGTGGGCAGTGTGCCCAGGTGGCCAAGAAGGCCAACGGCATCCTGGCTTGTATCAGGAATAGCGTGACCAGCCGGAGTAGGGAAGTGATCGTGCCCCTGTACTCGGCACTGGTGAGGCCGCACCTCGAGTACTGTGTTCAGTTTTGGGCCCCTCAGTACAAGAAGGACACTGAGGTGCTGGAGCGTGTCCAGAGAAGGGCAACGAAGCTGGTGAAGGCTCTAGATCACAAGCCTTATGAGGAGCAGCTGAGGGAACTGGGCTTGTTTAGCCTGGAGAAGAGGAGGCTGAGGGGAGACCTTATCGCTCTCTACACCTACCTGAAAGGATGTTGTAGTGAAGTGGGTGTTGGTCTCTTCTCCCAAGTAACTAGCGATAGGACGAGAGGAAATGGCCTCAAGATGCGCCAGGGGAGGTTTAGATTGGTTATTAGGAAAAATTTCTTTACCAAAAGAGTGGTTAAACATTGGAACAGGCTGCCCAGGGAAGTGGTTGAGTGACCATCCCTGGAGGTATTTAAAAGAGGTGTAGATGTGGTGCTTAGTGACATGGTTTAGTGGGACTTGGTAGTGTTAGGTTTATCGTTGGACTTGATGATCTTAAAGGTCTTTTCCAACCTAAACAATTCTATGATTCTGTGATTCTATTCCATGAACTGCTGCAAAACTTACTTAGTTAAGTTGGACACGGAGCTCTGGTCTCTGTCCTTTCACAGAAGGAGAGAAGGGAACAAGGTTCATTCTGCTTCAGTTTAGGACTAATCGGGTGCTTACAGTCTTGGCCTCCAGCTGTCAGTGCAGCAGGGCACGAGTGTCTCTTAGATCCTCTGTCTTATTGATAGCCCTCAATAAATAAACTCTGCCCTAGGAATCAGCCATGCAGATGTCAGCTTCAGCTGAGTTGATCACTGTAAGGCTCTCTTTATAGTCAATGCAAGGAGGAGAGTTGTTGGGTGAGATTTGTCTGACCTATTTTAAATGCCTACCTTAGGATGAGAAGAATTGCACCCTGGAGTCTATTGAGCATTAACTCGTTCTCCATTGACTGAAGCAGGTTGGGAAGGCTAGCTCTGGTGTGTTTACACTGGAGACATGTGTCATTAATCATATGAATCTTGTTGAGTGTGACTGAGCACAGAGCAGCCTGGAGCAGTTTGGGGCAGCCGATCTATCACTTTGTTATTGGTTTCTTGGGACACCACTTTGCATTATGTCTGAATTAAACTGCAGAATCCCTTCTGTTCCCGAGCCGGTGTGCAAGGAGGAGACTTGCCACAAGACTCCCCAGGTACAGTATATTCAACTGCTCTGTAGGAAATTTTGATTCCTTTTTTGGCCATTGTAGAACCAGAGGAATTTTTAAGTGTAGAATTCAGAATTGAGGTAGTTCTCCTGCATAAAGTTGGCAAGTTAGTTCAGCTGCTGTTTTCAGTCAGAATTTATCCATCTGTACCACTGATTAATATGGCTGCTGATGTAACCAATATTAACAGGCCTTGCTGAAGAGATATTATTACATTAGAAGTGATTAAAGATATATTCCAAGCAGCAATGATTCTCGGAACTGTACTTGTTATTGAAATGTAGACAACATTGATATCAAGATTTTAATATCCTGCTTGATAATTAAACTTCTGCCTGGCAAAGATTTCCTCTGGGTCTGCTGTATGGGAACCAGATATTACTTCTCAGTTACTGAAGAGAATTATATTCATGAACTGGTCAGTGAAAGATTACCAGTAGTGCTTTTGTCTTGGTAATGTTTCACAAAGATGAGCCCAAAGTTACAAAGAGCAGCTGCCAGCTGAGGAGAAAAATTCAGGTTGTCTAGTCTTTGAATCTTCCAGCTTGTCTTCAGTTTCAGGCTAACATGCTTTAGGGCACTCCGTGCTGTCAGATTTTCATTTGACATGGCGGGGTGGTTGGGCTAAGGAAAAGAGAGAAGCTTTATAAAAGAAAACAACATCAAAGAATGATGAGCTCCTTGCAGATGTCCGTGTTGTACGGCACATTTTACATGAATTATTGGTGTTGTCGACTCTTCTGCTGGAGTGCAGAGAAGAACGGGCTCTGCTTCAGTTCACTGTTCAATTCTTGATTTCCCTTAAAACAAATTAAACAAAAGACAGCTTATTAAAGAGGAGGCATTGTTTGGAGGCTGCCATAGAATGTTAACTGCTATTTTACTGTTTTTCTAATGGATTTATTATTTTTCAAGACTTTTTAATTAAAATATCTTTAGTGTGGCTTCCTAGGGGAAGAAGGGTTGTAGTAACACACTGCATGTCTTTGCATAGCTTTCCAAATCCTCTTCTGGATAAGTTTGTTGACTACTATCAATCCAAGGTAACAACAAGGGGAAGTGCTCTGAAGAATCATAATTTCCTATATGGTTTAAGAAAATATTCAGCCGGGCTGAAAAGACAGGCCCTGCTATATCCTTATTGAGAGAAAAACTGCAGAGAGAATTCAGACACCAGGTAATTGACATGCAACAGAGAAAGTAGGGGCTATCCTGTTTTTTGAAAAAACATCGTTTATCGCTCACACTTTGTTAGATATCAGAAGTGAAATTCATATAAGCTAACTTTAAACATCTACAGTGTGAATAGCTACACCTGAGCTGTTCACCCTGGAGTTCCTTTACAATGGAGAAAAATATGGAAATTGTGTCTTGTTTTGAATGGCTTTTTTAGGATAAGAAGAGTGATTTTTAATAAGGGTATCATCAAGAGTTTCTTGGAAGCGGATGCCTTCAGGAGTCAGACAGAAAGGACACAGGTATGCCACAGGCATTGTCGTATCTGCCAGGGATATCTCATATATTCTAGGGCATGTCACATGGCACTAAATGTCTATGCTTGAGCATCTAAGTCGAGCCCGACCAGTCCTAAACTCAGTTAGTGCTTCCTGGGGTTGTATGCATCCTCTTATGCCAGTTTCCCAATGCTATGACTGAGCACAAAATGCTTCCCCTAAATCATTGTTTTACTTTATGTGCTTCTGGGTGCTACCCAGAGTATCTTGGCTGAGCATTTCCCCTGCCTCCCACACCACAGTACAGCCCTTCTTTTGGCAGCAGCAAAGGCCAAACTCAGTAATATAAAACTTTTAAAACATACTAACTCAAGTCCTATCCAGAATCATTTTGAAGCACAATGAGCAAGGTATTGAATAACTGTCTCTAACAGACAGAACTGTATTGGAGAAGGGAGAAGAGGAAAATAAAATAAACTATAATTATGATAATCTGAATGGCTAATGACAGGTAAGATTACCGGAGTCTTTGTCCTTTTCCCTCACTGTTCAAGACAGCCGTGCTGTTTGGTGTGCTCAGTGCTAACTGGGTTCACCCTTAATTGTGCCACCTAATGTTGTTCCTCACCAGCTTCTCCTGCCTGAGTTCACTGTTAGCTGCTTGTGGAGCACTGCACATCACCAGCCCCATGGTTTGTCAGCAGCAGCAGAAAGGAACATCTTGCTGAACAGAATCGTTCTCTTCCCTTATATATCCTCCTATCTATATGATCTCCTATCCCAGTGTTATTCACCTGGAGGTCAAGCTGCAGCTTTCACCCCACAAGGGCACACTAATCACTGGTTAGGTGGGTATTCCTTCCCTAACTTTATTGTAACTACTATATATACATATATATATATCAGAGCCAGCAAAATCTGCCAGCGTAGCTCTTCTGCCACCAGGCAAGAGAAAAAAAGTCTTGTTTTCTGTCTCCCCAGTGAAACTTGGACAGGATAAGAATGTTCTGTTCTTTCTCAGACATCAATCCACACCCAGAAATGAGACTAGGTACCTAATTCCCATTGATTTCCAGTTTGTTTCAGTGCAAGTTAGACACCCAGATAGAAATTAGATTCCCAAGTACCTTCATGAATGTGGATCTTACTTCCTATTCTCGCAAGACCAAGTTGAGGAGAACGGAAAAGGAGAAAGAATAATAAGTTAAGACTTTTTTTTGTAACATTAACTTATTTCCTTAGCTGTTTTCCAGGTTATTTTGAAATTTATTTTGAG
Source organism: Fregata magnificens (assembly GCA_013389945.1). NCBI lineage: Eukaryota > Metazoa > Chordata > Aves > Suliformes > Fregatidae > Fregata > Fregata magnificens. The sequence continues at coordinate 7,460 of WAAD01037766.1, forward strand.
GCATTTTGGTCTCTGCATACAGAAAATGTCATTCTAAGTGGCTAGTGCGAATTGTATTATTCCAGTCACAGATGGGAAAGGCAGTATACAAAAAACTGTGCCTGTCATTATTTAAATCTTAATGTCAGGTTTCTAGGGATTTATGAGTGGCTGGGTTTAATCTTGAAATGGGAAGTTCTAATATTCTGTATGTAGGTGTTATAGGTAATTTATAAAAATATATATTTTTAATGGATTGCCAGATTGGGGCTTTATAGAACAGTTTTGCCATTATTGTTCAGAGTGACATTGCATAATTACATAATTTTGAATTCAGAAGGACAAAGTCTTGTTTTTCCTTTGATAATAGCATGTTTAACAGGTGTATTGTAGACTATTAATTCTTCCACAAAAAATGCCTTATAGCTTTATCTAGTAGTTTTTATGTCAAGCTCAAAATGAATGGGTAAAACTTGAAAGGGGTAAAGGAGAATGATCATAATTATGCAAACACAACTTTGCAATGAAAGGAGGAGTTTTTGCTCTCTAGTGGGATCTGGCAAGAATTTATGTAGCAAAGGTTTGGAAGACTGTGTAGATAAATGATAATGATCTCCACACTTCAGTATTTAAATCTGCAGCTCATCCATTTTAACAGGATCCTTTGGATAGAGGACTCTTTTCAAACATTTGTCTAGAGTTCAGAAATTTGAACATCTGATTGAGCCAAGGTGTCCCACTGAGCTACAGAAAGGCCAGTTTTCTGTGGCTGACAGCACGCAGAAACCAGTATAGCTATCAACACATCCAGCTGCCTTTGATGCCTCAGGTCTATTAACTTTGTATTATTTATAGCTTCATAGAGCAGGAGTTTGCTTTATCATAAGTCTGAAAGGAGGTCTGAACTTTCGCCTCTTGGTCTGTAATAAAAACAATTAAACTGCGTTGTCACAATATCTTCTTGCTCCAGAGTTAGTGTGTAAGTATATGTGTGTTAAGTGTACGTAAGATTATCAATGTACACCTTGATAATTTTATGTATCACAGTCTTGCTTGAATAGACCATGTGTCATGGTGTAGGCAGCCTGGAAGGTTTTGTGTTTACTATGTCATCATAAAATTAAAAATGATTGTTGTCAAAGAGGGCAAACTTTAAGTTGTTGATATATATGAATGTATGTTATTGCAAGAAGTTCAGTGGCCACTCACACAGAGGTCACATCCAGTGTTTTGAGGGAGACTGACAGAAATGGTGTATCTAGGGAAGAGTTAGTGAACTCAGTTTAAAATGGTCAATGTGTAAGATCCTCCCAGCGGCCTTTTTAAAATATTTTGACAGGATTCAAAGTCAGGATTAACACTTCCACTTTGTTGCAAAAAGAACGCAGAGGATCAGATTCCTTGGGCTGCGCTGGCAGCTTTGCATTGTGTCAGCAACACAAGGCAGTAATAAAGCTAGTTTAACTGGCCTGTTAAACCTGGTTTACAGCTGCTTCACATCACTGGAGTGGTACAAAGCAGCTGGCATCCACCAGTGAGTCTGGCTCTACATGCTTAGTAGTCTGCTGCTGGTGCTGGTAGTGGCAAGAGGGTTGTGAATGACCCCAGTGTGAACTGCGTGAGTGATGTTTGGTAATGTTAGGGTTGGACTGCTGGCAAGGAAAAGTTGCTAAATTTTATTCTCTTACGAGTACATGGCCAAGAGCCCTTTCTGCATGGCTGTTTCTTATTTGTTTCCTTTTGAAGCAAAGAAAGGTATCAAAAGGCAGAGAAAAGCTCTTCTGGTGCTAGAGCTGAACTGACTTGCAGTGAAACTTAAGGTCACTTTTTCTCCTAATGTTCCTTATGTCCTGTCCAGTGTTTCTCTGCTTCACAGAGCTCTTCGCTAGGAATCCCTTTGGACCAAGTTTCTCTTAAGATAGAGCATTTTTCAATAAAAGGGGAAAGCCTCTGCCTCTAGTGCCTCTGCCTTCTTTTCATGGCTTCTCTAGTCTGACTTGTGACAGCTGCTTGACTTGTGACAAGGACAGGTCACCTTGTATGCCTTCCCTGGAGATTTTTTCTGGAAATATTTGCTTCCTAATACAAAACTATGTGGTCTGTGTTTGTGAATTCTTGTGCAGTGAACATCTCCTCCTTACCGGCAGGGTTGTAGACAAAACCTTTAAGTTCATGCTGCTGAACTTCTCTCATGCCTTTGTAAAATTGCTGCTTTGTGAGCTGAGGAGACAATGTTAAATAGTGGCTTCAATAAGCTTCCTCCGGGTGGAGGATACTGACAGTTGGAGGCTGTGCCCCAGGCTGGTGGCTGGTAACACCCCCTTTGAAAATCTCTTGCAGGGATCTGATATCCCAGAATGTACATTGGTTTCTTTAGAGACTGGATGAAATGCAATGAACTTAACATCCACAAATGCCATCAACCTTCAGCTATTTGCGTATTCACTGATGAGGCAGCTAAAAAGTCACTTTGGCTCTAAGAAATCATCTTTTGGCTGAGCAGTGACTGCTTCAACTAAACTGAACTAAAATGGAGAGAGAAGGCACTGAAAAACTACCTGGGATCTTGTTTCTCTTCCTCCGAAGCTCTCATTCATCAAAGCACACAGCATCTTGCTGGCCTCCTCGCTAAGCTGGGGTAACCGGGAAATGTCAGTGTTTAAAATTGCCTTTTCTCACCTCCAGCTTCTCAAGAAACAGCCCTTTTTTCAGGCAAAGAGCTATCCGCAGCAGATACTGAATGAGCACATTTGTCACAGCGAGCCATTTGTCAGCTCCAATTGGGATTACTGTATAATGCTCTTCCTGCTGGTACACAATATGGCTCAGGCTACCACATACTCCAGTTCCCATAGTGATTGCTGGACTCCTGGTGACTGTTTAGCATCCTGGTTCACTCTTCAGAGCTATCGGTGCAGCAAACCTCGGTTATTTTAAAGAGTCTTTTCCAGTTTGATTTTTTAACTGTCATAGCAGACCAAGAAATAAGGACAAGGTTTCTAAGTACCTGGATCAAAGTTTTCTCTGTCAAAAAAAAAAAAAAAAAAAAAAAAAAAA
>WAAD01037766.1:10568-29884 GCA_013389945.1 Fregata magnificens
CCAAGTGTCCTACTCTTATTTAGAGGTGGCTGAATAATGTTCATCTCTCTAGCACGGTGAGAATGATGCTCTCAACCTCTCAGCATTGGCAGCCCTTTTTAACCCAAATCCACTCAAACAAGAGAGGAAAGAAAATATGACAAGCAAAAAAACCCCAATACGATAAACAACATACAAGGATACTCTTAACAGCATTTTAACAATGGAAACAGGAAAAGTGTTGAATACTGCACAAAGTTATCTGGATACCCAGACATAGATACAGAGTGTGAGATAATTAGACAGGGTGGGATGGGCAGCAATACAGCACACCAGGTTAATAATTCTGATGTCTCTTTTGTAACTGTCCTGTAATGCTCTCTCCTGCCTGTTAGGTAGGATGTTTGTGTGGGTATATACATGTGTAAGAAAGAGAGAGAAACAGAGTGAGGTGGGGGACAAATCTCTCATGTTAAAACAAGTTTGCTGACAAAGAAAAGCAATGTGTGAAAAACCCCACAGCAAACGTTCAATATGCTCCAGTTTACACCAGAGGACAGCTGGTACACAGATGGCCTGGGATCAGAGGAGTACAAAGCTGCTTTAAGCCATGCATGCTTTCTCTCGTGAGTCAGCGTGTGCGCATCATAGCTGTAAGCAAAGTTTTCTCCTGGCACCCCAGCCCAGAGCGGTGGGACAAGGCAGATCGTTAGGAAGGGATTGCATTGTTGCCTAACAGACTTTTTAACCCTTTTGGTTAATTATATCAGGTTTTGGAATACTCTATCGTCTTGGAAAGCTGGCTTGGGCTATCAGCATTTCAGAAGAGCTTTGTCTTCTGCATGCAGTGTCTTTGAAGTAGGTTGGAATGCAAATGATTCAGATTACTATATTTTTTTTCTAAAAATCCAAAATGCAAAATGAATGCTTCAGATGAAGGTTCCTAGCTAAATAAAGCTGGCGCCAGTCCGATTCTTCAAAGATTCTTCAAAAAGAAAAGGACTGTGCTTGTTTTCCTTGTCCATAAGTGTTGCACAGGAGTCTTTGTGTATTGAGATTCTCTGTAGAGACCACTAATCCTGAGAGACTGCAATGAGAGGGAGCAGGTTTCCACATCCTACATATGTGCCAAGGATGGATAAGGCAAAACAGTTCTCTCTGTGTCTTAGGTTTTCCTGTGGGGACATAATTACCTGACATATAGTAAAATTCGTAGGGCAGGGTGTCCTGTTCAGTTCTAACCTTACCTGAGAATGAATGGCCTGCCTGGTTCTTGACTCTGTGTTTTCTTGACATCATCTTTGCACATTTAGGGAATTTCTTTTAATGATTAGAGCCAGTGGAGGGTGGCAGGATGGACCGTCAGTAGTCAAAAGGGTGCCTCTGAGCAGGGATCGTTGACTCAGTGTGGTAACAGGCTTTCACAACCGTGAGTTAAAAGGCTCATGAGTTTTACAGTGGGAAGATANTCCACGTACTTAAAAAATATGAATGCAATGGTACTTGCAGTGGATAACTGCTGATTTTTATCAAATAATCTTGTATTATTGAACAGCATGTTGGTGACATATGCAAGGAACCCTAAAAAACCCCAACCTTCATCTGAAATTCATATTTTGTTCCAAAGCAGGTACAGCTGCTGCTGCGGAAAACAGATTATCTAGGGTATGTTTCACAGATTTATTATCCAAGCCACAAAAGAACAATATTTCACATTGTTGTTTGTTTATTTTTTTATTTTTTTCCCCAAGATTTGTGATTTGTGCTTGCTAAGGAAAAAAGACTCTCTCTCTGATCTTCATGCTGTTTGTTTATAGTGAGTCAGGCACCACCCTGGAGAGTCACAATTATTTCAATGGAAAATTTGCAGAGAATGCGTATCAGTTGCAGAATTAATTCAGTGCATCTCTCAATTCATGAAAATAATAATAATAATCTCATATTTGTGTTCCTGTCTTTCATTTTAAAGTATTCAAGAATTTTGTTCATATTATTCCTGGACACCAAAGTGTACTGGAGTGACAATTCACTTTACAAGTGTCGCTTAGTGAGTGCACTGGAGCAGACTTTGGAGTGATTTGTATCAACTGCTGCGTGCTTTGGAGTAGCTTTTTGGTTCATATCCCTATAGGGTATCTCTAAGGTCATAAACCACTTCATATTTAGACAGCTAAGTACATATTTGCATGTACTTTTATGACAATTCTGTGTGAAATTGTGGTAAATATAGTTGCCAATGTAGTCAGAAGTAGTATTTCATTCAAACAGAGCCCTAGTCATACCTGAAGTAATGTATCTGTGTAACATTATTTTGAATAATGTGTCTCTACCACATGTACAGTTTTTACAGTATATAGTACAACAGGAGTCTCTTGGCTGGTTAGAGTAGTTGTGGTGATTGAAACATAAAGAAGTGAAAAATGCAGCAGCTATTCTTCTCATCTTGTAAAAAATTTAACTAAAAAGAAAATAATCTGTCAGACTGCAGATTGAAAAGATGTGGCTATATATTATCAAAATCACAACAAGCTTCATTTTCCTGCTGCTTGGAGGAAATTTGTAAATTGAGGTAGTTTATATCTTCATTTTGTGCCCCTAGAATTTTAAAGAGTTGCCAGTTTTTAATTTATAGTTCACTTTCCTTTACTGAAGGCAGAAGCCTTTCTCTTACTTTTTTTTTCTGCTTCTAAAGCTATAAAATAGTCTGTGGACATGAGATATTAGAAATGTTCCTATCATTGATTAATTTAGTCACTTTCCCTCTGCCAGAATTTTGCCAGTAAAAAGAGGAGTGTGGGTGTAAGGTTAATTTAAAGCAACACTGGGGAAACTGAAGTGTTAAACTTGAATTGCAGTAAGTGTTTGAATGTTCAGAGTGGAATTGTTCTTGCCTAAGTTTAGATGTCTATAGTAGAGATGTTTATTTGTGCTAGTGATCAATGGAGAGTAATGAGCATTTCTGGGGTGTGATTCAACTGATCTGTTTTAGATTTCTTAGGGTCTTAGATCTTTGGGTGTGATGAATTTCAATCTAGATGTAGTTCCCCATTGACATGAAAAGGTGTTTGACCTGCAGGTTCTGAAGCGAATGCCAGACATTTGCCTTGAACACATTTACGTTTGGGAGCAGGAGTCCCATTCTGTGCCTCACATGTTGTCTGTCCATTCTGAATTCCCATCCTGTTGCATACTTCTGTGTTATATGGCACGAACTACGACTTTTATCTTTAATCCAGCTAGGTAGTGGGAATACTTGTCATGTTTTAGGTAAAGCTGAATATGAACCTAAAATACTAAGGTTGATTGTCCGGAGTGGTGTACAGCCTTTTTAAAAATACTGTCATGGAAAAGATATTTCCTCAAAGATATTTCTTCACAAATATAGCTATATATATAAAATTGGCATTTAAACATTTGGGAAGCAAAATGTAAAGCCATGATTGTTTATACCTGTGGGCTATTAACCTTAGAATCAATAACACTGATTTCTCACGGGTCTGCAAAACAAACTCATGGCAGCAGTTTCCAAAGTGTGCATTAAAAAAAAAAAACTTAGCCTGCAGGCTGCAACATAATAACTGACTTCCAAAGAGTGGTAATCAGATATGGACATTTTTATGTAAAATATTCCCTTCACTGTGACATCACTCAAGATGTTCACAATAGCTTCATTAAGCTCGGCAAACACTGTTGGCTGTGACGGTTTAATGAGCCAATGAGCATTTAATTGTGGTCTACTGTCAAAGCATGTGTGATGAAGTCCACACAAGTTAATGGCAATATACAATCTCTGAATCAGTGCAGTAGGAAATATCTGTGATCTTAATGTTAAAGCTTTTGTAAAGGCAAATATGGCAAAACCTAACTTCATTTTAGATGGGTCTGAAAGTGAAATTCCTTATGTGTTCCTGCCCTCATAAACAACACATTCTTTTAATTCCTCTGCCACATTTAAAAATGAACTTTCAGAAAAAAGTTACCTAGATGCACCACTAATATCTTCCATTTCTGAAAACACTGAGTCCTATGGAAACAATTCCTACATTGTTGTAATGTGTCTACTGTGTAAAAGCACTGAGGTGTCTTTTGTCAAGAAGAAACACATTATTCTTGCAAAAGTAATCCTTAAAGTTGTGCTTTCTCAAGAAAATGACAAAAGTTCTGTCCAACTAATTAGGAGCACTGTTTACTTTTTTGTACTTTCCTAGTTGTAGTAGATAAATGGTTCCTCAGCAGAAAAAAGAGGGGTGTGCCAGATAAGCAAGACAAATTAAATGCATATGGGATAAAAAGCAGAAAGGTAGAAATAATTCAAAATGTTAAACAATCTGTCTAGAAAACAAAGGGACAAAATAAATATTTTAGCCAATATGAGAAAAGGAGTAACAAATGTGAGCAAACTGGAAAAAAATTGCTAAGTGAAAAATTACATGACAAAAACTTATTGACTGAGTTAAGAGGGCTGCGCTGACCTGAGAAATAAGTTCATAAGTGGCTGAGCCACAGGTTTACAACATTAACCAGTTTACAGATTTCTTGTTCATATTCTTGAACATGAAACTGATGTCCAATTTAATGCTAAGTTATTCCAAGTTGTTTCATTAACTGAGGAGTGGCTCTGATAATGCTTACATCATTATAACTTCAATTTGAATGTACAGATTTCCCAGGAATGGTAATTTACTTCATTAAATTGCAGATGCTACCAGAAAAAAGACTATTAAGCAACTATTTATTAAATGATAGCTTGAGCTGAGAAGAATAAATGTGATTGTGCATGTTTTTCTTAAGCCTGAGTCTCTGTTTTTATATTGTCTGTCATTAATGAATCCTGGTTTTGAAACAGAGGTACTGCTTTTAATATGGGACAATAAATAATGAGCGGTAAATTCTCTCATAAGGAGAATCCAGTTTACATTCCTCTTGATTTTAATTCAGTGATAGGATTCAGTTGATAGAATTTCAGCTATAAAAATGCACAATATGAATGACAAGTGGATTTCTGCAAGACATTTATGTTGTCCGAATGTAACCAAGTCCTATTGACCCTTTCTTTTCAGTGCCTGTATAGAAAATACCATAGAATAACAGAATGGAAGTTTGGAAGAATCCTCTCGAGGTCATGAAGTTCAATCTTCTCTCAAAGCAGGGCTGACTTTAAACCTATATCAGGATGCTCAGGGCCTGGTCCAGTAGGGGTTTGAATATCTCCAGGGATGGCAGTTCCACAGTCTCTCTGTGCATCCCAATCTGGTGACTTAGCCACGCACGTGGTAAAGAATATTTTCCTATGTATAATCAGAATTTTCCTTGTTGCAGCTTGTGATCATTGCCTCTTTTCCTTTGGCTGTGCACCTCTGTGGAAGTCTGGGTCTCTTCTCTGTAACACTCAGGTCGTATGTAACTCCAACTACATTCTTCTTTTAGCCTTCTCTTCACAAGGTTTAAAAAAACCTGATTTTATAGAAGAATTCCAGTAATTGTGATCTAACATTTAGATACAAAACCAGGATTCAATACAGGACATTAAATGGAATTCAGTTTTATATAAAGTACCTTCAGAAAAATCCCAGCCCATGGGAGTATAGACTTGCAGTAGACATCCCTGTTTGGCCCCAGACCTGTGCATCTGTATTTGCCCCATGGTGCAGATTGTGCCCAGCTGCCTCATTCTGGGAATCAGGTCATTCACTAAGTGCTCTTGTGAATGAGGATTTCTGAGGGGGGATGCAGTATCTCTGATTGGAGAGGCTGATAAAGGATTCCAATCCACCAGATAATCTCTAAGCACACATAGCACTCACTTATAGGTTAGTAACTCTGAGAAAATGTAGCTGTATCTATCATAGCATCACAGAGTAATCTAAGTTGGAAGGCACCTCTGGGGTCATCTGGTCCAGTGCCCTGCACAACACAGGCCATACAATCCTGTTAAAACTAGGCTTGATGAAGGCATGTTGACTTTGCCTAACAGCCTTGGGACAAGGGCCCTCTGGAGACTGGAGAGTCCAGGTCCATGCCCTACCGCATCCAGGGGACTCTGACCCACAAATCTCCTCCCTGTGGATAGGTCTGTGATGGCCGGGCTATAGGCTAAAGAGGCCTAGGGGCACCCTCTCGTGTGGAAACTATGCTGCTGCCAAAAAGGAATCAAGCTGCATGTTCTGTATGAGTGAACTAAACAGCACCGGGGAGTGCTGCCAGGTGTTGGAAATGGGCAGCTGTGTGGCTTTGGCCTCCTGTTTTCCCAAACAGTTCTTCTACCTGGTTTGGGAGCTAGTGCAGGCCAGGGACCTTTCCCAGCTGGCAGTTTGCATGTGGCCATCTTGTTTTGAAAGTTAGGAAAGTTTGGACACATGGATGTGGGTTGTTCCGTGCCACCTGACCTCAGGGCCAGGCAATGGTCATGAACACATCTAGTTTACTTACAGAGTAAGTAAACTACATAACTACTGGCTTAGAGAAAGATGGTGTGTGTGAGAAGAAGCATGATTCAGTCCTGGGGCTCACTGCCGAAATCATCCTGGACCTTTGTCTCTCTCTCCTGAGTGGTTTCTGTCTTGGTTGCTAAACTATAGCAGTAGAAGCTGTGACCACAAATACAGATATGCCAGTCCTGACTAAATGACATGACATAAACTCTGGATTACAAAGTCAAACCCTTACTTGCCATTGGTTCCTCTTTCTCTGATCCTGTACATTTTCATTTTCAGCTCAGTGCACATACCCAATAGGATCTGCATTCCCATTCATAAATGTTTAGAACTGAGAGTTTAGGTGCTTTCCTGGGAAGTGGTAATTGCCTGGACAATATGAACTGCAGGTTCTTATCTCTTTAAGCAGAGAAGCTTATTGAACCCTTGCTTCCCACTGCCAAGATGAGCACAGGAGCAAGTAAGCGCATATATGAAAGCAGCAAGTGGCGTATCCTCTATGGCATTTAAAGGAAAGTAGAGGACACTATTGCAGTTTTGTGATATCGATTTCTTTTTGTGTGGAGATGTGCTCTGAAAATATCTGCTAGATCACTTATCAAAGGGACTTAAATAGGGGAATGACTGAATCAAACCAGGTTTAGACAATTAAGTTAGCTGCCGAGCTCCTCAGGCTTGCTGGTCTGCACAAAGTTACAAGTCCGGGCAGATGGCTGGGGGTCTATTTTGTTAGCTGAATGCAGTTTTTAGGATGACAGTTTGGGCACAGACATTTATGCCATTCATGTCCCTGGCTCTCTGTTCTTAAGTACTTCCCCAACCCACTCCTGCCAAAGACAGAGCAGCAGTGCCCATGCGTACCTTCTATGTCCAGTATGACATGGTCTCTGTCTTGCACATGACAAAGCCTGCAGTGTCTAATGTCGTGGCTGGAAGACTGTATGGTAATGCTGTCAGCCACGAAGCTAGCCAGGATTTGAAATGTTAGGATCTTAAAAAGTAAGGTGGCTATATCCATATCTAGTAATCAACAGAATCAGTTAGATTTTAAAGCATTTGCTAGGCCAACACATATGGAAATGGTTGCCTAACTCTTTTTAGGATTTTACCTTTCAAAATCTTGGCTGGAGTCCCAAATACATGTGAAAGAACAAACTGAGCCTTCTAAACATGGCAATCAGCCATTGCCAGTTGCTGAAAGCCCATGCAGCAAACGTGGTGCCAAGAGCCGAGCTGTGAAACAGTTCAGCTCAGTAGCAGTCATCACCTGCAGCTGCTTGTCAACTTGTTGATTCTAATGTGATAATGAGAAATGCATTGGTCTTGACATTAAATACTTGTGCAGGCATCCAGAGAGAGGATGTTTACAATGTTTTGGGATCAGAAGAACAGAGACGAGGGACGGAAGTTCGTGTTTTTTGTGCTCATGGCAAAGTTCAGTGAAGTGTAAGGAACTGACAAGGTAATGATTGGGTAACAAATGATAATGAGTCCATTTGGTATTACTGAGCTGTACAGGCTAACAAAATTAACATTTTCTTTTGAGAGAGGGATGTGGCTTTAAAAGACTCTTGAAAAGTATCACTTTTTGGCATGCAGACTGAGTTGTCCTGTCGAGACAGAAGTTTTTATAATCCAGATCTAACACACCACCCCTAGAAAAACACAAAGCATGAGGGAACTTGTCTAGATCCTTTTGATTTAAACCACCGTCTGATCAACTAAGATGCAATGATAGAACAACATGGACACAAGGTACCCAATTTAATTTTTCCCCCAAGAGGACATTTTTCTGAATTTTGCATTTTTTGAAGTCACACCACTATGTAGTTAAGTTTTCTTTGTGAATGAATAAAAGCATTTAAGCAGATTCTGTCCGTGTAGGGTGATCACAATGAAAATGATATTTTTGGTCAGAAAGTTCTGATTTGTTACAGGATGATTATATCTCCAGATATAAACTCACCTATTAACACTTCTGGGTTTAGTTTAAAAGGATCTGGAAAATGGAATAATTCTCCAAGTTTCATATTTAATGTTATTACAGTCAAGCAAAACCAGCTGGTACTGTGCTATTTCTTCTCTTTAGGATGGTGAAAATCTTTGAAAATTTTTGTTGTGAGATTCCCAAAGATCATGCCACAAAGAGCAAGAAATCTTATAAGAATTACTAAAGAGAGTTCAAGCACAGGTATTATGGACTGGATTCAGTCTCACACACAGAGAAAATTGCACACATGGCTAGAATTAACACACACTTATCTCTGAACACACACCTATGTGGCTGATACCTACTGCTGATAAAACTCCTGGCAAGAAAGATTTCTGACATTTACATTCTAAAACTTTTCAAAATACCGTATCTCTAGACACCCCTATACACATGCTTTTAGTCTCTTTATTGTCTACCAAATAGCTTTCTTTTTCAAATCTTCAAGCCGTTTCTCCTCCAAAGCCACAGCTGTAGCTTGTTAACAACATCTTGAAAAGACATGGTTACTAAACACTATTTACTCTGTCTAGTCTATCCTTATTGTATCGAATTTAATTGCTTTGGGTTTATACTAGGCAACTAAGCAAGAACTAAAATGATTTAAAATTTTGTGCGTTTTACGGATGTTCTATGAGTTTGCAAAACTATTAATAGGTGCTGCAGATACTGTAGATACTAGGTTTTAGATGTTTTGTACCTGGGTTATTAGTACCAATAACATAATTATTACTATTTTGTTTCTGGAGGTGTTCACAATGTGCTGTTAATTTGCAAGCAGAGTAAGAAATGCAGCAGTTTCAGCTACAGCCCTTGAAAATCTCAGGATGTTGCTAACAAGCTACAATCCTGGCTGGCGGAAGAAAAAAAGCATGTTGATATTTGGTGTGAGAGAGAGAATCCAAAGCTAAAAGGAAATTTATTGGCTTCTGTTCACATAGGTTCATACTCCAGCATTTCTGAATGCGCTTGGGATTTAAATGAATCTCCACATGCAAACTAAAATTCCATTGGATCCATACAGTTGGTTTTTTAAACATGCTTTCAGGTCCTTGAAGCTTTTGATCTGCATTCATGCGAGATTTGAGCCAACTTTGGCATGTGGTTTGCAAACTCTTGAGTGAACCTGAGCTTACATTCTGGAACCAGATAGTAGAGCTGCAGCACTATGAAAACTGGCTTAGGACTATTCACAGCATGTAAAGTTAAGCATGGCTTGAAGCCAAAGTATGCTGCACTTGATTTCATTAACATATTCTTCTACATTTTTCGTAGAATTTTTCTGTTTAGAGGTAGGAGACTAAAACATTGGACTAAACGGGGTGTCTCAAAATAACCAAACTTATCAATTGTCTGAAACAGGAGTCAGTGTTTGATCTACACCAGGCTGGGACTGGATACTAGTTTTGTTCATATGCACTGATTGATATCAACAGACAAAAGAGAAAAAAATTACATCACAGGAAAATAAAAGGGAGATTTAAATGTAAGAAAGCGTGAAGGAAAGCAGTTTCTTAACTGCACTGTAGATATTCAGTCTACCTCCAATGCCTGTTAATTTACCCTAAATCAAGCACTAAACATATGGTATGTGCAGATGGCTCATGCAGCTGCTCACGCCTAGAATCCAGGTGGGTGTTTCTGTGCAGTTTTATCATATTTTGTTTCAAAATTGTGTTCCAATTTTTAATGAGGAAGTTTATGAGAATGCAGTAATAAAAAATGTCTCAGGTTAAGAATGCTGGGCAATAGGCAATATCCTCATTTGGGGCTAACTTGCATTATTATTAGGTGTCAGGTTCTTGATCTGAAATAGGGATCCTCAGGGCATTTTCCCCGATGGGTATTTCAGCATATTATTCAGGGTCTTACACATTTGCTTATTTACACATCCTGTACACATGTGCTGAGATTCCTGTACCAGCTCACCACCACACGTAGTGTCTAAAGATACATACACAAGGACAAATACCAGATTTATTTCCCTAGGAGAGAAGATAGCAGTGATGAAGTACTCCAAACAGGGCATGTGGTCAATGGGAGTTCTTTGAATTAGACAAAGTTATTTAGATATTTTGTAAATGCTGTGTTCATCCCAAGACTAACAGTGATGCCTCTGGACAGTGGTTTTTTTCCCATTGCAGAGCAACAGACTGAATCAAATATGTCTTAAGAAACACATGATCGTACAGGGTTGTCTTGTCCTTCCTCTGTCGATAGCTCTGTTCTATTCTCAGCCAGTAGTTTACTTGATATAAATTGTGGCTGTTAGGAGACTTTAGTACTGATGCTTCCTGCATCATCACCCTAACTTGATTCCCACCTTTGCTGCAGCTCTCTCTTGCGTATTTAGAAGTGTAACTGAAGGGGGTCTGTAATTGTTCTCTCTCTAGATACTTGTATCTTGCTCATTACATTGGTATTCTCTTTTAGTACCCTCGCATGGGTTATGTGAAAGAGTCATTAGTGCTATGCTGTCTGAACTGTCAGAGTCTCACAGAGCTGGAACCAAGCTGCGCTGCTTGTGGTGGGCTGCAATGGACCTGCCTGGAGGGATGCTGCATCCCAGTTCACTGAGGCACTGTGGTCTTAGAGTGATGGCTGGCTAAAGGCCTCAGAAACACAATTAGATTAAATGCAATGTCTGATATTACTGTCATTGCAATAAAGCTGTAACTTACTGACTATGAGACTATGTCTTGTTCAGATACTGCTCTTAGGATTAAAAAATTGAAGCCCAAAATTGCAGTCCTCAGGACCTCACCAAGCAGCTGCCCAGTCCTAGAGCTGTCTGAAGTTCAGGGTCTGAATAAAATACACGGTCAAAATCACTGGTCAAAATGCATAACAGAATTAGCCAAACACCCATTTTCACCCCACTCTGTGGACTTGAGACTTCAGGGCTTTGAATCTTGATCAAAGGAAGGTTTGTTCCTGAAGTTCAGAAAAGATGAGCCAAGCAGGGTGGATCTAATAATTTGGTGCTGTAAAAGGGGTCATCTTGCTGCTTCTCCCCTCTCCTGCTCTGTGTGCACAGTCCCAACCTGTACCTTGCACTAGATCTGAAGTTTGTCAGAGCATTGATTCATTTCACTGAATTTGACAGAAAACTAACCAAGCAATAAAACGAGTTTTATACTGAGTTCAGCTGATCATTGGGGGACCAGGTAGTTGTCAAAACTGGAAGAAGGGAGAGGAGAAGAGGAAAGAGAGGAGGGGTAGGACCCTCATTCATGGGAGCAGTTGGCAATTAAATCTGAAGTTGGCTCAGCTGTCTCACTAAAGCTCATCTTATGGAAATGATGCCTCAGAGATGGTTGGGATTGAGGACCTGTGCCTTTGTTCAGTGTTTCTCTGTTAGCTAACTTGGATTACTTCATAGTGTGGTTTTGAGATTTAATTCTGAGGTGCTTTTCACCCTCTACTCATTGATTGTCTATAGGACTGTGAATTCTATCATGTAAGTCAATGTTAGGCAAAGTGCTGGTGATCATTGCTGTCCCTAACTCCATCCCAGATCTGTGCCTACCTTCTCCGTGGCGTGCACATTGAAATCTTCCTTGCTTTTCTCTGAGGCAAAATTCCTGTAGACTAAAATTCAATTCATGTTTTTCCTGGATCTGCAGGGGATTAGTAGAAAGAGGACAAACAAAACAAAGAGACAGGAGATTGCTTGCTATAAACCAAAAAATATTAGCTAAAAGCAATGGAGTTATCCACCAGCTGAGGATCTTGTCTGTTTTATTTCGCCTTTGGCTCAAACCATTCAGATTGTGATTTTGTTTACCTCTGTTTAAATAGGCTCACCTCCACTGCAATTTTAAACATCTGTTTGATTGAAACTAAAGAAGGACCTCAAGATCCAGGCTTTTGTTAATTTAATATAAGTCCTTTTAGATAAAATTGCTTCAAGATATGGTTCCTTTCTGCTCTTCAGTATAATTTAATTAAGTGGCTCAGTCTAAAATATTGGATGTATTTCTTTCAGAGCAAACATTTTGTTTATCCCCTTCAAAATAAAACACTTCTCTAAGGAAAAGATGAAAAGATTACTTTCTATTGATATGGCTACAGTGTAATAATAATTGAGGTGATTCCTAGACTCATTGTAAGGCATGACATTTTTCTGCCTGGAAGGTTTCATGTAAATACATTGTCATTGCCTGTAAAAGAGAGCCTCCGCAGGCTAACCTAGTTCAGTTCAGTCAGGAGCCAGGGGAATACGTGTTACAGGAAATCTTCCAAACCTGGAGTCATATGTTATGAAAGAAGTGAAAGGTACAGGGAAGCACTTTAGGTGAAATATTTTGCTGCGGAATAATAGAATCCAGGTTCTGTTGAGAATATACGACTACAGATCATAAGTGGTCTTGTTAAATTAGAAAACAGAAGGTTTGTTGATTATATTTACAATAATGTTGTAATGTGCCCTGGTGCAATATTAATCACAAAACTGTATCTCAAATAAATATTTTCATTATTGGTTTACTTCTATTTATACTGCTTTTTTTTTTTTTTTTTTTTTTTTTTTTTTTTAAGTTGAATCAACTGTTTTTCAAGAACTTGGCTATAAAAATGCTCTGGACTTGCAAATGTGGTCCAGGCTAGGAATCTGCAATGTGTAGGAGGAGTTAGAGGCATGTATGTGCTAAGCATTTATATATCCATGGTGAGATGGAAGGATACTCAAAGTTATTTAGAATGTTATAGGTCAAGAATTATTTCTGATTCTTGCTTGCTCAATTTCTAATTCATGTTTTAGGATTATTAAAGAGGTAACTGTCAGTACAAGATTCATATACACTTCAATGTCTAACATGGCTTCTGAAATACATTCAGATTTTTCATTGGCTCTATACAGATTTGAGGAGAAAAAACCATAAGAGTGTTAGTTCAAAGTATCATAAATATATACATGTGAGAGTGCTTTAAGTGTGTGTGGATGAAGCACCTACGCATACTGAGTTTCGGGACAAAATATCTCAAAACATACCAATACTGAATATGAAATAAAAGCCTTCATCTAGAAAGTAAGTTCAATTCTTTTTGAGCCTTTGAGAGAGCTTGGCTGACTTCTGCTCATTATATTTGCCTTCCTATATATCTGCTCTTGGGCTATATCCAAACAACTGGAAGCATAAAATACAAGAACATCTTATCTCCTGAGATTTCCAGCCCAAATGTACTTGCTTCAGAGTATGACAGGGCTCTGACTTCATTTTTAGGGTGAATAATAGTTTAGATGGGCAAACATATTTTTGTATGCCTATACAAACTGAATTTCAGCTTAGTTTAGGGCTCTAAACACATTTATTCATATGGAGTATGGACAGAATATAAAGTGGTGATTGTACAAAAGCCTCAGGAATCAGTGATTCTAGGCATACCAGTGGATTTAGACTAGCTTTTTAATCTCCCAGCTCTGATTTAAAAATGAAACACAAAGAGACAATTATGTATTAATTTTTAATTTTCTCTATGCTACCTTGTCATATTCTTTAAGTTAATGGTGGTTTGAAAACACTATGCAAAGCTGCAGACCTTTTGGATTTACTCCCCAGAAATCTTCAGTTATTGAGATGAAGTGGCAGTGAATGGCTTAGCATTTTATTTTTTATGGTCAGTGAATGAAGTCTTATGAAACTTTGCAAATAGGAGTACATGACAAGAGGGTGCAGAGGGACTATCAGCACCAGTGCCAAAGCTTGAATGCTGTCATATGCTTGCCTGAAAGCAAAGCTTGCACGTGCTGCTGTTGGCTACAGAGGAATTTCTAATCGTATCTGAAGTTCATTCCAGAACCTTGCAGCAGAATAACAAAGTAACCTTCTAGCAAAAGAGCTAATCACCTTTGGGACAACAAAATGTAAACAAAGAAATGCTCTTAAAAATTATGATTGAAGCCTGTAACATTTTAATGACTTGGCGGCTAGCACAGTATTGCTTTGCAAACAAACAGAAACCAATACCAATGCATCTCTTGGGCTGGAAAGTAAATGTATAATCACTCAAATTAAGCCCTTTGCTTTTAATACAGATCTCAAGGCTGCATAATAAGGTATACTTAGACTCAAGCTGCAGTGGGAACTGGTGGAGAAATTTGTTGGGTCACTTTGCCATAGAGTTGATGAGCAGACAGGATGTCCTCCGTGCAGAAAAACTGTTATGTTCTCTACCTCACTAGCTACTTCAGATCCTTTGGTGGCTGAAAAAGTATTAGGAAACAAGTAGAGGCATATGAAACAGGGGCATGCACTGGAGTGAAGGATAATACTGCTGAATTCCCTATTCCTGCCATGAGAGAGACATAAATTGAGTGATCCTGTAAAATTTGAGGATGCCTCCTATAAAATACACCTGATCAAATAAGAATACTGTTTTATGGAGCAGACTATCAAATCTGATTACTTCATGCACATGTCAGTTTGTTTCCCCGGTGGAGTTAATTTTAGATGCTGTGACTGGCTGACGAAGGAAGAGGGAAAGATTTCCAGCTGAATGCAGAGGGAAGGGTTTATACCTGGCATCAAATGCCAAATCCCTCATCCTGCGTGCGAATCAGACATGCCTTGCACCAAGGCAGGAGCTGTAGCGTGGTAGGATTCTAAGGACAGTAGAGCTCAGGAAAGGACACTAGGGTAAGAGGGAAGGGAAAACACAGAAAAAACAGGTTAGCATGTGTATTAAAAGAGAAGAAAATAATTCTCTGGAGACATGTCCTGTCGCAAATTTGTATAGCATTGAAGATGAATGAGTCAATAGTATTTTCCAGAAACCTAATCGAGACCTTAAGGAATTACACAAAATACTTCACTGAATTTCTCTCTTCTACAGTCTTTCAAGCTTTTCATAAAATTTCTTAGCAGCAACATCAGACCAAGGTCTATCAAGTTAATGTGGTTAAGCTATGCTTATTTCTGAATCGTGTAAAAGAATAATATGGCATGATGTCTGGGCACCTTTGATTCCTTAGCTCAGCAAGACAGTGCACACTTACAGCTTGCTTGCTTGGAGGCAACCCTCAGCAGAAGTTCAGAGCAGGGCTTAGACCTGTGCTGCAGGTTCTTAGTGAGACCTTCTGACCGTTCTACTCCACCAGTTACCTGATTTTTGAACATATAAATATAGGAAATTATATAGAAATACATGGATTACAAAAATGCATGCATGTATGCACATATAATTGTACCATGCAGATATTCACAGAGTTAATCCTTCCCCCCAAAATTCTAGAGGATGTCTCTGTAAAAGGATAACTATTTCAAATTTGCTGTCACAGTCGGCTTCAGAAAGCAGCAAAACAAATGAGGGATGTACTGCATACAGGGTAATGTGGAGCTCTGCTGCATGGAAATACTAAGCATAACATGAGAAATTAGTTATTATTAAACTCCTGTCCAGTCTAATGATCAGGTTTGGAACAAAAAAATACGTGGCAGGGAACTGCTGCACTTGGGAGGGAAAAAGGCAATAGAGCAGCAGACAGCCTTCATTTTTCAGAATGCTGTAGAGAGCAATGCTAAAACAATGTTCTGTATAAGTGAGTTTGGAAAAATGCTTTTAAAGTCAAGTCAGAAACATTTCTAATGCATGAAATAAGATGGGAGTCTGTGCCCTATTTCCAGAAGTGACTTAAATGTAATTTATACTAAGGAAATACAAGTTACATGCAGAGGTGTGGGATTTTTCATTTGCATCATTAAGTGGGTAAAATTCCCTAGGGAGATGCTGTCATCATTACGAGGGTGTCAGTGTGACCACTTTCATATGAGCATAGCTGCGTTTCTCAGTGGGAGGTGTTGGGGTGGCGGATGTAATTATGGCGGTATAGATAAAAGAGAACAAAGTTTTAGTACAGGCATGAGGACATACTTTCACCCAATGGATGGATGGAATCACCCTCAGAAAGGTGAACTGTGACACCTTATTTTCAAAGGGTAATTTAACTCTTGGATGAGCTGAATCATCCTGGTAGTTTCTATGATGTCCAGATGTGTTAGATGTCTAACAGAGGCACTACAGGTAAATGCCTAAACCAAGATGGGTTATACCCAGACCCTCTTCACAGAAAGGTCCAGCCCTAGCATTTCTGTGTAGGTTTGCTAACTTTTTGGTTACCATTCTTCCGTAACCAGCTCCTGCTTATGATGGACCACCCTACCAGACAACAGGAAGACAGAGATATCATATAAATATTTGACACAGAAGGTAAATGACACAGAGTCCCCTTAGAGTATGCAAAAATTTGACTTCTATTACGCTCATCTTGCTACAACTGACACCAGCTACCAGTTACTTGTATCCCCAGTGATTCTTTTCTGTCATGTTAGACTTTCAAGAATTGCTACAAAAGGTGAATTTTTAGAAATTGACTTGTATTAAAAGGAAACCTAGACTTCATACATTTGCCATGTCCTCAGTGGTTATACGTTGTGGAACTCAAAGCCCAACTCTGCCCGTCTGAGCTGCTTGCACACCCAGCACTTAGAAATGTGGTGTTATGTGGGACAAAACCTCGGTGCTTAGAGCTGAGGAAGCCGTTTATTTCATTTTATTTAAGCTGGTGATCTCATAAAGGTTCTTAAAAGATTTTCCACTTGACGAAACTGACTGATAGATGTATAGTCTTTTATTTTTAATAAAGCTATTGTTTAATAAAATCAGTTTAATCTGAAATCATATCCACATGGAGTAGGTAAACTGGGATATTTAAGGGGAGGAAGAATACATTATTCTGCTAAATTACACTGTCATTATGCCAATCAATTTCCCTAAGTAGGCATGCTCCAATGGCCTGATTCTATGAGACTGGAAACGTATCCTGCAAATCTTATTTGCAGCAGTTCATATGGCTTTTTGTTATTTTTTTAATTACTTTTCTAATTATTTACTTCATTGCCTGCCAGATGATAGACATTTCTGGACATGGACAGTAATGTTTTGTGCCCGCACCTCTAATTTATGTATTCTGCTCTCAAAAGCAAATTGTCCAGATAATAAAATATTGGAGAAAAATTATTCTATCTGAACCTAAATTTTTTAAGCTGAATTCAGTTTAGTTAAGTTATAAACCTTTCTACATGTGCCATGATAATTGAAATGAAAGCATAGTCTTAAATTAGAAAGAACTTTGGTGACAGGTGTGATGGCAATGAATTATGGATCCCTTTAGGAAGGCATGAAAAATCTTCATTTTCCTGTTATAATTAGCTGAGTGTGTGTTCCTTTGTTCTGATAGTTGCTGGATTTTTTCCCATTAAGAAGGAACAGGAGCATCTGCTTCAGTTCCTTACTAATCACAAGTCCAGAGGACATGGTGGGAAGGCAGCCACGTCCTCAGGGTTACTGGACCTGGTAGTTCCCTGTCGGTATCTCTTGTGTCAGCTGGAGGAGATCAGAGGCACTGAGAGATGCTGACATTTGAAGCCACCCTTGTTCTGCCTCAGAAAAATGATGTCAAATTACTTGGGAGATGTAATCCCCTTGTCCCAAACAATTGGGACTTACTATCTTCTGTCAAATGCAGCTGGAATTGCCCACCATTTCAAAAGTTGTGGGAGGAGGATGAGGAGGGTGCGGTCTGATAGACAGGCAGAGTGATTGACAGGCACACACACAGAGCCTTCGTGCTCCCTTTTCGTCTGAAAGCAGGATAATGAGTATGTTCCCCTGCTGATCGGGAATGGGGAGGAGGCACTTGGTGCGGTTAGTGTGGAGGGAGGTAGGGCGACTCTATATAATGTTTAAAAGAAAGTCTTCAAGGGGAATAACGCCTTCTTCGTTGTGGGCTTGATGTCAGCCACTGAACCGTGGTGCTGTCTCAGACCTGTGGTACCTCCCACCTCCGGACACAGTCAGTGCAAGGTGCTTTGGGTCCCAAGAGAAGGGGCTGAACTTTACCGGAACATCTAACAAGTTCTGACACAAAAATTTTTGTTTCCCTTGCAGTTTTTGTTAAAATTAATTACTGGTACCGTGAATGTCCCTTTTATTCATGTCCATGTCTGCCTGTCTTCGGATCTTGACTAATAAACTGTTGGCTTCTCAGCAAAAGTCTTCTCAAACCTCTCTCTGAGATGAATTTTCACACTGTTTCTAGTCTCTGGAGTATCTGCTCAGCCTCCATGAAAAAATAATTATAGTAGAATTAATTGGGTTACTATAGATTTATACACTGGTGTAGAAAATACTGTTGCCTTTTGTTTCCCAGGTTTCACTTTTTATATTCTGGTGGGGGATAATCTTGAATCTTAGTCACTGATCCAGAGCGCATTCATTGTCTCTCTGGCCTTGCTTGTGTTAGGTGGTTTTCCTCAAAAGCAATATTATTTTGCTATCCAGAGTCAACTCAACAAAATGTGGTAAAGAGATGTGAAAAAAGTCAGAATCAGTTAAAAAAACCCAAACAAACTGTAAGTGGCATTGGAGTCACTAGTACAAGCTTTTTTTGTTACTGTATTTGTCAAAGCATCTCTGTAAGTGGCTGTGGTCCCCTAGCTCCTGGTAGTTCGGTAGCTTGCAGAAAGGAGCTGTTTGGGATTATAAAGAGAATATGTTTGTTCAGGGTTTTGTGGGTTTTTTCCCCCTTTTGTATTAGAATCATAGAATCATAGAATCATTAAGGTTGGAAAAGACCTCTAAGATCATCAAGTCCAACCATCAACTAACACCACCATGACTCCTAAACTAGGCCCTGGACTGCCATGTCTATATGTTTTTTGAACGCCTCCAGGGTTGACGACTCCACCACCTCTCTGGGGAGCCTGTTCCAATGCCTAACCACTCTTTCGGTAAAGAAATTCTTCCTCATGTCCAATCTAAACCTCCCCTGACGCAACTTGAGGCCATTTCCTCTTGTCCTATCACTAGTTTCTAGGGAGAAGAGTCCAACACCCGCTTCACTACAACCTCCT
>WAAD01037766.1:30477-54387 GCA_013389945.1 Fregata magnificens
GTGAGCTCACTCAAGATGAGCCGCTCCATGATCTTCCCGGGCACCGAGGTCAGGCTGACTTGTCTGTAGTTCCCCGGCTCCTCTTTCCGGCCCTTCTTGTAGATGGGCATCACATTGGCTAGCTTCCAGTCATCCGGGACCTCCCCCATTGACCAGGACTGCTGATAAAGGATGGAGAGCAGCTTGGCAAGCTCTTCCGCCAGCTCCCTCAGCACTCTCAGGTGGATCCCATCTGGCCCCATAGACTTGTGAGCATCCAGGTGTCGCAGCAGGTCGCTGACTGCTTCCTCCTGGACTGTGGGGGGTTTATTCTGCTCTCGGTCCCTGTCTTCCACCTCAGGGGGCTGAATACCCTGGGGATAACTGGTCTTACTATTAAAGACTGAGGCAAAGGAGGCATTAAGTACCTCAGCGTTTTCCTCATCCTTGGTGACAATGTTCCCCCCTGCATCCACCAGAGGATGGAGATTCTCCCTGGCTCTCTTTTTGCTGTTCTCTTTTAGCCAACTTTATTGGGCCCTATTCTATGCCCAAGAATTTGAGTTTTTTCCCAGAGCTCCTGAGTGTCTGATGTATAGAGCATCCTCAGTTTCTGTAGAGTCTGATGGGAACTGAAGGTCTCTTCAGGCCAGCAACTATACCATGGGTTTATATCCTGTATTTCCATTTTTTCTCTCCCAGCAGCAATGAAGAAACCATCTGAAGTGGCTGCAGGTTTGGTGTTGCAGGCAATACAATGTCTCTAGAAGCTTCTGAAAACACACGAGTAAACATGATAGCTTCTGGGCATATTCCAAGACTGAAAAACAAACCCTTCTGCAGCTCCTCAATCTCCTTCTGTTTGGAGACATGAACACTGTCAACAGCGCTTGCTTCACTCCGGGGAGCATATGCATCGCAATATGGCCTTTAATTACTCAGTCGTAAACTATTCCTGAGGTAATAGGGAATTGTATCGATATTGCTCTGCAACCTCAGATCGCTGTTCGCTGCTCTGCACGTGGCAGGCAAACACAGGCCAGGAGCCCCTTGTGAGAGAAGTACGTAGAATTACATAGTAATACGTAATAAAATATTTGCACATGTTTGAATGCTGTCTGTAGACCACGTTAATTTTCAGCTAAAAAAGGCTCACGGTTGCAAGGCTGCTGTTTGCAGTGTATTTTTCTACCCACAAACTCAGTACAGCTTTGGCGTGTGTGGCTGGTCTTGGAGGATAGATCCTCATTGAGCTTTCAAGAGCTGCAGCAGGTACTGCGTGACCTGATAAAGGTTCTGGGGAGCAGTAGCGAATATGAATACATTTTTCAATCATGATGAACGTACGCCTTGTTGTGGGTTTATGTTGAGAAACTGCAAACATTAGCTTAAGGTTAGCTCCTTCTGCAATTCGTAATGATTGAAGTTTGTATTAGTCTGTTGATTTTAGTGATATTATTTGAAACACAGGCCTTAATTCTTACATCTAGACATGCTTGCACAGATCTACTTATGTAGAATTCTGCAGGGCTCAAATCTTACACTGCAATAGGCCATGTTTTTTCTTTCTTTTTTTTTTTTTTTTTTGCCTGCTCTGTAAGTTAAGAACAGACACATTTAAAATATTTGAGAATCAAATGCATGACCTAAGATGTTGTGTGCAGAGTGTCAAGCCATTGCAGCATGTAATTTTAGGGATGAAAATGGGTATTGGTAAAAGGAAATGCTGATGTATCCAAAACTCTGCAGTCCCAAAGGATGCCACTGTAATGTAATTTGCTAGAGATTAAAGCAAGAGGGGAAGGGTCTCTACTGCCTGTCATGCTGCACTAACAACAAACACAGCACATTTTAAAATGATTAACGGTGAGAGGATACAAAAAATATTAATTTTAACAGATGTTAATAAACAGTATTTAATAGGAAGAAGGCTGTGCAGGATGTCCGATATTTATTTATGTCTACTCAGGGGTATAAAAAGAGAAGAGTATAAATTATTCCTGACATTTCGATTCTCAACAGAATTCTGTTGCATGTAGAAAAGCTATGCAATATCTTTAGTTTATTGTAAGCTGTGTGACTTGTGCGTGTGGTTATGAAATAAAGTGTTGACAAATGCTTCCCTCTAAACAGAAAACAGTGCTGTCAGCCTGGAAATGTGGAATTGCTGTGCCTCAGCTAGCACTAAGTCTTAGGCTCTGTTCAGTCATTTTGAGGTGATGGCTGTAATGCAAAAAAATGCAGGCTTAAAGAGAGATGTTTTTATCAAACTTGGGAGTAGGGCACTGGAAAGTGTGTGCATGGCTGAGGATAAAAAAAAGGGGTAAGAAAGGCAGCGAGGGGGTGGTTATGACTTTGTCTTTCCCTCAGAACCTTTGTGCTGCTATGGAAAAGGTTTAGAAGTGGTGTCCCAAGAGAAAAAACAGTTAAATATAAAACCTAAAAGCATCAGTACTCTACTATACATGGACACAAGGAGGAAAGCTGCAAATGAATTGTGGTATGAAAAAGGAGGAGAAACCAGATCCTTAGTTGTATAAGTCAACACAGCCCCATGTGAATCAATGAATAAGTACTGAAGGAACAAATTTAGGGAGGAAGGTACTTGGTTGCTCAGCATGCACCCAGAATTGTGGGGCAGGGAAGATGCTGCATGTGCTGAGGGTGTGGATGTGGAAAGAAGGGACAGAACCAAACAAAAGCAGTTAACGTGATGAAATCCCCTCTGTCCCCTGCCCTGTGTGTACAAGACACCCACTGCTAGACCTTAGGAGCAGACCTGGCTGCAGAGCTGTGGGTTGGAGTCCAGCCTGTTGGCTGCACACAGCCAGGTACTACTCAGTGGGAATCTGGCACTGAATTGTTTAATTTTAGATGCTTCATTCTTGCCACCCTCCATGGTCGCAATAGAAGGAAGCTTTGCTTTTCTTGGCTCGAATATCTCTTGGCAATTGACTTCTTTATGAATTGAATCTATTTGCAATAAATGTCCCACTCACAATAAATATGCAATCCTTGTCTAACAACTGCCATGTTCTGTGGAAAGACATGATGCTTATATTAATGAAATGAAGAGAATAGTATGTTCATCTGTATTATTAACACCAGAACTTGCTGTGAGTAGTAATATATTTTAAGTAGCAAAAGCAGGAAGAGATTGGGTTGGGGACCAAGGGAGTCCTGGGCAGGGGTCCTGAGAAGGAGAAGTCCTATGTAATACCAGTGGGGCTATTGAAAGTGTATTTCCCTACTACAAAACAGGTTCCTGGGAAGAAGCACCTAAGGAGGAAGATGGTCTATGTTATTTCCCAGTCTTTGATTACAAAACCTTCAGCACTTCCTAATGTAGACAGAGCCCCAAGTTGTCATCCTTGCTGTCTCAAAGATCAAGTCTAACTTCCATTACAGTCTCACCACCACAACTCTTACACAAGCTCCTCTCAAACTCTCACTACTCTTTTCATTGCAGAACTACCCTCTTTTCCTAAATAATCTATTTCAGAACACCTTGTGTCCTCCTGATCCTTCCTGGTTCTCCACAGTGCTCCCATTCCCCCCCCGACATCCTCCTACTGAAGCCCTTTTGTCCTTCTTTCCTTGGTCCCCAGTCACAGCCTTCTCACCTCGCGCACCCCATCACTGCCCATTCTGTTAACTGTATCCATTTTGGTGGCTGGCACCTCCTGCTGCCATGCCTGTAGCTGATTTTGTGGGTTTTGGGGAAAAGGAAGAAGGAAGGACTTAAACCCCCCTTCTCCCTCCAACCCAGAAGCAGCTAGCAATTACTAAAAATAAATCCATATAGAAGAGACCTTGGGGATATACCTAGGGAAGAGTAGACATATGGTAATCCTAGATGCAGCTATGATGTCCCCAGGACTTGGCAAAGCATATTGAAGCCCCAGAGCAAAACAGCTGTTGGAGAGAGAAGGTTGAGAGCAGGAAGGTAACTGATGTGGGACCACATTCTTACCCACTACTCATCTCTTACTGTTAGCAGCTAAGCTTGCTAGAGTGAATCACAGTCCTGTTACCAAATTGTTAAGAGTGTAAACCTGTTAACATATTTGGCTTGCTTATTTTTAATTGCATTTGTCAGGAAAGAGAAATCTTAGAGACCCTCTGAAGTCCAGCACTCATCCAAAGGAGTGCCACATAACGCTTCATTTGGTTTGCTGATGCAGTCTTACAAAGTTCATTTAAGTTCCAAAAGAAGCCTTTTTTTTTGCCTTGTCTTCTCCTCTGTCACAGGGACAAGTCCTGAGAGCATATACAATGCAGTTGACCTATTGCATGACACAATCAATCTTAGTTGTCCCTGGGAAGGAAAATAGTTGGGACCAGACTGCCGCTGCCTAAAGTAGACAGCAGGCCAGCTCATCCTGGTAGGCTGTAAGTCAACCTCAGGCTAGATATAAAAGAAATTGATCAATATTTACATTTAGGTTTTATTTCCTGTGGTTTAGGTCTTCAGTCCTTGGTATTGTCTCAGCCACTTCAGCTTACAGCCAGGCTGGGTCTGTGCTGTCCCAGCCCTAATAGGGCCTGGAGAGCATGACTGTATTGTTTTCAGATCCAGGCTGATACATTTATGCAGCCCGATGCTCTGTTATAGACACTTCCCAAAGCTTTTTTTTGATGCAGGTTTGGAGACCTCTGTGCCAAGATCCCTGGTACGGATCCTCCTGAGAAATAATAGAAAGGCTCTAAGTTGAGTTCTGGGACAAGGCGTACCCCATTAGTCATGAACTACATTTGCTCAGCAGAGTATTGTAAAATTCTCTGAGAATAGCAAGGAACAGGCAATCACTACTAGCGTTTGGTCAGAGAGAAACTTCCTCTCAAGGGTATGTCATTATATGTTTGTCTTGCATTTTCTTCTGAAGCAGGTGGTGTTACCATTGTTAGAGCAGGATATCAGGTTCAACAGCCCCAGGGCAATGCGTGCTCCTTTGTTCCCCTTCTTTCTGCCTCTGAGGCAGCTGGAAGTGGAGTCCAAGTTTTCCATTCTCTTCTAGAGTCCAGGAAAGGTCTGTAGCATGTAGAGTATTGCTTTTCACTGTAGTAGGGTTCTTTATTTCTGTTGCACACCAGTCTTGAATTCTTTAGTGAAAAGTGTTGTAAGAGTTTGTGTTGCAAGGTGACCACCTAAACAGGGAGACTTTAAAGCTGTGTGACATTACTCTTCTCAATGCTTGTACATTGCACTGTTCAGGGAAGAGCGGCCATGCACATGAAAGTGGTTGAGACACAGAACATTTGGGGAAGGGGGGAAACCGTTTTAATAGGAAGAGGAAAGGCACAGGGGTCTGCCAGGTGGGAAGCGTGGGCAGCAGCGAGGAGGGGACTGGACTTCTGCACAAAGTTCAACTTGCAGGCTTTCATCTTCACGCATGTCTGAACATGTGGATGGTCTTCCAGCTGAATACATGAACCTCCCATCTGCCAGAACTTGTGTGGCCGTCATCAGAGAGGCCAGGGCTGGGGTGCTGTGTGCCATATCACCAGGGTCCTGTACAGAACAAGCCCAGCAGACCTGAGGCCACACGCAGGTTTTGTCCAGAATTCCCTCCAGAGTACAAACCTGCATTACTGAGCCTTAATTCTATTTTCACTTATCATCCCCAGCTGTTTCAGCCTGCAGTACTAGCTCTTTTATTAGTAACAGCTGCACCAAATTTCAGAGGCAATGCTCTTGTTAATTTTGCCTGAAGCAATTCTGAATGTCTTGAAATGTCTCTAATGTATTTATGTGCATTTAATATTTGTGTTACCATTCAACAGCAAAAGTGAAGACCAGAACTATACTCAAATACACAGAAAGAAGAAAATATTATTATGTAAGTGGGCTACCTTTAGCTTTTATCTTTCTGCTACTGTATCTGTTTTGGGGTTTATGAACATAATACATTTCAGGGACTAAGTGGAGTCTATTCAGTCTATTAAGGTTCATTTTCTTTTAATGCTCTAATCCCCTCAGGATGCCATTTGCCGTAATTGTTTCTTGAATGATCCTCCAGTGTTTAAGCTTCAGCCTCTGACTCATAAGCTATTCTGCATACACTTGTGGCTCCGCGCAAAGAAAAATGGGACACATGACATCTGTTTCAAATTTGTTTTTCTTTACTTTGCAATTATGCCCCTTGTCTTCTTATCTGTCTCCCAGCAAAAAAATAGTAAGTGCATTTGGCATTAACTATACTGTTTAAGATTTTATATACCAAAATTAAATCTCCTCAGACTGCGTTTTTATAGTCTATAAATTCAGATTTTATGGTCTCTTCTCATACTTTTTTTGTCCTTGGATCAATAGTACTGCCCTTCTTCTGAACTTTACAAACATTACAAACATTAGGCAGGCCCATGAAGTTGTGTTGGCCAGAACAATAGATTGCATTGCAGGGAGAGTGCAGCCAGACTGTACTTTTTCCACTCACAACTGGTTTTGACTTGTGACTTAAATTCTACATATATTTTCACATTCAGTTCTTTTAAAATTCCTTTGCATTGTTTAGCTTATTCTAGTTCACTAGTATTTATTTTTAACTGTTCAATATTTTTAGAATAATATCTGTTGTTCTCAACACCATAATTTTATTTCCGTAGAAGTCTGACTGAAAAGTGACAAAAGATCTTTTAAAAAAATCCAGTCTGTGTTCCTGGTAAAGCAGCTTCTGTCTCTGCATTTTCGAAGTGTTTTGTCCAGCCTGACCTCGTGCATCCCTGCTATTGTATTGCAATATGATGCCTTCATTTAGGCACTCTAAAAGTGCTCAAGTATTTTCTGTAGTTACATCTGCTTGCAAGTAAGTCTTACATGTAATGCGCTATCACGCAAACTTCTGTTACAGCATTGACACTTCCCACATTTCTCACTTATATTGACTATTTCATGTATAAGATTAAGCTCCTCTTGACAGCCATGTAAGAGCATGTGTTTATTTTAATGTATCTACTTATGGGATTTTTCTAACCTATTTCTATAATTTCCAGATCTGTTCTGCGTTATTTCTTTACCACAACCAGTTTTTGCTGCACTTTCCAAGCTACTATATGCAAATTTTATACTACACAATTCTATGCTGTACTACATATATTAAATATATATCATATTTATACTTTACATTTATATATAATACTATGTCTCAACCTTTACTTTTCCTTAACTTACATTTCTTTCCTTTTCTAGAAGATTAATAAAAAGTGAAAACATCAATATGTGCAGAATTTTATCAAAAGAGTACTTCACCTGGTTAGGAACTCTTGTTTTTATCCCTGGTTTGCATTTTTTTTTGCAAAAATTTCAGCTTACAGTAGTATTTTTATTCAAGCTGTTGATTTTCATCCAGATAAGCCTTAGTGAGACACAGTATTTACAGTAGGCAAATATAGAATGCAAAATTTAAAACGTAATTTACACAAGACCATTTTTCTTAAGCAAGTTTTTAACAAGAACATTTCTAAAATGATACGTAAATTCCTATGCTCTGGTTTTATAATCAGGTGTTTTCCACTAAAAGAAAGAAAGGGAGAGGGAAAAGCATTAGGTTGTGAGTGGTGGAGAAAACAGTCTTTCTGTCATCAATTTATGTTTTTTTACTCAGGAAAGATAGAAAAATAGGAAAAAGGGAGAGAATTTGGAAAACATGTATCTCTTCTCTTCTTTCCTCTTTTCCTCACTAAGAAATAAGGAAAGTAAGCAGGAGAAAATTAGAACAATTTAATTTTTCTTTTTTTAAAAAAGAAAATGTACTTCCAATTTTTCATATTAAAATAGGATAATTTTAAAATGGAGTTTGTTCTTACTGATGATATTTTGAGGACAGTGTGAAAAATACTCATGATTTTTCAGTAGGTCCTACTGAAGACATATGGCAAACACTATTTAAGATCTGGGGGTGTTTATGTAAAGTATACCTGTATGGCTGCGGTGTCCCTTTCTCAGGCTCTTTTCTACTCCCCACCTTCCTCTTTTCCTAAAATGTTAGTGTGGCTGTTGATGCCTGTACTCCTTCATTGATACAGTTACCAACAAATGAAAAGGAGCTGTGCCTGCTTGCACAGTGAGGGCTAGTCAAATGTGGTTTATCAGACCGCAAGCGGTGCAACAGTCGTGGATGTATCATCAATGAAATACGCAGCAGAGAGTAAGTAGACTGGAAAATACAGTGATAGGTTCTGGGACATTACTTTTGCAGCTGCACACCTTAGTCTTGAATTGTTCAGTTTGCTGAGTCTATGGGGATGTCTCCAGCTTCTGGATGTATAATTTTCTCCCTGCTGCTTTCGGTTGACAAATTTCTCTGGTGGTGGGTGTATGAAACCTGATAGACTGATTGGCCTTAATGGGAATGCTCTGCTGCCTGGAGACCGCTCCTGGGCTTTCCAGCAACTGCAGCGGCATGCTTCAACTGAGCACCATACTTGGCTCTCTGTGCCTTGCTCTGCCAAAGTGCAGGATTCAACCAAAGCTTATCTCTCAGCATCCCTGAGCCTTTTTCTTTATTACACTAGAGAAAATCGATTGTTGTAGCATAAAAATGTGGGTCATGAATGTATGTCCTCTTTCCCTCTCCTTGAAATGACAAATTTAGACAATTAATCTCCATGCTATCTATTTCCAGCTTTGGCTTCCAAACAAAGAGTGTCAGAGAAAGTGGTACATATATTCTTTAAACTAAGTGACATGAGGCAGCAGCCAGATAAATAAATGTCTTCCATGTCCAGAGCTCTAAGTAACAATTACAGCGTTACAATGAGAGGTATGTGAGCTCACGTAGATTAAACTATAGTGAATAAATACAGAGCAACTGCTGGGAAAGCTTTGTGAATAATGGGAAGAGCTTGCCTAGCTGGCTCTACAAAGTGAACAGCAGCCCTTTGGGGAGTGTATGATACCTTTGTTATGGAGGGCTGTGGGTGAACACAGATAAAGAAAATAAGAGTACACCTAAGTGATAGGAACAGGTGGTTTGCAAGCGCTATGCTGAAGGCAAACTAGTGAAAGAAGACCAGAGAGCTGAAAAAACCTTTTTCTCATCAAAAGGCAGTGCTCAAGGAAGGAAAACAGCTGGTAAGGGGAAGGGAGAGCAGTATCACTGGCGATCAATTGTCTTTACAAAAGAGAGGTCAGCCATCACTTGTGGGGTGTTTAGTATATGAGGGGAGGACAGCTGGTGGGTGAAAACACCTCATATATATCTGGCATTTTATCCCAGCTGCTGTATAGCTTAAAAAAAACCCCCTTTGACTGTTGTTCAGTTATGCAGGGAGCTTGAAACTCAAGTCCACTCAGGAATTTTCAGAATACTCCTTCAAAATTCAATGAGAGCATAAAAGTTTCTTTTCAGAAGCAGCTTTTCCAACACACTAATGGGATTAAATGTTCCACTCCTATTGACTTTTAATGTGAGTTAGGCATCTGACTTCCTTTATACCTTTGAAAAACTCCTTGTTAATCTTCACAGTTTACAATTTGTCCTCTGAGACTGCTCTCTCTTAAAATAAATAAACTCTGATCCTCCTGAGAATTTGAAGAGCTGTACGCCTTGCAAAATCCCCCCAGGAATGCAGTATATGTGGTGAGGGAGAATTCTTGTTCATTCTTTTGCTCAGGATCTCTTATACAGTTTCATGCATAAATCGGAGAGCCTGAACATCCACCAGTTCAACTAGTAACTGAAAGTAAAGGTGCAGAGCAAAGTATCTCAGTCTTGTGGTCCACTGTGGTAAAAGCAAAGCTAAATCACTATGGTGGTATTTGATACATGATTAATAAAGTCTGATGTTATTTAATGGTACTACCTAGACACAAAATCTCCACCAAGTCCCACAAACTGAACACCTGCTTGTGACTCCTGCTTAAAGAGAAGCTAAGCAGAGACATGCCCTTGCCCAAAGTCACATATTATGAAGAACTGCTTCCATTGCCTCTTTCCAGACTTATAAAGCCACAAATGCCTTTATATTTTTGAAATAAGCTGCACTACTTGAGCTAATGCCCTAAGAGTTTCATCTGCAAACGTCTTTGCTGCTTCAGTAATTCACATTGTTTTATGTTCTCCAAGGTATATTACTCATGACTTGATTAGTGGCCACATCACATCCTGAAGTACAATTATGCTTCACTAAACCATAAACAGATGTGTGTGCTCCACACCCACTTAATAGAGACTTCTCTGTTCACATTACAGATAAGAGCAAAAGCAGGTTAGAGAGGCAGTGTATGGGAGCAGAACGAAGAACGTAGAAGCACTAAGGGAGGAAAAGATCCAGTAAAGTAAATGTGTATTCCCTGTGTCAATCAAATACCAGCAGAACCAAAGGTAGTTCGAGCTGCTAAACTTAATGATCTCTAAAGCCAGTGAAGCAAGCTTGCATAGATAATCTCTACAAAGTTTGAGTGATAACAAAAATCAGTGAAGCCACAAACATTCCAGATTCAGTGAAAGACGTTCAATCTGATTGTCCTCAGATTTGGCAAACCTGAACACAGCCAGACCAAATTTGAGATGAGATTAAGGGTGCCATTTTACAAAACATAATGAAACCAATAACTGAACAGAAAGAGCAGGTGCATCTTGGAGGAAAAGAGCAACATCTTTTCCCAAAGACAGCAGACACTCAATGAGATTCTCAGCAAGAAATGAATTCAAGTGCTCACATTTTATTTAAAAAATCAAACATTTATGTTTCTCTCTTTCTGAATTTAGAAACAGAAAATATTTTACAGAGACTGGGATGGTATCAGTCACTTAGACTTATGCAGGCTTTGTGTGGGAAGGTAACTTCAGAGACAGTCCTCTTACTGGTAGGCCAGAACTGTCAGCTTCTCATAGCTTGGAGTTTTTGTTGGCACCTGAGAAATGAGGGATTCAGTGGAAGCCAAATTTAGATTTGTAGGTTGCTTTGATTTCCATGGAAATCTGGACTACACTGATTTTTCACAATTTGCATAAAGATTTAGCAAGATTCCTTAACTGTGA
This sequence comes from Fregata magnificens, assembly GCA_013389945.1. NCBI lineage: Eukaryota > Metazoa > Chordata > Aves > Suliformes > Fregatidae > Fregata > Fregata magnificens. Next base: position 41,442 of record WAAD01037766.1, read on the forward strand.
TTATTCTTCTGGATGTCATATCAGGGAAAATAACTTCACAAACACTGACCAATTTATACCATTATATCTGTTTCTGATTAGTTTGTCCAGAACAAAGGCGAGGTTCTCTTTGCATACTTCTGAAGTTATGAATCTGTCTGAGCAGTCAGTGCTGTTTTGTTTTCAAGTGTGCAACAGAGCCCCTGGGGTGATGGTTTCTGTCTTGTGTGTCTCCCAGCCTACCAACAAAAGCAATTGTCCTCAGAAGAAGATGTGACATTTAGCTATATTTAGCACAACTATAACATTGCACGCCTTTTCATTGTTTATTAAGTAACTATTCCTGTGTCACCACTCATACAATAAAGGCAGGTTTTGGCGAACCAGATTAAAAACATATAGCAATATGCAGAATAATTTAGAAGCATAGCAATAAAAAAAAGAGCAGAGCTAATTTTACAAGTAGTGAAGATTCTCACTTGAAATGTACGTACATCTGCTGATCTATTTCATGCTAAACCAGAACAAAAAATTAGAGCAATAACTATACCTTTGCACTGATGGCAGAAAATGCTGACAAGTCCCATTCCAGAACACCTGAGAAGTCAAGTAGGTACCTTATTAGATTTCTTTGGAATTAAAAGATTAAAACAATGAGTAGAGGTTTAACACTGCTGATTTGTAGTTATCCTTTTTCTGGATAGCTGACTGTGCATATATGCAGCACAGTGCCAAAATACTCAAGTTAGCTCTGAACTTGTTACCTGGAGCACTAGAGGTTGTGTAGGTACTTCAGAACTTGGCTTTGTATGGGTTTCTCAGCAAATCTAGCTAGCCTGCAAGGTGTGCTTACAGCTATGCTGCTTCTGGCAGCACAGTAACTCTATGCGTGTGGGGTAGATAAGCATCCTTCTATTCCTGTGCAACTTGAGTTGGTGAGATGAGTTTACTTATCATTATAAAACAGCACTGGTATAGTAACATTTCTGAAATGGATGTAGCATTCTCAGTGGTAACTGGTTTCCACTGCTGAAGCAACAATTGCTCTGCATGAGATTTGGAAAATATACAGGGATAATGGGTCTTTTCTACAGTGGTTGCCATTGAAAAATCATCACCTATTAGCAACTACCACAGAGCAAGAAGACTAGGGTGCCTGACTTGCTTGCAATAGTGACTGTAATAGCCACCATACTGCATGGTTAATTTAATGTAATCTCAAGCACTGAATACATCTGAATAGCTATAAAGTTGTAGCAAACTTTGCAAAAGTGAAGAAATAGAGGACAGTGAAGAAATATTTTGCTGCAGTGGGATACAAAAGGACATGTCAGTAGAACTGACTACTAATTATTCTTACCCTTGCTAGTTCATTTTAGCTCTTCAAAAAACCTGTTACTAATGTGTTTATTTTTGCTTTAAAGGTTGCTAGGAAGTGTTAGGTTGGCTTCTCAGAGTGCCTACATCTGCAGTTAGAACTCAGATTGAAAATCCTTTTTGGTCAGAGAAGGGAAGGATCTTTCTTTTGCTTTCTGAGATATATGCTGAGTGTATGGTTACTAGCTTACTGCAATTTAGGTTTCATATAACAACTGGAACCAGATATTGTACTCTCTGCCAATAGCTGCTTTCATAGGGCCCATGGTGGGGTTCAGATCACTACAGAGGCGTTATTGTACCTTTCTATTTGCACACTTGCAACCTCATTTTACTCCTTAGCAAGGAAGACTTTATTTTGGATTAGGGTCCCCTGTGACATATCAGAATAGTGTAAGGATGATTGACTCCTTATATTTATCTTCTCCTAGAAAATAAGTTTCAGCTTTAGAATGATCTTGCACCCCACTTGCACCTGCATTGCAGCCTCCAAGCATCAAGCTTGGGGTTCTGGGTTACACAAAGAACACAAAATAATGCTGATGGGGAGTGGGAATGTACTGAAATTACTACACAATTTACATAGAACATATTTTACCAAAATGAAATGCTTTCCTCATTAAAACCATTCTCCTTAAATGGGGCATATCTTTTATGACTCTCTTGCAAACTTTTAAGAAAATGCATGTACGCTATTGGCCTCAGTCCAGGTGCTTTGTTAACTTTTGTATTTTATTGTGTACTAACAGAACCAATGAGGACCATTGTATCTGTGTTTAAGGACAAGCAAAGTAAAAGGATGAACTAAATTTTCAGCAGAGGACATGTTATAATCTGTTTTACAAAATACCATACACAACCAGAAAATACTAGAATACATAGTGTGGAGTGGAGTACCATAACTGCACTGACTGTAAGTAGGTTCCAGCAATATTTTTTGTGGAAAATCAATCTGATGGCATATAAAGCTCCAGTATTTTCTGTAAATTGATTATAACAGGGTTGGCACCAGAAAATAGGACTCTTAAAAGAAAGATTGCCTGATGTAACTCAGAACTCAGCCTTTAATGGCTCTTCCATGAGCTGCAAGTATCAGCACTTTCCATTATAATTTCAGTTTCAAGGCTGGTAGTCCAGAGACAGATGTTTCCCTATAGTAAATACAAACTATTTCCTCCACTGGCGGGCACTTACAGAGGCCAACAGGGCTGAAATTCTCATCATTCCCTGCAGCCAATCTACGTTTCCATCTAAAACTTTCAGATTTTTTCAGGTTGTCTCAGAAACACTCAACCCAAGCATTCTGTCAGAAGGAAAAGACCAACAAAGGGTGAGTCCTTTCACATGCTCTGACAGTAATATGTATGACAATGGGGTAATTCAGCAGGAAATACTATCACAAGCTGATAAAGCACTGGTGTATCTACTGATTTCAACTAGACTGGCTCACAGAAAAATATACAGCCCTAAGACAGAACTAATGCAAATCTTCAATAGATACTATTTCCACTTCAACATATGGACGTGAAAGTTGGAAATATCAGAGGGATAAACACGTCTAAATGGTTTGAAAGTGGACATCTCAGGGAAGAACTAAGTAGTAAATGAAAGGAATCTACAACAAATGCTCAGATTTATTAGAAATGTCAACAATCCTTTAACACTGTCTGGAAAGGAAAATGGAAATATTTAGAATATATTAAGGGTGAAGCCAATGGCAACCTACCATTAGGCATCTGGGAAGCAGGGAGGATCCAATGCAAAGAATCTGCTAAAAGTGCTCAGGAAGGAAAAACTTTCAGGAAGATAAGGAGAGAGAAACAGAGTACACAGTGATGGGACAATATAAATTTGTACAATGTAAGCTTTGATGACAGGAAAAGGACTTGTTCAGGAATCTGATAGAAAGAGGAGAGCATATCATAGACTCCAAAGTAGAGCAGAAGTTCCTCGGCTCTAAATTAAAGCAGTTTGAATGAATAAGAGGAGAAAGTGACTTGTGTTTGTTAATTATATTCTTATATAGGTCTTCTTTAGAAGGTTCTGAGAAATATTTGAAATCTTCTTTACCCTGAAGTATACAGCAGAAATAGGGCTAAGGAAATATTTTATTTTTTTAACTCTGTAGCTGGTGGGAGGTTTTCAAAGCTGGCATTCACAAGGGGTTTGTGTCTTTGTGCCAGTGCAGATGGTCTTGTCAAACTATGCCTAGAAATTCATACTCAGTCAGCACAAACTGTCTGGTTCAGGGATCTATGGGTGGTTTTTATCTGGTTAAATTTGATTTGTATTTTTTTCCCAAACCTTAAGACTTCAACTTGATAAGAATGTCTAGATACCAATGTGTCATTGTATTTTTTGATTATATACAATACACCTATGTCTAAGAAAACTACCACAACCACATCAAATTAAATGGCAAGTGTTGAAAGAAAACCGGTTAAAAAGAAATCTTTTTTTCTCTTTATGATTATGGAATACAAATAACACAATGACCAGCAACAGTTATATCCTCTGCAAGCAGTAATGCCTCTGACACTAATTATTATTTGCTGCGTGCTGACACTTTAACCAGTGCTACAGTGGACAAGCCATCTGCCTTGGTAACAACAGTCCTACTTACCACTGCCCTATTTGCATGTTTAAGTGCTTTAGAAATACAAAGTAAGCAAGCAAAACTATTTATCTGGATAGTGACTTTATGAAAATGAAACTTCAAAATTGAATATACCTGACTACCAGCTTTTAGCTGCCTGTTTGCCCTGTTCCTCAGTACATTCCTGCTTCTGGTTCTTTATTTTGAAGAATAATAATAATATATAGCAAAATTATCTTCACAGCATCTTTGTAGGTGACTTAGAATTACACATGTGAGTATAAATATTTTTTCTCTCAGCTAAACAGAGTGAATCAAGGGAAAATATCTCATATTATCATTTGCATACAAGAGAGGAGAAAAACTCTGAATTTAATACTCTGAGAGGTCTTGTTTCATAGCTTAAAAATCCCCTCACCCCCGCCCCCACCCATTGTATGCATGTCCTAGAAGGATCTCCCTAGATGGTGAATGACAGTTTCAGGTTTTATATGCTTGGAACACTTGATCCAAATTATCAAGGTGTACTTTTTCAATGATTTGAGTAAGCTTTGGATCAGGTGCTATGTCTTTGGCCAGCCAATCCCATTTTCAGGGAAGAAGTCATATTCTTTTGTAATGTGAGCATGTAGAGTCATAGTCATTTCTTCCTACCTCAGAGGTCTGCAGTGTACTCATCTATATGTGAGCTGTTCTCCTAAGGATCCATTTATAGCTGAAGAAGGGAAATAGGCACTTTTTGGGTGCAATTCCTCTTACCTATTCTATGTATGTACTTGGGATAAGACGAATCGTGTCTCTGCCACACTGACTAGACAGATTTCCATTGACCGTAGACAAAGCCTTGGTGATTAGCTCATATGGATGTCTGCATTAGGCAGATGAATGCCAACTCTTAGTGTTCAAAGCTGACCCTTATAATTTCAAACAAGCTGCCAAGTGCAATAGATAATCATTACTGATACAGGATTAAATTCAAATAATTACCTAGAGGCTTGAAGGTATTTATCTAATTTTCAGTAACTTGAATCAGTCAATATTCCTAATTGTTTGTTTTGGTGAGTACATCAGAATCCTTCACACTGAGCACATTACTCTACTTTAAACATCTTTTAAAATATTCTTAGCTCTTTCATGGAGCACTGCAGTCCTGTTTAATGACAAGTGGCTCTTCTTGTATGTAAAAATTGATTGCTGGCACTGTGTGTTTTATTACCTAATTTCTTGTTCCATTTCTAGACCCTGAGCTGCTGACTGAGTTCCTGGCTTGACCTTGGACCCACCTCAGTGTTGGGGATGTGCCTGGCAAACGCTGGGCTGCATCTGACCCTGATCATGCACGCTGGTTCAGCTCTGCTCTCCCCACTTGTGCACGATGCGACCCTGCCAGTGAGGCCCCTGCCTGGCTGGTGTCTGCCTCCCCATGCCTGTGGGGCAGGCCCCACTTGCTGCACCCTGATGCTCAGGATAAAGCAGAAGAAGTCTTCTTTACAAGAAGACTTCTTTACTTGCTTCTTTACAAGTGAAGGTAAAGTGTCTGAAGGGAAAAACTGCTCTATCAGAAACACTGTGTATGTGGTTCTCAACCCTCAACAAGGATATAACCAATGATTTCTTAGATAAGTAAAGGGATGCACACTTCATTGCACTCATGCAGTGTGTGTGCTTTCATTTCTCCGAGGACACTGTCCTTACATCTCATTTTTTCAGAACCTGCTTGCAGTCTTGTCCTCACCAAGGGCTATGTGTATACTTTGGTTCTCCTCTTGTATAAAGTTTTCTCATCCTCTCTTCCTGAGAGAAGTTCTGTACACCAACTTTCCTTCCATGCCGAGCCTCTAGGCAGGTAGGTCACCTATTTTTTACTTTTTGGGCACTCTTTCTTCTCTGACTCTCTCTTTTTGGGTATTTCAGGGTGCCGTGTCTCCCTGAGGCAGGAGTTCTGTGTGCTCCTCATAGGGTTCATTTGCACTGCCCATTCCTACTGTACCATTGCTTCTGTACAAGTCCCCAGATTATTATATCACTGAAACAAAATTATCATATTCTGAGAGGAGATTACAAATTGATAGTGGCAATGCATAACAAAATATGGTAACATGGCAAACAGATACATGTAAGTATTGATCATAGTGAAATGATTTGGAAATAGGCCAATTTCAGAGTTTTCACGATTACTATGCTGTAAGCATTTTCTTATCTCTGAGGCCTGGGTCCCTTCAAAGCACAGGTGGCATATATACCCTGTGCTGGAAGAAGGTGTTAGAAGAGTGAATATCTGTTTCTAAACCTGTGCAAAACCTGTGTGTTGAAAACCTGCCTAAAATTAATGCACAAGTTCATCTTTCCCCAGGCAGCGGGGGGAAGGCAGGCTTAATTTACATGCTGGCATCTTATAAGAATAATTTGCTTCCCCTTTACAGTTAGTATGTTTTGCACGTTCACTTGGGGAACACCTCTTATCTTGCTCACTCTGCTTTGGCTGTGCTTTGTTCCTTCCTGGGTTTAGTTGTTATGTGTTGCAATGAGTTGGTTTCTGAGGAAGAAGAAAGGCTTAATGAAGTTCCAGCCTTTTTAGTATGTTTGTGATGTCTTGTTTGTGACAGAAAAAGAGGTGAGATGGGAGAAAACCTCTGCTTTGGCAGACCTTACACTAGCTCTCCAAGGTTTCAAGCAGCCAAATGTGTTTTGCTTATGCAAGAACCATACAAATGGGACGTTTATCTTGACCTCTTATAAAGCAAGTACATTTGTATGAATAGTTTGGTAGTTGATAGGAACCAAATGCTTAAAGAAAATGTATCTCCTGACCTCTTCTTTGAATGCCTTACATCAACATCCTGTTTTAATTCTCATAAAGCTTTAAATACTGAGAGGATATTTGTTAAAGCTTCAATTTTATATCGATGATGACCTTATTGCGCAGTGTGGCTGTGTCTGGGGCTCTGAGGTGCCTTTGAAGAAAAAGGAGTAATAGCAATTTTGGTGAAGCTGCATCCCTAGAAGCAGAAGAAGAAGAGAGATTTTGGAGGAATATTTTTTTCCCTTCCCTAACTCTGACTGTGCATGGACTGTGAAACTAACCCATGAGCTTTGTTTTCTGTTTCATTCCCAAGTTCACTTTTTGCCCTTCTCTCTCTCTTTGTCAGCAGGAGTCTGACATCTTTCTGGACTGGGGGACTTGAGCTACAGACCACATCTTGTCTACTGAATTGCTATGCCAACCTGAAGAAATATTATGAGCTACTGCCACACAAGTATCGATTTTCTACTAATCTTTTCAATGTATCATGTTCCATGTGTTTTGAGACTTTAATTGAAAAAAAAAATACTCCACTTTGTTATTGTTGTTATGGAGACTTCTCCCTGCCACAGATCAGTCTGAGATGCAGTTCCTTCCCTATGGTCACCTCAGCAAGCCTTGGTTCCTTCTGTGTGCTTTTGTCCCTTGCAGCAGTGGCAGCGGTAACCAAAGCCCAGGGGTCAGCACGCGGTAAAACAGAAGGAAGATATTCCAGCTCAGCAGGAGCTGGACTCTGAAGCTGTCCTACACCTGAGCTCAGCAGGCTTTGGAAGTCACTCCAGCTCTATGGCAATACCCCAAATGAGGAAGTGAGTCTAGATTAGTGCTTTAGTTTGGATAAAGAATGAACTTCTGAAATCAGTCTCCTACTGAACCCTCTAAGGGTCCCATGGAAACTTAGCTTCCCGTAGGCTATGAGATGGTGCAGCTGCAAGTGCATCCGCCCAATTTGTTCTGAGGTGATTGAAGGCTGGATGATCGGTCGATGCATGGAGGCAAGACTTCGTCCCCTTCTGGGTGTTGTGGCTTCTGTAAACTCAGAATTTTCACAGAAAAGCTCACACTGGGTTCTAGGTAACATTTCTATTGGAGTCTTTATCCCTTGAAAGCTGATATGTGTCTGTCTGAAAGCAAACAAGTGAGCAAACAGACTAACAAAAAGAAAAAAGCAAAAGCATAATATTCTTTAGGCTTTTGTACTTCAAGTGCTGCCAGTGACACATAGCCTTTTTAAAGCAAAGTATTGCTTATTTAGAACCAAAGACTGACTGAGAAATCATATCATAAGCCACTAATCTATCTGTATGATTTCTGCCTCCTTCCAAGTCTCACTTGTTTTTAGTTCAGAGAAAGACTCTGTTCCTCACCATTCTTCACTCTTGTCACCCCCCGGTCTGATTTATTCCACCATCCCTCTCTTTTGAGCACTCTTTTTGAGTATTTTTAATGTCTCATCCTTTGTAAGATTGTCTCTAGGATTAGGAATGGGATAGGATGCTTATAGACAAGAGCTTTAGCTATCAGCTTTCAAGTTTGATCCTGATTATTTGTGGCTGAGAAAGTATTTCATTACTGTCTTTTTTTGCTCTTTCTAAAGTTGTCATTGAAATAAACAATACTAAGCCATATAGGAAACATTGCGCTATAAATAATAGCTAATCAGAATTCTTAATTTATTGCATAGTAAGTAGTCCTATCTGCTACAGCATTATCCTATGAAATATGAATTAAACATTTGAAAAAGGAAAAATAACAGATGTATAATGTTTGGCTATGCTATTTCATTTTTAGCTTCTTTATTTAAAGATGTTGGAATTTCATTCCACAGTCAATTTGAAATGTGGATTTAATTAGTCAGTTTATAGTAATTGTAGACTGATAGTAATAGAATATTTGTTGAATTTGCTGCAGCATAAAGCAGTGATAGCTGGGCACTGCATAGAAAACAGGATGTGCAGTATTCTGTTATTAGGATCCATCGTTTGTTATTCCTAACTGTATTTCCTGAGTTAATTGTACATAGTCTTTGTAGCATAATGTATTCTTTGTCATGATCTTCCTTGGTATTTTATTGAAAAGTTTTGTATTTAGACATATCTTGAGGCCAAGGCTCTGTGACATGACGCTGGAGGTGAGGCACCTGTTTCCTCACATTACGTTCCCAGAACGGGTGCATTTCACACAGGTGACGCACGGTGGTAATACAGACTTGAGTAATTTCTGGGACCACGTAGCAGGCACATTCCAGACAGAGACTTCCTCTTCTCCAAGATTTTTATTAAAAGCACATTTAGGAAAATGCAAACAATGCAATAAGGAGGCATCCCTGTGAAATGACATTCTTTACATAAGGTAACTCAGAAAAATTTGTAAGAACTCCCAGGATATCCAAACCTTATCCACCCTAAGTCTGCTTTCTGGAACCTAAACCTGTTGAGATATATTTAATGAGTCATTGAAAATCTTGAAGTCTTTGCTGTGTAACATGTTTTAGCTTATCTGCATGTATGCAGAGCCCTGTGTTTTACCATTGTCTTGAAATCTGAAGGTCTCAATTCAATTGCTGAAATATAGGTGTCTCTAGCGTGTCTTTGAGATGCCCTAGAGATCTGAAATCTCTGCTTGTGATGAGGAGGTACTGTGCCTTTGGATGACTTTCAGTGCCTATATTTGGGCAACAGGATCGAGTTCAGAGCAACTCTTGCTAAGCTGCCTGGTCTCAAAGTGTAGCACTAGCAGAGTCTTCTCAAAATAGCACAAACAAGCCTAGGTGGAATTGCTTAAGAAATCTGAATAGAATAGAATAGAATAGACTGTTTCACTTGGAAGGGACCTACAGTGATCATCTAGTCCAACTACTGACCCCTTCAGGGCTGACCAAAAACATGTGATTAAGGGCATTGTCCAAATGCCTCTTAAACACTGACAGGCTTGGGGCATCGACCACCTCTCTGGGAAGCTTGTTCCAGTGTTTGACCGCCTTCTGGGTAAAGAAATGCTTCCTAATGTCCAATCTAAACCTCCCCTGGTGCAGCTTTGAACCATTCCCATGCGTCCTATCACTGGATACTAGGGAGAAGAGCTCAGCACTTCCCTCTCCACTTCCCCTCCTCAGGGAGCTGTAGAGCGCAATGAGGTCGCCCCTCAGCCTCCTTTTCTCCAAACTAGACAAACCCAAAGTCCTTAGCCGCTCCTCATAGGACATTCCTTCCAGCCCTTTCACCAGCTCTGTTGCCCTCCTCTAGACACATTTAAGTACCTTAATATCCTTCCTAAATTGTGGGGCCCAGAACCGCACACAGTATTCAAGGTGAGGCCACACCAGTGCTGAATACAGCAGGATAATCACCTCTTTTGACTGGCTGGTTTTACTGTGTTTGGTGCACCCCAGGATGCAGTTTGCCCTCTTGGCTGCCAGGGCACAGCAATATAATCAAACTAACAATAAAGTAATAATCAGTCACTTCCAAACGACTTCTCAAATTCTGAGCCTTAGAACAGGAGAAGGCCAAAAGTAGCATCAATGGCATAAGGATAATGAACACCTATTGCGAATTTAAATTCTTGCATCAACATTATGCTTTTTGACTTTTTCTTTCATTTAAGGAGGTGTATCTCAGCAGCTTGTCTAGAATAGTTTGGCTCTATTCATTTCACAAGGAACAGGGAATAATTCACAGAAAAAGACATATGATAAGGAACTTTACAGATCTGTAGATTCTAGGACATAATGCTATGTATTCATAAAGCAAACAGTAGCAGGTAATGCTCTGGGGCACCAGGAATCTGTTGTCTGTACTACTAAGCTATTAGCATGGTCTCATGTATGGTTGTGGTGATTCCCAAAGGTGGTTTGGATGAGGGCACTCTTCTGTAGGATGGAGACTTTACCTATGTCTCCAAAGCCATTCTGTTTTGGCTGGTGTTGGTGCCAGAGAAAAAATTCTGGCTATGTCTAAATTACTAACATAGGCATAGCCTAACAGTTGGTGAAACACCAAGTTCCAGCCCATTTGCTTGATATTATCCATATGACAAAAAAGATGATCCCATGTTAAGTGGTAAAATTCTTTATAGAATTTAATAAAGCCTGTAACATTAAACTCATCATCAACAACCTCCCTTTCCTCCAGGAAAAAATCTAGTAGGGTTTCGCTTTGGAACTTTTTTGTTAAATCCCCAATTTTTTACAATGGCTGGTTTTGTTAGGTTTGTCCCACAAAAATTTATTGCATTAAGTTGCATTTTCAATATGGAGAAAAGCAAGAAAAGAGATCATCTTTATTGTTAATATAAAACTTAGTTGCAAAAAAATCAATCTTTTTGGGCACTCTTGGAGTGTTGGAAATGAAATGAATGACAGGCCCTGTGGTATCATCTTGTAGAAAAGCTCTGAAGGTTGTTTTTAATATCATTTTCATTTCAAATCAGCTTAATGATAGTCATCAATAAGGTTCATTAAATACCTGTAATATTCCTGACCCGACAATAAATTTGGTATGCAATATTTCATTGGCTTACCTCCATTTGTGAAACATTACATTATACATTAAATTACAGTATCATCTGTACTTAACCTTGTGTACACACATGTGCACGCACACACGTGTGCACACTGTTCAGTAAAAATAGTTGGTCTCATGAAATGTCATTTATAACCATCAAAATGATTTTTCTTTCTAGTTAATAAAAAGATACTCTGATTTTACCAAATTGATGCATCACATCAACATGAAAACCTAATTTATTAAAAAAGAGACACACTTCATGTCAATGCTAAATTACATTTCCCTCCATTCATTATCAACTTATGGTTCGTTAGGCCATTACATTTTTAAACCCCAGTTCTTCCCTTGCTAATTTCAACAAAGCCACTGAAATTAAATCTTTATATGAGTGCCACAGCTCTCCCCTTTGAGATCAGTAGTATAATTATGAATAGTCATTACCTGGTTATTTCTGTTACCTGGTTAATTTCCATTACACAAAATCTTTGCATTTCATTAGTGGTCTAAGCTGTAAATTTAGCAATGTCTGTTTTTAAAATTCAAGGGTAATTGCTTCAAGCAAAACTTAGTAGTTAGGATGGCCGGTAATATTTAATTTTTAAAATCAGAAACAGGGAAAATGTTTGTGTGACCAGTTATATTGGGTTTACGGGATATAAAATAAAAAGAAAGTGGTCTAATACCAGCCATGGTAAAATGTTACAATAGTAGTACCCACACAGTACTGAACATTTCTCCTGGCTAAAACCCTGCTGTTGAAGTCCCTGGTGACTGGAAAAAAGGAAACATTGCACCCATTTCTTAAAAGGGTAGAAAGGAGGACCCTGGGAACTACCAACCTATCAGCCCCACCTCTGTGCCTGGGAAGATCATGGAACAGATCCTACTAGAAGCCATGCTAAGGCACATGGAGGACAGGGAGGTCATCTGAGACAGCCAGCATGGCTTCACTAAGGGCAAGTCCTGCCTGACCAACCACCATAGTGGCCTTCCATCAGTGGACAAGGGAAGAACTGTGGATGCCATCTACCTGGAATTCTGTAAGGCCTTTGACATGGTCTCCCACAACATCCTTCTCTCTAAATTGGAGAGATATGGATTTGATGGGTGGACTGTTTGGTGGATGAGGAATTGGTTGGATGGTCACATCCAGAGGGTAGTGGTCAACGGCTCAATGTCCAGATGGAGATCAGTGACAAGTGGTGTCCCTCAGGGGTCTGTAGTGGGACCAGTACTGTTTAATATCTTCATCAATGACATAGTGGGATTGAGTGCACCCTCAGCAAGTTTGCAGAGGACACCAAGCTGAGTGGTGTGGTTGACACACAGAAGGACCTGGACAAGCTTGAGAAGTGGGCCCATGTGAACCTCATGAGGTTCAACAAGGCCAAGTGCAAGGTCCTGCACCTGGGTGGGGACAACCCCCAGCATCAATACAGGCTGGGGGATGACAGCATTGAGAGCAGCCCTGCTGAGAAGGACTTGGGGGTACTGGTGGATGAAAAGCTAGACATGAGCCAGCAGACAAAGCATTCTACAGGTGGCTGGCAGATGTCTCACAATCGCTAGCCCTTGTTCTTGTGGGGGACTTCAGCTTACTGGACATCTGCTGGAAATACAACACAGCAGAGGGGAAACAGTCTAGGAGCTTCCTGGAGTGTGTGGAAGATAACTTCCTGACAC
>WAAD01037766.1:54713-72866 GCA_013389945.1 Fregata magnificens
GTCAGCGACCTGCTGCGCCACCTGGATGCTCACAAGTCTATGGGGCCAGATGGGATCCACCTGAGAGTGCTGAGGGAGCTGGCAGAGGAGCTTGCCAAGCCACTCTCCATCATTTATCAGCAGTCCTGGTCAACAGGGGAGGTTGCAGATGACTGGAGGCTTGCCAAAGTGATGCCCATCTACAAGAAGGGCCGGAAGGAGGATCCAGGGAACTACAGGCCAGTCAGCCTGACCTCGGTGCCCGGGAAGATCATGGAGCAGCTCATCTTGAGTGAGCTCACCGGGCAGGTGCAGGACAACCTGGGGATCAGGCCCAGTCAGCATGGCTTCATGAAAGGCAGGTCCTGCCTGACCAACCTGATCTCCTTCTATGACCAGGTGACCATCCTAGTGGATGAGGGCAAGGCTGTGGATGTTGTGTAACTAGGCTTTAGTAAAGCCTTTGACACTGTCTCCCACAGCATTCTCGTAGAGAAGCTGGCCGCTCATGGCTTAGACAGGTGTGCTCTTTGCTGGGTAAACAACTGGCTGGATGGCCAAGCCCAGAGAGTTTTGGTAAATGGAGTTAAATCCAGGTGGTGGCCGGTCACAAGTGGTGTTCCCCAGGGCTCAGTTTTGGGGCCAGTCTTGTTTAACACATCTTTATCAATGATCTGGATGAGGGGATCATGTGCACCCTCGGTAAGTTTGCAGATGACAGCAGGTGAGGTGGGAATGTTGATCTGCTTGAGGGTAGGAAGGCTCTGCAGAAGGATCTGGATAGGCTGGATCGATGGGCTGAGGCCAATTGTATGAGATTCAACAAGGCCAAGTGCCGGGTCCTGCACTTGGGTCACAACAACCCTTTGCAACACTACAGGCTTGGGGAAGAGTGGCTGGAAGGCTACCTGGTGGAAAAGGACCTGGGGGATGCTGGTCAACAGCTGGCTGAATATGAGCTGGCAGTGTGCCCAGGTGGCCAAGAAGGCCAACAGCATCCTGGCTTGCATCAGGAATAGTGCGACCAGCAGGAGTAGGGAAGTGATCGTGCCCCTGTACTCGGCCCTGGTGAGGCCGCACCTTGAATACTGTGTTCAGTTTTGGGCCCCTCAGTACAAGAAGGACACTGAGGTGCTGGAGCATGTCCAGAGAAGGGCAACGAAGCTGGTCTAGATCACAAGTCTTATGAGGAGCGGTTGAGGGAACTGGGGATGTTTAGCCTAGAGAAGAGGAGGCTGAGGTGAGACCTTTTCGCTGTCTACAACTACCTGAAAGGAGGTTGTAGTGAAGCGGGTGTTGGACTCTTCTCCCAAGTAACTAGCAATAGGACTAGAGGAAATGGCCTCAAGGTGTGCCAGGGAAGGTTTAGATTAGATATTAGGAAAAATTTCTTTACTGAAAAGAGTGGTCAAGCATTGGAACAGGCTGCCCAGAGAGGTGGTTGAGTGACCATCCCTGGAGGTGTTCAAAAAATGTGTAGACGTGGCACTTCAGGACATGGTTTAGGAGGCGTGGTGGTGGTGGATTGATGGCTGGACTTGATGATCTTAAAGGTCTTTTCCAACCTTAATGATTCTATGATTCTGTGAAAGTGTGCTCACAGCCCGGAAGGCCATCTGTATCCCAGGCTGCATCAAAAGAAGTATGGCCAGCAGGTCAAGGGAGGCAATTCTGCCCCTCTACTCTGCTCGGGTGAGACTCCACCTAGAGTACTGCGTCCAGCTCTGGAGCCCTCAGCACAGGAAAGACATGGACCTGTTAGAGCGGGTCCAGAGGAGGGCCACAAAAATGATGGGAGGGATGGAACACCTCTCCTATGAAGAAAGGCTGAGAGAGTTGGGGTTGTTCAGCCTGGAGAAGAGAAGGCTCTGGGGACACCTTATTGTGGCCTTTCAGTACTTAAAGGGGGCTTATAAGAAAGATGGGGACAAACATTTTAGCAGGGCCGGTAGTGATAGGACAAGGGGTAATGGTTTTAAACTAAAAGAAGGTATATTCAGACTAGATATAAGGAAGAAATTTTTTACGGTGAGGGTGGTGAAACACTGGAACAGGTTGCCCAGAGAGGTGGTAGATGCCCCATCCCTGGAAACATTCAAGGTCAGGTTGGACGGGGCTCTGAGCAACCTGGTCTAGTTGAAGATGTCCGTGCTCATTGCAAGGGGGTTGGACTAGATGACCTTTAAAGGTCCCTTCCAACCCAAACCATTCTGTGATTCTATGATTCTATGTAGTCTCTTGAGCTATGTGGTGACCATCACTGCATGGGTTACAAGTGAAGGTGACCACGATTGTGGTTGGTGTCTCTACAAAAATTTATGTACGTTTTTGCTGAGCTTAGACACATGGGTATTGTATTTGGCACCTTTAGCTCAAGCATCTTAGCAGTCTCACAGAAAGCAGGTATTGAAGGAAAATCTTCAACATAGCATTCTGAAGGGAAAGCTTACAAAAAGAGCAAGTCAACATGTAGGCAAGCAAAACCAAGCAAATACTTCCATGCACTCTCACTTCAATACTTTCATAGGTTTTTTTCTTCAAAAATTATTAAGTCACTCCCTGTCAGGCAAGAGACTTTCCCAGCTTTTAGCTAAATTATCATCTCAAGAAAAATGGCCTGTGTAGTGAAAGTTCTGACAAAAGTTTAACTACATTATTATGAAGCCTATGCATAGTTGATAAATGACACCACCTTTCCTAGCAGCTTTTTTTGCATGTTGTAGATAATTATTAAAGCTCTCTGGTCTTATTCCAACCAGAAATTCCTAGATGCCTCTAGTGCTGGTTTCTTGTTGTGTCAAAGTACTGAATGATTTGCTGTGGTCATGAGAGGTGTACTGTGCCCCATGCTGGGGGATTTCTGCCTGGGATTTTATAAAGGAGCCAGAAATGAAAGAGGTAACCAGCTCCCTGATTTAGCACCCATAGGCACCTCAGAATATCACAGACACTGGGGACTGCTCAGATTAGTGAGCAGACTTCAGTGAGAATTTTGGCATGGGCTTAAATCTGGCTTGGAGAAGTAGCAAAACCAATGATTTACTGTCTATTATAAAAACCACCTGAAACATCGTTGTGAAGAGACAGGAAAGATGTAAGTTTCTGTAAAGTCCAGACTTCAGGAACACATTTGAAAATTGTGTTTACTTACAATAATACCGTGTACTGGCAGCTATTGTAACATAGCTACAAGCACGTGCAGGAACATGTGTTTGATGAGCTCCAGGCAGTGTTCATACCCCTCAGCCAGAATCCTGTCACCTCTGTTGAGTAATTTCTCCCTATATGCTATATCAAATAAAGGTCTTTACAATGGTTGGAGAAGAGTGACTACTGGGGAGGGGGGTATTGTGGTGTCAAAAAACTGTGTTTCTGTTACTAAAGAGGATGTTTTGGTCTAATGTCCGTGATACACACAGATATAGAGGAGAGTTTTATGTATTAGGTCTTAGACAGCAAAAACTTGTACTACCATAGGGCAAGGATCATTCTTGTGAATGCTAAATAGCAGGAAAGGTATAAGCAGAGGGCACACTATAAACACACTTTACTACTAACCCATGCTAGTACTGAGCTTGCAGTCTGGCTACACGTCACTTTACCCTTAGGCTGTAAGGGTGAGTGAAGGAAAAGTTTGGTTGGCAGAAACTAGCAACAGGTATTGAGATGTGTATGATATGCATGGTTGCCCTTCTTCATCACCAAATCTCAGAAACAAGTGTGTATTCAAGTGTCATGTGTGCTACAAAATATAGAATGTATTCACTTCTTACTTCATGATCTATTTGGAGCAACATACCTGGTGATAAGACCTTAATTAGGCGGTTATGCTCAGCTGAGCGTATCTTCATGTTGCTGTCAGTATTCCTCTCAGCTTTGTTTCCTCTGATCAAATCCTGGGTGTGGAGAGCTGTTTTCTTTAAAGGCTCAGTCTTCTGTGGAACACCATTTCTGATTTTAAAAAAATCTCAAACAATCAGGAGGGAACTTTAGTGTGAATTTCTCTAACTAGGTAAGAAAAGTACTGGCCCTCCTGCTAAGTATAAATGGACCAGTCATCAAAATCTTTGGAATTCCTGGCAAAAGACAGAAGTACTTTTCAGCATGATGCTTGTACTCTTTCTACCTTTCCTATGAAAAGGGCAGGAAAAAAGGCAAATCACCTCTTATAAGTATATTCATCTCTGTTTACGTCATACTTCATATCTAGCTTCAGAGCACATATTTTTCAGCAAAATAAAATGGGTAAGCACAATGAGAAAGGGAATGAAAATCACATTTGTTTTTAATCCAAGCTCAAATATGTTTTATTCTGTGCCTTCTTTCATTCCTTTATTTAGAATAAACATTAACAGGATTACAGCTCAAATTCTCTTTTTCATTGTGATTTGGAGGCGCTGCCTCATCCCAGCTCAGACCTTTGACCACCTGTACACACAAATATGCTGGGCTGGGCCAGCTACCTGGACTATAGTGTTTGATTTTGTTCTGTTCTCCTTCTGTCCTCCCCCTTGCATTGCCAGGGAGGACAAGACAACAGATACACGGTAGGCACAGTTTGACCAGGTGGCGCAGGGAGACCTGGGATGTACAGACTGGCATTTCTCAGACAGGACAGCATTTGGGCTCCGTGCCACAGAGGCATCATGTGGTCCAAAGGACACCAGGGAACATGTGGGGATGGTGTACACTCAAGTCTCATTCTAAAAGGCAGAGAGAATGGCAGGACATGTGGCCAAGGACAAGGATGCCAATACGCCGCAATTCAGACAGAACCCATATTTTTTTATATACTCCCATGATATTCCCACTGCTAAAGAGCAATTACTGTACAGGTTAACTGGTTCTTCTGCTGTGGACTCTCAGATGACAGAAAAAAGAGTATCAAGTTGTCTATGCTCACAGCTGGGAAGACTATATGATGTGGGTGGAAATAGCTTCCCATGAGGGAGTGAAGAAATAATCCAGAGAAGCGGGATTATTGGCACTGGGGAGAACCAGTGCTATTTTAAGACTTGGTCCCACTGAACTCGGCTCCTGGTGTTCCAGGTAGAGTAGGCCTCCCAAAGTGCATTAGGCAGTGCATGCACAAGGACGCAATGCTAGATGGTCTGCACTTATCTGTCTATGCACCTTATGCTACTTAAAGGAGTACACCCAACGTGGTGAGTCCTGTTTCATTGATCATGCAGTGTAAAATCATTCTGTTTCGGTAAGCAAGTCTAACATTTTGGCTTAATGTGTGGGCTTAGGCAAAACCTATGTCCAGTGTGCCTAAAACCCTAAAAATGGCTCTAGATGGAATAAATTCCAGCTGCTTCACACCAACAGAAAATGAAAAGACTGGACAGTCCACTTCCATCAAGCTACTGGGACATCTGGGAGTGTAATTTCCTGCAGCCACTGGGAATGCTCTTTCCTGGATGAAGTTGTAAAGCTCCAAACTGTGTGCTACCCTGGCAGAGGAGAGGTGGGCAGCTGTTTTCCCAGACAAACCAGGAGATGGAGGGCAACCAGAGGAGTGAAAGGGTAATTGTGAAGTGTACTGTCGTCTTGACCTGTCCTTACCCCTTCCTCATTATAATATAATCTGTGAGTAAAGTTAGGCCCAGATAGTTGTGGGGCTTTTTGTAGCAACTAAAGTAGAAGTAACTTGAAAAAGTATGAGCCTGTTTTTTGTATGTTAGAAAAAGTCAAGAAACTTGGTGAGAAGGACATGCAAAAACAAATGGCTTAGGAAAGTGAAGAAATGGTGAAAGACTACTTGTTATTAAAAAAGAATAAAAACAGCAATAGTGGAAAGGACACATAAAAGCATGGAAGATTTTCAATTTAATGAGAATGGTAAGAATATGAAACACAAGTTCAGGATGTGCAGTAGTATTTTATACCTGTGTTTTCAGAGACAGTAGTAAGGGAAAATCTTTGCCTGAATTCTAGTGGGAAAAGTGACATTCATGTTATAAGGAGATTTAAAATTTCTACAGACACTGTGCGAATTTCACTATGAAGATTTAGCAAAAACCTTAGAGGTGAAAGATTGGTTTTATTTAAAGAGTGAGCTGAGAGAAAAATGAGACTTTCTAGCCACCTTAACAAATCCCAAGAGCTCCTTCCCCTGTTGAATTGGTTTCTGTGGAAAAAGTGGGAAAATGTTTTGCTTAATGATACAAGAGAGCCTGAGAGGAGAGAGCTGGTCAACCAAGGAACAAGCTGCACTATTTGATTTGAAAAAAAGCCCACCCTTCACATTTAAAAGAAGTTTAATTTAGCTTTCAATATGTAGAAAGAAAGACTCTACCTGTAAGTAAAGAAGAGATAATCATTAATAAATTGTGAAAGGTAAATGTTTCCATTATTTAGGGACTTTGTGTTTATATGCTCTTTAATAAGCTTCAGTACCAAAAAGATAACAAGGAAGTCTGTTGAATATAGTAATGCTGAGGAAAAAACCCTACTTTAAACATGGAGATTAGACCACTTATTTCACTTTAAAGGAACGTTTCTCCATCTGAGACAGACATGACAGATGAACAGATTGTACCTTATAAAGACTGTCTCTTAAAACAGCACACTACACTTTCTTCTCATGATCATATTAAGCGGCAAAGGATATTCTTTACTATGGTTACATGAATTTTAATATAAGAGAAATATGCATGTTAAGATGCTGGTTGAGTTAGAGGGAATACTTTGCGCTTTGGAAACAAACAAAAAAAATCTATAAATTTTTTTCAGCAGAATACTGACCATAGCGAATTGGCTGTATTTACAGAGATACCTTGACCATACCTGAATGAATTATTTAGGAGACACCAAACAGGTTAGAGCCTGTTCATTCTCACCTGTAACTGAATTGTAACCTGAAAAGCGTAGGCGACTGCCTAACTGGGTTTGGGGTGGCCAAACACAATCCACGAGATTAGTACTTCAGCTGCTGAGGTGATCTGAGACATAGCCTTTTCCTGCTTATGGGTTACCTGAAGAGATTATTTCAGATAAAGGTCCTCAGTCTGTTCCTGAAGAGTTTCAAATACTCCTAAGGAGAAATTCAGTAAAGCACACTCCATCTATTGCTTATCGGCTAACAGTATCAGATAGGTTAGCAGAATGTTTTTGCAGACACTTTCAAAGGGCCCTAGGGGAAAAAAAAATCAGTAGTCTGCCATACAGAAAATTCTAGCAAAGTTATTTCTCAAATGTCAGATATGAATTAGATTTGATTTATTGGGTTGTGTTTTAGCGGAACAACTAAAAAAACAGTAGAGTAGATGTATTTTTAAAACCTGAGTACACATGCCCTGACTAAGGAGTAAGTTCAGGGAAAGATATTTTGGGGGACGTGTTGCAGTCCATGTTTTCTGTAGCAGGATTAAAATGACAGATAATGAAGAAATGGGATGACCATTTGCTTCAACGTAGAAACTTCCAGAAAGGGAACATAATTGCCAGTACTGAGGATATTTTTAGAAATGGAAAAATGAGATACATATGTTGCCACAGAGACATGAAGGCAAATATTCACATTTTGATCTGGGGACAGGAAGTAAAGCTACTTCTGGACCAGGCACCTATGGTCATAATGAAATATAATGCTTTACAAGTCCAGTTATACAAACACTTAAAAAATTTAATTGTATATAGCTACTTCAGTGCTATTCTAGTGCGATTATACAAAGTATACATAATTCATGTGTACATTATGGGTAAATATAGTATACATGAAACATACAACCACAATGGTTTTCATTTTCACGCATATCACCTCTATCCTTATAGGATGTCACTGTTGCAAAAGGAGCCATTCTGTGAGGAAATCCTGTTACAACGAACACCAGAGAAGAAACACCCTGCTGCCTCCAAGGGCCTGACATTTGTTCTTTCTTACCTGCCTACTTCACTCAATCTAGAGTGAATGTTATTATGACTTATGATATATGACATTCCCTCTGTATATGAACTGTAGCCCATCCCATTAGCAATCTTATAAGTTAACTAGTAATTGCTTTACTCCTGAGAACTTTCTGAACCTATAAAACCACTTTGCTTTGTGAAATAGCTGAGTTTTCATTTTTTGTTAAGAGCCAGTCACAAAGGAAACTAGAGGCATCACTATGTTGTCTCCGATTTTAAAAAGTGCTGAGTAGACAACATTTGATATTTATTAACCCTAGATAAAAAAAAGCAGTATCTTAAACTGGAAGCCTTAAATGTCATCCTTTTGTTTTTTACCTTGAAGTGATAGGAATTTTATCTTCCAAAGACTAACCAGCAGTTTGCAGCAGGCAAACGAGTGAGGTAGAGTGCAAAGGATCTTTTGTCATCATTATTAATAGCACCTTACATTTTCTGTAACATCTTTTATCAGCCTCCAAGACTGATCTGTGCTATTACTGAACATGGTTTATTTTTTTAATTCTGTTTTTGTGAAGCTTGCTTGAATATTAAGCCATGACAAACATAAATTACATTTAATAATTATGCTAAACATGCATTCAAATCTGTCACACAACAAGCAGAAGTGTCTAAGAAGCATTTTAAAGCACGATATTAATTTATTCTAAAATGTGATAATGTTTTACGTTAGGTTAAAAATGTTGTGTTGAGTGACCCTGAAAGATTTGCTGAACCAAGGGAGAAAGGTTTTTAAAGTTATGAGAGTTAGAAATAAAAGAAAATTATAGCTTTGCACACCAGATTGTTGTTTATGAGATCCTTTGTAAGAGAGAGATATGAACACCAAATCATTTGATGCACCCAGCTGAAGGAAATGAGCAGTGTGATCAAATTAAAGTCTGGAAAAGTTAATATGAATATTTATGAGATATCTGAAAGTAGGAAATAACCTTGTAATGAAAAATATCGTTACTTGCTACTTTAGTGGAGTAGGCTTTGTAGGTTGGGTTGCTGTCACTTTGGTGGATATCTACTTGCCTGTTGAGTGCACAGTTGTCTGGACAGGACAGAACCTCCCTGGCACAAGAACAGGAGGATGTGATGCCTTTGCAGAGGCATCTCTCACAGACGAACTCTGCAAAACCCACATCGGCATGCTTTATGACTACAGCTCTAAGCAGCAGAGAAAATTTGCAGACCAGCAAAAGAGGGGACAGGGGAGTAGGCAGAAATGCTTTCTCTCTCGTATGACACCATCAAAATTGTATCAGAAAGTAAGTAAAAATCATAGATAAAGAACTATTTCTATAAATAGTTCATCCTTAACAAGGGTAACTATAGCCTGAGAGGATTTTTGTCTTTGTAACGTCATAGAAATCATTGGTGTGGAACTGGAGTCCTGCCTACAAATATTCCTCTCTGTGACAGATCCCAGATCTGTTATTCTGCGAGACAGCATTTCTTTAACCACTACTGTAGAGAACGGTATGTATTGAAAGGCTCTTGGAAGAGTATATTTTACCAAAATTTTCATGTGACCAATCTCCGTTTTGGCCTTTCACACAAGAGGCACAACCTGGTGCAGCAGAGGTCTGACACGGTGTTGATAAGACTGATAGTAAGCAAGCAGGCAAATGGATTTTTTTTTCTATATTTAGGCATATTATTTTGGTATTAACAGACATTACAAATGTTTCCATTTTAGTCTATCAGTGTATTAAACCAGGGTCTGAGTTATCAAAAATGTTCATCACTAGTACTGAAAATGAAATATTTAAAAATTATCTTGAATTAGGGAAACAAGTCTCGAGCAGTGAGGTATTCCAAAAAGTAATGTTTACACTGGAATTCTTCCATCTGAGATTTTCCTCAAAGTTTGCAAGTACTCATTAGAACAATATGTGAAGTATTTGCTTTAGAAATCTGCTGTGGGATACCTGATGCTGACAGTAGCCTGAAACTCATAGTTTAGAGGGGACAGGTGAAGAGCTCCACAGTCTTGACTGTGATTACGGTCTACTCAGCCTCATCTCAGGCCTGCATCACCAGCCATTATACCATTGCCCCACAGTAGTGACCCATTGCTCTCCTGGAGGTGATAATTTACTGTCAACACCAGACATTGCCTCACCTAAGAAGCATATGTAACTCCAAAATTTCTGTGTATTTCTGTATTTTATGGCTTTATAAAGGTTAATCCGATCCCTGCTCTAACAATAAGAAAATTCCTTCACTGACAAATTTTGCCTATCATGCCATTCCTGCTTCATTTTTATAGCTGGGAGCTGAAGCCAATGGCACAAAGTAAGAAACTGAAGTAGAACATTGTTTACATTTCCTCTGGCTATTTAGATAGGTAGGTATGAACAAAGGGTAATAGCACTTTATTTGTAACACAAACAGAAAGCTTAAGAGGATTAGACAGAATTTCTAGATTAACAAATTGTGGCAGCAGGTTTCCTACTTCACTGATAAAACAATTCATTGTGCCACTTTATGGATAGATTCATTGTAGGAATCCACATGGTTAGTCATAGCAGTGAGCTTGGTGTTAAGAAACTCCACTCTGGGCCAGACTTTATTGCAATCTGCACTGTCATGTTAAATTAGTGTTCCAGCTTGCACTTGTATCCACGTCTGATTGTCTACACCATCTGCTTATTGATTTATATGCCAACTAATGTCTGGAGCAAACCAGCCAATTCACCAGGTGGAGAAACATAGACACAAAAAATTGAATCGTGCCTTTTTAGGCTGGGGCAACTCAAATCTCTCAAGCCACAGGGCATAAACCTTGGGTTATTTTTTGTCCGAATTAGCTACTTAGTACAGATTAGAACAGCATAGCAAATCCCCACCGAGTGAGTCTGGTACTGTGATTTCTTCTGGGGCTGTATCTGAACAATATGCATTTTTCTTTTCATTCTTTCTCTCTGCACACCAATGCTTCCGATTTTTACCAAGACAGCAAAGAGTGTCAGAGAGAAAAGACATAGGGCTGAAACATCGCCTTACTTAACTTCTTTCGAGTGTCCAGGATTGTGCAGGAAGAGAAAAAACAACTCTCAAGAATAGTGAAACCAGTGTTGATTTCTTTCCAGATGTTTCTAAGATCATAACATCTGATTCTGGACAGAGCCTGAGGTCAGCAGTGTTTTTTTCATTTCAGCTAATTTCCTGTATTCCAGTAATTTTGCTTCTGATTCCAGTTAATGCCAGAAAATACAGTTGTGCAATTTGCAAACATGAATTTAACTGTAGTTTTTCTAACCCCACAATACAGTTTATCAGTCAAGTCCATGAATTTTTTGTTGCATAGATCGATGGGCCGCCCAGACTATTTTTTCCATCTCTCACTGAAAACTTTCCCTTTTTTTTTTTTATTTGTTGCTTTGCTGCCTGCTGCTGCCAAAATATTTCTCAAAAAAAATAGGTAATTTCTATGTAATCAGCCATCTATGCATTAGAACTTGTATCTCCAAAGCAATCAACGCCTCTTATTCCAGATTGCCATGGAATTATTGAATTTCTGGTGCACACCATCTTATTAAACTCATTATACCTTTACCCTTGCAAAACCATGGGGATTGAGAACTGGTGGAAGTGGTCCCACTTCCAAACAATTGTTCAGTTGGCAATGTTGTTAACAATACAGGGTGGCAAATTGCTCAGGCTGCCCAGATAACTCCAAAAGAGTTAAGGAGTGAGATGACTTCCACTTGCATAGTTATTAAAAGTTTTCTACAAAGATATTTGTAAGAAATTCTCTTGTATTGGGTTTGCATGGCAAGGTTTTGCTAGTGGAGGGGCTACAGGGGTGGCTTCTGTGAGAAGCTCCTAGAAGCCTTGCCCATGTCCAACAGAGCTAATGTCAGCTGGCTCCGAGACGGACTCACCACTGGCCAAGGCCGAGCCCATCAGCAATGGTGGCAGTGCCTCTGTAATAACATATTTAAGAAGGGGGAACAAAAAACCCCTGCACAATTGCTGCTGGAGAGAGGAGTGAGAATATGTGAGAGGAACAACCCTGCAGACACCAAGGTCAGTGAAGAGGGAGGGGGAGGAAGTGCTCCAGGAGCCAGAGCAGAGATTCCCCTGTAGCCCGTGGTGATGACCATGGTGAGGCAGACTGTCCCCCTGCAGCTCATGGAGGTCCATGGTGGAGCAGATATCCACCTGCAGCCCATGGAGGACCCCAGGCTGGAGCAGGTGGAAGCACCCGAAGGAGGCTGCGACCCTGTGGGAAGCCTGTGCTGAAGCAGGCTCCTGGCAGGACCTGTGG
The DNA here is from genome assembly GCA_013389945.1 of Fregata magnificens. Taxonomy (NCBI): domain Eukaryota; kingdom Metazoa; phylum Chordata; class Aves; order Suliformes; family Fregatidae; genus Fregata; species Fregata magnificens. The sequence continues at coordinate 66,871 of WAAD01037766.1, forward strand.
ACCCATGGAGAGAGGAGCCCACGCTGGAGCAGGTTTTCTGGCAGGACTTGTGACCCCACAGGGGCCCCATGCTGGAGCAGTCTGTTCCTGAAGGACTGCACCCCATGGAAGGGACCCACGCTGGAGCAGTTTGTGAAGAACTGTATCCTGTAGGAAGGACCCACGTTGGAGAAGTTCATGGAGGACTGTCTCCCATGGGAGGGACCCCACGCTGGAGCAGGGGAAGAGTGTGAGGAGTCCTCCCCCTGAGGAGGAAGGAGTGGCAGAAACAACATGTGATGAACTGACTGCAACCCCCATTCCCCGTCCCCCTGCTCCACTGGAGGGGAGGAGGTAGAGAATAATCAGGATTGAAGTTGAGCCTAGGAAGAAGGGAGGGGTGGGGGGAAAGTGTTTTTCAGACTTGGTTTTGTTTCTCATTGCCCTACTCTGATTTGATTCTTAATAAATTAAGCTAATTTCCCCAAGTTGAGTCTGGTTTGCCCGTAACAGTAACTGCTGAGTGATCTCTCCCTGTCCTTACCTCAACCCATGAGCCTTTCGTTACAGTTTCTTCCCCCTGTCCAGTTGAGGAGGGGGAGTGATAGAGTGGCTTTGGCGGGCACCTGGCATCCAGCCAGGGTCAACCCACCACATCTCTGTACACCAACAATAAAAATATTTTCAGGCATTATGCTTTATTTTTTGTGTATGTCTTCTTTAATAAAGGACTGATTCTACCCCTGGATGTAGGTAAAATGAAACAAACTCTGTACACGTGTAAGGTGTGATTAGAGATTTCTGGTTTTTAATCTAAAGTCTGTTCTCCCTGACCTTTCAACAAAAATGAGTTACTCATAATGCGTATGTAACACCAGAATCTAAAAATACACTTGTAATATAGTTCTGAATTACAGAATATATGGTGTCAAACAGAACAACATTGTCCCTTTAAGACCTCATTCTGTGAATAAAAGCTGGGTAATAGTTCTTTAACATGGTTGCTAGAAATCTCTGTCCTGATCAGAACTTTTTTTTCTCTGAATAAGGTTTTCTCAGTGGAAAAAAGGGAGTATAATTCAGTGTTCTTTAAAAAAATCACCACTTCTAAATATTTAAAAACTGAGTGAATTCAGAAAACTCCTGACACATTCCTGTATTTATGGAAATGCTTGGCTTGAGAGTCAGAGAGCATTATCTGTTCAGAACTTCTCATGTCCTAAGAAAGTGAGGGAGAAAGTAGCTTCCATTTCTTAAAATTATACCTTTTGCAAATGACTTTCTCTTTAATTAAAAGAAAGTTAAACTTATTTTTTCCTATCTGAAAAATATCCAGAAAACAGAAAAATAAATATGGGGAATTTAATCTGAATTCTTTCTCCCTTCTTACTACTGGAAGTCAGATTTTTTTAGAAAATTAGATGAGAACACACACACACAAAAAGTCAAAATGCTTGAATTTTTTTTGCAATGATATTATAATTTATTTGGACTAAAAAACTTTGCTGAACATTTCTTTATGGAAAATTGCCATTTTCCATTCAACTTTTAAATGTGTATATTTACATTATGACTTTAGAACTATTTTAGAAATCACTGAACACTGAAAAAAAATTATTTCAACATGACAAGATTCAGATGGGTTAAATTCAACCTTAGTTCCTGTTTCAAGTGTCTCTTCTCCTTTGAAAAGCGCCTGGAGGTTAGTGTCAGCCAGTAGCAAGCACCAGGAATAAAACACTTGTGTTGATATTAATTAGCTAATGTGAATTGAAGTCTTCTTAACAGAAGCGAGCAGGTGGTAATGGTCTGGGTAATGTCCCTCTTGGATCTGTCTGGGAGACTGAGCTTATCAAGGAAGAGAGGATCTGATAATTTACTTTAATGTCATCAGGTAAAAAAAATGGTATTTGTTATTATAGCAAAAAAGGGTCACATGAAGATCACATTTGAAACTAAAAATGATTTTTATAGCTTGAAAATTTTGGTCTTCTAGGGCTATATCTTTTCTTAATATTTTGAAAATTGGGTGTTTTCAAATTTTTACTAGTACTTGAAAGATTTATGAGATGTTTAACAAAAACTATGTAAGTTTGTGTTCCAGTTTCTGAAGTTGCATGAGTCTTTCTATGGATGTTATATTCCAATGTTATAAATTTCATTTAAACTACAATCTTTAATGCAGATGGTCTCCTTTTGTCATTTTCCCTAAAAATAAAGTGTAGCAAGTGACTTTTGACTTCTTGCTAGTTGGTCCATTATGACTAATATACTTTGTATTCCAGATCTATTGAGCTGTTCTTGTCTATGTGTATTGTAAGTTACCTTAAAATTGTGCTTCCTGTTGTGGATATTGATTTATTTAAATTTATTTGGCCAGAAGTGTCCAAAAAGATAAACAACCTCATTTTGTTTTTACTTTTAAAACTAGAGTTGAAAGTGCATCTAATGCTACTTTGAATTAATCTGGTTAAAAACTGTGGGAACTAAAAATCTGCCCATGTTCTGCGTAGTGAAATTTGAAGTCTGTAATTTAAACTGAATTCAAAGTAACAGAATGGTAGAAGTGCTAAGGGTAAGTGAAGCTCAGTTGTTCAGGATGAAATGAAAAAGCACACCACATCAGGAGAGATGAGATAGAAGCAGGAATAAATTAAAAAAATCTTTTTCTCTTTCAGTAAAAAAAATGCCTAGCTGTTTTTTTTTTTTTGTTTGGTTGGGTTTTTTGTTTTGTTTCTTTTTCCCTTGAAAGAGTTTTTTTTCTTTTTTCCAAAGGCTCCTACAGTCTGGAAAATTAACTTTTTCGCACTTGCAATTGTTGGTAGGTTTTGAATTTCGTGTACCCCATGCACCAAAGCCGCTGGAGTACAAGCTGCAGTGTACTGGGGGCAAGCAGAGTGGGAAGACTGTACTGGTGCATGTGAGGCAGTGCTGAGACTTCCCTCGGTACGTGCCTGGGTTTCCTTTGGGTATTGCATCTTCATTTTACTTTGTAGCATAGCCCACAGACAGCCTGGACTCCTCAGGCAAACAGGAAGGGATTGGTAAACATTAGGAGTCTGGTATTTATGTAAGGGGCTACGGCTGGTAATCTTGGATGTGCCTTTTGGGCTTTCCTTCTGTTTGTCTGATGCCCTGGTAGTGAAAAGCACATGCTGACATCAATGCTTGGCTCAGGGTGGAATGACCAAAAAACTGTCTTCATTGTTTAGCTAATCTACCAGACACTGCAAACAATAGTAGCTCTGAACACTCAATTAAAAATTGCATCTGGCAATATTACTTCCCTAATTTTTTGTATAATGGCCTCAAGTAGGCCTCCACGGAGATGGTCTAGACACCGAGGCGTGAGCTGGAGTGGAGGAGAGGAGCACGGCACCCTGCCTCTTGCCATGCAAGCCTGTCATCATGTAGCAAACACATGGTGGCCAGGAGGCAAGTGAGAGGAGACCTGTAGTCCGAGCTCTGGTCCCTGTACCGAAGCTTGTTATGGCTATTACAGTTTGCTTGTTCCCCCAAGACTGTCTAGGCTCAATGCTTAGATGAGATGAAATGCCTAACTGGTGTTTCCTGTAGAAACAACGTGGTCTCCTGAGCCAGCCCTGAGTTGCGTTTCTGATCTCCCAAGAGGAGTCAAAGCTCAGACACACCCTGCTGGCTAGTGCACTGGCTTTTGGGCATCCCTCATGTGGTACCCGCTTTTCCCCGGGAATCTACAGAAACCTCAGTTCCTGGCTTTGCGCTTTGGGTTCTAACCCCTAAACCCAGGTATTAAAAAAAAAAAGGAAAAAGAATATACACTGCCTAAAGGCCAGACCGAGAGCTCAACAAACTCCTGGGCTTTGATTTCAGGATGTCTTGACTCGGTACTCAAACTGCCCAGACCGTTGATATGGTGTAGCTAAGCTGTTAGATGGTTACACAGCAAATATAATTTTACTGTGAGATACTATGTTTATAAATCACAATGACAGAAACCATTTGCTTAAAAAAAAAAATTGATGAAAGGGATAAAAGAAAACTTTGCAAAGAGTTGCTGATTTGATGAATATCTTTGGGGGACGGGGGAGAATCACTATCATATCAGCATTAGAGAAGTCTACCAAGACAGCTTGATTAACAGAAAAAATATTACCCAAATGTATAAGTGCAGAGATAAGATGAATTTTTATAATTCTGAAGTTTTATAAAATACCAGCTAGAAGATTAGAAAGATATGGTATTAGTTTCTTTTAAAAAATTCTATACAAGGAAGATTCACAGTAAGTCAGCTCAGTTCTGAGTAAGAGTAAAAATAAGAGACAATCATATAATATTAGATTTGAGAAAGATAACCTTTTTAAACATAAATACAACTTCTTAAACACTATGTAAATCTGTACTTAATTCAGCAGGACTTACTGATAAATTACCTTGTTTGCTCAAATATATCTTCTGTGACTACGATAAATCATTATTTTTGACTCATTACTTCCTGCTTAGAGAGACCTCATTAAATAGCAAAAAATACAGAAAACATAGCATATCAGGAACTTTTCTCATACATTTAAAGGGCAAAACCTTTCTACTGGATTTCTTGGCATACCTGGGTTTGTTTCTTTGTTAAAGAACACAAAAAATTTTTCATTAGCTAAACTTATAAGATTATGGGGCTCATCTGAATTTATTTCTATGAACAAATGGGGAAGTGGGAAATGAAATAATTCATGATGTTTTGAAGTGGGTAATTTCTGTTCTAGGCATAAAAAGTTTTACAATAGAACAATTAATTTTACTTAAATAAAGAAAATATAATTACTTGGAAGCTAACTACTTAAATATTGGCATATTCATAAAGCTGTGCAATTATCAGTCTATCTTCAGATAATGAATCATGACATGATCCTGAGTACTTAGGTCCCACATCTGTTCGCTGGGACCATGAATTGCATGCCACCTGCATACTTAGTGATTTCCAGCTCCTAAACATAGTTTCAGTATAAGATGAGGCACAAATACACACATGTGCACTGTCAGTAGCAACTGAGACAGATGGAAAAGCTGCACATCAAATGCTGTAAAATGCATGCATAAGTTGGTGTGAGTGTAACATTTTGGGGGAAAATGAATAAATTTATTAACTCTTTTGAGAAGCTCATCAATAAGCTGGTCAATTCACCTGGAGAAGACTAATTAGGTAGCATCTGCTCCTTCTGCTGGTTATCTGAAATTATTCTGTTTATGGGAATCCTAAACCTATTAAAACTTTACCTGTCCGAATCTGGCTTGACTCTTACAGCTGTCACTACGGATCTTGCTTTCCTGTCCCACAGCCACTGGGACTATTTCAGGCATGTGCCTGGGGTGACCAGAGGTTGCCTTTCTCAGTACGTTTTGTGGTATGCCTGTAACCCTGCGGTGGTCTGTCATTTAGTACCAAGACTCTCCCCTTGTCCCCCAGCCAGACACACGTGGTCTGTGTTTGAAAGGCTCTGCACAGATATTGCTATGATAGTACAAGCTCTTGAGGCATACCAGTAACTATCCAGATTTGGTTTTAGAAATTTAAGTTGTATGTACCAAGATGAACTGGCTGGATATTTTATGATGCACGCTGCATAGTCAATACTTTTATTTGCTTAGCACTCTATTTTCTTCTGGATTGTTTTGGCACAGGGCAGATGGTTTAATCACCTGGAAAATTTCAGGTGGGATATTTGAGAATTTTAGGGTAATATGTATGCAAAATAAGTGTCTTTAAGTGGAAAGAATTTTTTTAGGCTTGCATGCTGTGGCTAAAAACAGGTGGGTGGAATTAAATTTGTAGGATGCTCTGTTCAAAACTCCAAATCTCCCAGTCCAAACTAGTCATAATTAATTGCAAGAAGAATATGTATTTAAAGAACAAACTTTGTTTATGCTAATTTCACCTCCCCCATCACTTTCATCTGCTGTGTGGCACGTGGGGTAGGTGTTTTTTTTTTTTTTACCATGGACCTGCTTGCTTTTGACATGCCTATGAAAGGCATCACAGGTAT
>WAAD01037766.1:83582-140988 GCA_013389945.1 Fregata magnificens
TGAGGAGCGGCTGAGAGAACTGGGGCTGTTTAGCTTGGAGAAGAGGAGGCTGAGGGGAGACCTTATTGCTCTCTACAACTACCTGAAAGGAGGTTGTAGTGAAGCAGGTGTTGGACTCTTCTCCCAAGAAACTAGTGATAGGATGAGAGGGAATGGCCTCAAGTTGTGTCAGGGGAGGTTTAGATTGGACATGAGGAAGAATTTCTTTACTGAAAGAGTGGTTAGGCATTGGAACAGGCTCCCCAGAGAGGTGGTGGAGTCGTCAACCCTGGAGGAGTTCAAAAAAGGTATAGAAGTGGCAGTCCAGGGCCTAGTTTAGGAGTCATGGTGGTGTTAGTTGATGGTTGGACTTGATGATCTTAGAGGTCTTTTCCAACCTTAATGGTTCTATGATTCTATGATAAGAAGGATTAGATTAGGCCAAAAACTGGACATGTATAGAATTTGTGTTATGACCTCTTCACAAAGTATTTATTTATTCCTATACATATCCATATGGACACACAAGCTAGCCCACTTAATTTTATATACAGTCTTAGATTTATTGTAACACAATAATTCTTATAGAAGTTTCTGGATGTACTGACAGTATGAAATGTAAGGAAAAATAAGGAGAAACTGTAGGAAAGTGTCTTTCAAATCAAGTTTGCTATAAGGAACACTGCAGTTTTGATCTCTGTGTCTTTATATTACAAAGAAGTTGCTAATGCTGCAAATAATTATCCTCGGAATTAACTTTGCATGAATGTATTGTCCCATTGACATTAATGAGACAGCTTATACAAATAAAATGAAAAACAGGGATGAGTATGTGCAGAATCAGTGCTCTATATAGTTGCCTTTGGTCACTTGAAGTTGCTAATCTAGACCTGTAGTGCCAATTGGCAAAGACCTCAGCTGTAACAATTTGTAAATGGACAGAAAAGGAACAATCCTACCTCTTGCAGGAGACTTGAAAAACTTTCTCAAAGACACTTAAGATCTCACTGTACTGATGAGATCAGAAAGTCCTACGTAACTATAATGCAAGGTTACAGAAATCCATGAACAGAAATCTGTTTAACTTCAGATAAAGATGCTTTTGTAATGATTAAAACCAGCTTTAGGGTTGGCAAGAGAGTTAGGATTCAGAGTGTCTTCGAGTCAAGGCATCCAGTGGAGACGTGAGAGATGGCTTTCAAGACTTCTTGTATCCATGTTATTTTGTGAGCTGAGCAGTAATTTGTTTGTGAGAGCCAGGGAAATTTCAGCAATGGGCATACCAAAGACTGAATAAATCAAAGTTTGGACAATCATCCAAATGACAGAGACCATTTGGTCCCAAAGGGTAACTGATATGGCACAGCTTATATCCATAGAGCTAAATTATTTTACCCTTAATTCACCTAGTTTTGTTTTAAATTCGAGTTTGTGTCTGGGAGTTTTTTTTTTTTTTTTGAGATAGTGTTAATTGGTAGGAGCTAAAAGTATAACAGGGACTATGCTAAAATTAAACGGTGAGGATGATGATAGGATGGTGGCTGTGGGCTTGCTTTGACACAGTTTTGTTTACTATGGAGCGCAAAAGATATTGAAGAGAAACCCAAAGACTCAGCTGGACACTACCCCATGGGCAAGTTTCTGTATTCTCTTGTCTCTGTTTTAACCTGATCCATGGTATATGACAGAATAGTAGGTAGAGAAATTGTGTAGGTCAGGCTGATTTATAGCATTGTTAACCACTCCTTTTCTGCTTAGCAAGAAAGTTTCTATGCAACTTGTGCAGTGAATTCTCTTGTAGTTGAGCAGATCCTGTGCAAGTGTGCTTGACTGGTATTTAATGGTTTGGAGGACTGTGTTCTAAATGCTGAAATCCTGAAATAACTGTTCTTTAATGCCTGGAGCTCTAAACTTTCACCCTCACTCAAGCTCAAACCCCAAAGCTACCCTTAACCGTTTCCAGTCTTACCCTCCAACAAACAAGAGACATTTACCACTGCAAACACTGTCAGTCCTAGTAACTCACCACGTCTTGCAGAATTTAGCAATGAACTGCATTCCGCAGACAATTCTGTCCATAGCATTACTCTGATCCTAGCCATATCTTTTCTCTGATTAGTGTTTGTACCACTGTGTTAAATTTTCCCATCCAAATCGGTTAACCTGCCTGAGAGCTCATTATGAAGCCCTGTAGACCTTGCTGTCTGAAGTAATATAGATTTCTATTCAGGTTCAAGAAGCATGTTCTGCTAGAGGTGAAAGTCATATATTAAGTTAGGCATGGGTTACAGTGATGGTGTAATGCTTAAGGTTAGAGTTAGCTTAATCTTAGGGTGTGCAGAAGAGTAACTACAACTTGGCTTATTGACATGTTCTTTAATACTTGTTTAATCTAGGAAGACTCACGATCAGTCAGGATAGCTGGGTATAAGATGAGAGGCAGAGGAGGTGTTTGGAGGAGAAGGATTGTAAAACTTTATTAATTCCTAAGTTCTTCAAATTTGATGACATCAGGAAAAGGCCTGTTGCTGCCAGAAGCTTAAGATCTCACTGTACTGATGGGATCAGAAAGTCCTACGTAACTAAAATGCGATGCTTACAGAAATCTTCTGTTTAACTTCAGATAATGATGCTTTTGTAATGATTAAAACCAGCTTTAGGGTTGGCAAGAGAGTTAGGATTCAGAAAAACAGCATCTGAGGAACTGTCTTGTTGCTGTTTTCTGCAGAGGTCACCAAGCTGAGGTAAGTGTGGTAGAGATAGAGGCCAATGTTGTCCAGTGGACAAGGTGGTGTATTGGGATCACTGGATCATACTCAAACTGTAGGTTGATCGGGAAAATATGAGCATGGGGATTTTTTTTCTTTCAATTTCAAGGACTCCACCCCTTGTGAAGTTGTCTGGCTTTGTCCTGAATGCATTTTAGCAGAGGACATCTGTCACTTGGCAGTCCTCTGCAGGCTGCTGCTCTTTCTAAACTCTCCCAAGAGGGAATACTCTCTTGCAAAGGTTTGCTCTTTAAAAGTTAACTGTGTCTTAACATGCATTAATTTATCAGGAAATTTACTCCTAAGGTGGAAAGAGACAAATAACTGTAGTATAAATTGTCCTGTCGCAAGATTATATTCAGTGGGAACTGGAGGCACTCAGTGTCTTGCAGGATCAGTAGTTTAATATCTGTAAGTTGGATAGATAGTGAGTCAAGTAAAGTGGATCCTGTTCATCATGGGAATTTCAGCAACACTGAGCACTCCTAGGCTGAGAACTGTGATTTTTCCAGGGGAATGAAGTCAGTCCCATTGCTGAGCCATTTTACATAAGGCTGGGCAAGACCTTCCTGAAAGCAAGAATCTTGCAATGAAGGAAATGGAAAAAAAGTTTCTTAGCTTTTTCCTGCCTCCTATGGAGTCAAATACTGTCTGCTGGGTAAATGACATGTCTGTGACACTAGTGTATGAGATCTGCATAAGAAGGCAAGTACAGAAATGAAACTTGGCAAAGTTCTTTGGCCTGATCCTGTTGTTTGTGTGCGAGAAAGATTCCCAGAGTAGTATGAGCTCGTGTCTTTTGACTGAAAACTCCACAGATCCATAAAATGCTTACACAGATTTACTATTAGACTGCTTATTTAAATGGTTTTATTTATAAGTCAAAAGTTGATAATACATTCATAAATAGATCAATAATTTCATTTTTAATAAATGATTTGGGATGTTTTATTTTAGAAAAAACTTGCTTCACATGAGGTCTAGAAAGTATCAAATGGGAGTTACACTGTCACTAGGTTTGTGCTCTCCCAAGCGGCATAATTCTGAAGTGTGAAAAGGCTAATCTGATATGCGTTCTAGTTATTTTTAATGCATAGGTCTTTTGATATTGGAGCATTACAAATCTCTCAGAGGGAAGCCATTATCCAATATTTATACAAAGCTATGTGAATACTCTGTTATCCCTCTGCAAGCTTTGCTTCCTCTTGCTGGACATTATGCAGTGACAATAACCAGGCAGCACTCACTTGTGGAATTTACAGAGAGATTATGTATTCCCTAAATTAAGTGGACCACAGGCAGGGCTATGATGCTGCTAGGGAAATAAAGCCAAAAAGTGCTTTCTCTTTTGTTCCCTCACTAGTTGTTTAATATAAAATGCATTACTCTTGCTATTTAAATAAATTAACTGGCAGCTGTAAAAGATCAGTTTTGTAACATTCAGCAAGGTGTTTGATATTTGCAAACATAAAGGCCTTAGTAGAATATCCATTAAAAACCTGAAAAAAAAAAAGAATGTGACGCTTTGCAATCTGGGTTAAGCAAGGTTCGTGGGGAGGTGTAAAACCTTTTACCCACCCAGCTGATATAATTAGAAAAAACAAGACAAGTTTAAAGGCATGAAAACCTTTCGACACTTGAAATATAAGGCATCAACCTTTAAAGCTAAGTAGTAGTGGAGAATAATTGCTCAGAATGTAACTTGCTTACCTTCAATTAGAGATTCTGAGAAAAAAGCTGGTTAGCATCAGTAAAGCAAGAGGCTCCAAGGGAATATTATAGCAAGGGAAGAGCCCAGGTGGTGCTGAGAGGGGGAGAAGAGGGAATTATTTTCTGATGAACACTCAGTGGTTAGTTAGAAGTTGAAAGGGGAAAAAAGAAAATTACAATTTGTCACAAAAGCAGAATCTTTTTTGTGTCTTTGATTTTTAATGTTCAGGGCAGTTACAAATCTGAGTTTCTGTGCAGTACAACCACACTATAATACAGGTTACCCTTTCTGTGTTTTCCTGTGCAACAATATGTATAGAGTTTGTATATTGCTAAAGAGGTATTTTTAAACAGAAAAAGCTGTCATATTTGATACAGTTAAGAAAACAAGTTAAGCACATGTCACATCATGTAATCCCAGAGGCTATGCCCTTTTGGCATAGGCATTTCTACAGACTAGAAGAATCAATGATACAGAGGATCACAGGGTTAAAAAAAGAATTATCTATCGGTTTTATTAAAGAGCTGTGCACTGGATGCATGCCAGATAAAGCATAGCTTTCCCTAGAGTCACTGAAGAAGATTTTTTGCAAACTGTGGATACTATCCAAAAGAGTTAGAGACTCTTGAAAGGATTTTTTTTTTTTTCCTTTGGGTAACTCATCAGCGAACCATTCTGTCAGGTTTTCTATGTGAGAAAAATAATTCTGTAAATAATAAAACCAAAAGTCATCTCTGTTTCCACCCAGGAGAATTTTTACCTGAACTGAACTTTTGTTCAGTCAGTCTGTGTGACACCAGGTAGAGAAACCAATGGCTTAGACAGAATGCTGGGTCAAAAAGGTACAATGACTAGATATGGTTTATTACGTATTTTGTGTATTTACAGTTGTGTAGACCAACAAAAGAGAGTTTTACTGTCCGTCCCCTCCCCAGCTTATTTTTCCCAAGTCTACAAATTAGAGAAATGTTAGCTCATGGGACCTTGTCTATTGTGGTATCACAAAGATGTTTGGTATCTGTGTGTGCACGTACGAAAAGGGAGATGTTATTTCACGTGGGAGTCGAAGAGGGTTCAGCAGAAAACAGTGCCTTTAAAGGAAGAAAGGATCAGTCCTGAGGGACTGGCTCAGGGAGGAAGGATTTAAGCCTTAATCATGTCCACGTTCTCCTCCTACAGAACTCATATTTTGCCTGATATATTGAAGTTAGATTTTCCAGGGGAAAGGAGCAATAGCTGAGGACTGTCTGAATTTTCAGCTCAGCCTGAAAAATTCCCTCCAAGTGTCTAGGGAAGGAATGCTAGGCACAGATGGAGTGGTGATATACTGGGCTGCGGGAGCTGCCCAGCCTGTTTGTTCTGAGTATTTGATTTTTGTGAATAGCAATAAAGCCTTTTTCATTAACCTCTGAAGGATTAATTTCTTAATTTAGCACTCAGTGGCAAAGAAGCCTGCAGAAAAAAAAAATTGGATGTGCATATAATGAATTGCAGTGTTTATAGTTTGTATAAGGCACAAAACCCATAATGTGCTGATTGCAGTTGAATTTGAAAAGTGCTAATTCATGAGCTTTGACATTCCAATTATTTTGTTATTAATATGTTCTGCATCCACCTGTACTGCTGTCTTAGCATCATTTCAATAGCCCTGCTAAACAACACTAAAGACAGACAATAGGAAATGCCATATCACTGTGTATTTTTCTAAAAGAGGGTGTGGGAAATTTAATGTGACTTTTATTTGATTTAAGGTGGCTGCTTTTCAAAGCAGAAGTACAAGGTGTTGTTAAATTGTGCTGACAAAGGAAGGTAGGAAGTGAACAAAAATTCAATTCCATTGAAATTTTAGACTTGTTCAACCAATAATTTTTGTGCTTGGCATATTTATTGGTCGCCTGCTGCAAATGGCTTAATATTTCTTAAGTGTTGCATTCATTTTAGTTACAATTTATTCTTTTTCTTTTTCTTTCTGCTGGATGGATTTAGTCACAAAGATAATTATCTAAGTCATGTTGCCCTATAATTAAAGCACATAAGAAAGGAAACAAATGTAAAGGAATACAGGCGATTACCTGCAAGTGTTTTTCAAGGAGTAAGTTTTTCCTAGTTACAATGAAATTATTACAGAAATAAAACAGTGAGATGACTTTAATGTTGTGACATGCAGAATGTGTAATATGGTAATTCCAGACCGCCTTGCTTGGAATGACTAAAAAAGCCAATGTATTTAAAACCAGACAGGTGTTAAGACCATGCAACTGCCTGGATTTGCATACGGTGGGGCTGTCAAAGAGAATACCTAAATTCTCTTATGTGAAACTAAAAGCACTTCTGGTGATGTGGCCTAGCCAATCTGCCTGTGTCATGCTGGAGACCTGATGCTCCCAGGCCCTGGGATGCTGCTCTGTGGCATTGCAGTGGACCAGGAGCAGGACTGCAACACATGACCCTCTTCTAATAGGCCTGCAACCCCCTTGGGCAGGATTTATTTCAATCCTGAATATGATCTCATTAAGTCTAGGTTTTGCTTTCTCTGCTAGACAAACGTAGGAAGAAGAGAGATGATTTTTTAAACTACCCCTAGCTTGCCCTATTTCGCCATCTGGCACATGAAGAAAGAAATGGGAAACCAACATTATAGATCTTAATGGCAACCCTGGAGCCCCTGGGGACCCAACTTTTCCCCTCTGACCAAAAGCTGTAAGATATGAGCCTTTGACAACAAAGGATATGATTTTTAGTACTGCTAATAATTCCCCTTGGTGGCATTAAAGATGCACTATTTGTGGAAATTTCTATTCTGAACACATCAGAGTACACCCCTTCAAGGTAAATACACTAACTAGCCAGGTGATAAGCTAGAGCATGTACTTTTATTCTCTTCATAATCTTTTTAAGCAATTTAGTGACATTTTTTTAGGTTGTTGTAAGTAATGAAACTGGGTGCCTACTTTCTTCCACAGGCTTTTTCTTAGTGCATATAATGGTTATGCAATCTTTTCTGGGGCTACTTCTCAAGACAGTTATTTGTCTTTTCTTCCATCGTCTGTGTAACATAAAGATCGTTTCTTTCTGGTGATGAAGGAATGTTCATAGGGACAAATATTTTCATTAACAGGGACTAAAATATAGACTTTTTAAAGACCATTGCAATGAGGTTGGTGATCACTTCAGCAACTGTTTGGGGATTTTTTTTCTCAAACAAACTCCTTTTTGAGAACTTTGCTAGTTAGTTTTTAGTGCAAAGATAGATGTCTCACTTTAGTGGAAGGAAAGAACTTTTTGTCTCTGGGCATAATAGCGCACTAGGAATTGAATCATTAATATCAACATTCATGCATTTGTTACCAACCTATCCTGCCTGTCTGTGAGTGACTGTAATAACCTCTTTTCTGACATTTATGTGCATATTATATCAGAACCACCTTTTAGAATTCATTTGACTTCTTCAAGAGCTGAGGATGGGGAAAGTAATTTTCATAGCTCTCTGAAAAATCAACCTTCATCTGCAGCTGCTCAGCTCGGGAATACTTCTCAAGTTAACAACAATATTAGCTCTAGTCTAAAAAAACTTAGAGCCTTACAATTAGCCAGAACTAATGCCTAATATAAAATACAGTTGAAAAGTGTCATTTACTGATATTTTCTAGTCACCAAAAAATATAATTTTCTTGAAATAGGTCTAATTATGAGTTGTGAGATTCTGTGACATTTTAAAATAGGTAGAATGATGAATATTTCCTGAGTATATTGAATTTATCTATTATTAAATACAAAGGATTAACAATTGTCTGCTATCAATTTATGAAAACTACAATACAAATTATTATCAAGTTGTACCAATTTTGATAAACACCTTCTAAAATGAAAAAAATGATGGAATGACTCACGCCCCACCGAGCTTACAATCAATAGCAGAGGATAAGTTGATACAAATGACGATAAATCAATAGTGAAGAAATGCTTGTGTACTGGTGATACACTTTAGAAAATTATTGACCCTCTTATGGTTTAGCCAGCCCAGTTATACAGCACTCTCTATTAGCCAACTTAAGTGCCCCATGCGCCCTATCAACTGCAAAGCACTCAGCAGGAACACTTTTTACTGCGTAGCCCAGCCACACTGCATTGCACTGGGGTCTGATGCACTCACAGTTGGGAAAGGAGAATTGTGAATTGGCACCAGTGATTCCCCAACACATGAAACTGAAGGCACTTAACATCGACCAGTGTTTCTTGGGTGAGGATGTAGCTTCCTCCCTGCTTTTCTGCTTCCATTCCCCCAGGACTTGAGAAAAAAATGAGCCCTTTCTAAGAAGGTGGGGTTTCTTCCAGATTTCCAGTGGACTGCTTCTTAGTTAAGTTTGGCACATTTTTGACATAGTAAAGTTAGGAGTACAATCATTTTAGAGTCTTGCTATAGTCAATCACAAGAAATAGATATGTCTCTGATGGCAATTTTCAACTTTGGGGGCTGAATTGTCCTCTCCACTGAACAGAAGATTTTAACTTTAGAAAGACTGGGATAAATGGGAGCTAAAGTGTTTAGTTGGGTTTTATTCTGACTTTCCAGAAGGACACGTGAGTTTAGAGTTCAAGGCATAGAGAAATATTATTTGACAGATGGACATCAGTCCTTGTTGCTGTCTCTTTTACTTTGTGGCAGAATTGTACAAGCTAATTAGTAAGGGAAGTTTTTTAGCTCCCTTAACTGGTATGCCTTTAGCTAAGCCTGGAAATAGACCTACATACCTATTAGGATAGAGATGTGTCTGATTTCTGTTGTATGTCTATGTCCATGTGGATGTGCATTTGTAAATTTATACTTTTTTTGATTTGCGAGCAAAGTGCGTGTTCCTCTCTTAATCCAGAGGGCTAGCAAATTCTGCCAGGCACAGGGGCAAGACCACACTGGATAACAGTAACATGGCCCTGGGTTGGAGTAGTTTCCACTGAGTTCAGAATGCTGCTGGGCATGGGAGGACCTCCCCTCCTCACGTGGGAAGGGCTGCTGGTCCCCGCTCGTCTTGGACGCTCAGGGGAAGTCAGGCAATGCTGCATTTTATGGAAAAAGGAAGAGACCACGGGTTTGTGGGTACTGCTCATGAAGAGGATTTACCCCCTGCAAGTTGGAGCCACACTTGAAGCCGAAAATGTGAAGGAATAGAGCAGCACAATGAAATGATTGGTGATAAGCTTTGGAATATTTTTGATGCTATCACACGTAGCTTTTTCAGCCATTCCAAATCAACAGAGGAAGCTAGATCTGATTATCATATTGGCAGAGTAAATCTATGTACTCTACATTATGGCTCTGACACCACACTATCCATATGGAACAGTCCCAGCTTCCTGACAGAAAATCAGTAAAAGATCAACCAGACATTACTGTCCATTCTGGATCCAACTATAAACTCTCAAAATAATTCAAAAGTTTAAGCATTTCTCAATGGGCTGCAAGGAGCTTTAAATTACTCTGCATAGAGAACCAGAAATGATAAAGAAGTAGCCTGAGTACTGAGAAAATAGAAAGGAAGATATGTGTTTCATTAATGGGAGAAATAATAATAATAGGAAAAGACTCCAAAAACATGACTGCAAAAACTTTTCTTGAAAGAGAAGTTAAATAAACGCTTTCTTACACATGGTAGAGAAGACGGTGGTACTTAGATGAGCTTCAAATCTCCACTTATGGGTGAATAAGAAACTTAGCTAAGGATTAGCACTGGAATTAAAATGCTTTAACTGAGGAGGAATTAAGAAAATTCTGTTAGTTCTCAAGCCCGTTAAATGCAGCTTAGAAGTTGAAATAAAATGTTGGCTGTTTACGTTCAAAGGAAAGCATGAAATCTTTTTTAAAAGAAAGACTTACAAAGCATTAAAAATCACAGTAGAAAAGATAATAATGTTTTATACATTTAAAAAGATCATTTTTAAAATATGTTGCCCAGATTCCATTCAATCTAATTCTTAACTAGA
Organism: Fregata magnificens; assembly: GCA_013389945.1. Taxonomy (NCBI): domain Eukaryota; kingdom Metazoa; phylum Chordata; class Aves; order Suliformes; family Fregatidae; genus Fregata; species Fregata magnificens. Next base: position 94,020 of record WAAD01037766.1, read on the forward strand.
CCAAGATGTTGTATATGTATTTTTTTTTATCATGAAAATTAAGGAATGCAGTTTTATGGAAATGAAATAATTTTAGAAAAACAAGTATACATTTATATCAAATCAGTTTCATCTGTGGATTATGCTGTTAATTATGAATATGAGTCTCAAAGCAGCTAGATATAAAAATTCCTTTGCAAACTGTGGATTTACTATACACTTGGCAAACGGCAGGCCTACAATCATCAAAAGGAAAAGATATTTTCTGGGAAAACTTTGCATTTGTTAAGTAGATGAGATGTGCAGCCTTAAGCCCATGAGCTTGGCTGATGTTCCCTGGATCCCAGTTCTTCAAACAGGTTTGCCCTGTAGGAAATTCCCCTGATGTCTACAAGTCTCCTCACATGGTAAAAGCTGTACTTCAGCCTAGAGATACTCAGGATAAAGTCCTAGTTTTCTGAAAGTCAATGGCAAAGCTTCTACTGGCTATCATGTGGCCTGGATTTCACCCAAATCTCATTAATAAATCCCATTTTCTTCATAAAGCATCACCACCAAATATGTATGAAGAGTTGGAATTTTAGTAGAAAGCAAAGAGTGTGAAGTTATATCTCCAGGAGGATGAAAGACAAAGTCACCTACAACTTTAATATGGTTGGACAGAAGAATAGGACATATTTCAAGCCATAGTAAGACTGAAATTTTCTCTGTATTTTGTTCGGGGAGGGGGGCAGGCAGGCAACTGGATTTTTACTTCTGATTTAATGGAATCAAGATCTTCTGCACATTCATACATATTCTCCCCTCTACTAGACTACCAGTTAGAAGCCCATGAGACTCCTGTTGAGCTATGCACAATAGAAACACAACCTCCTTGTTTGTCAACCTATTGAAAAAGGATGTACCTAGTATGTAAAGGGTGGGCAGGAAAAAAGCCAGAATCATGAAGAAATGAAGAGACCACACATAAAACAGCAGTTGTACCTCATCCCCTGAACTAATAGGTTTCTGTCCAGTAAGTTGCAGTTCTTTTCAAACAGGACTTTTTCCTTTTGGAGTTGTAGTCCAGAGATGGCTACTGTGAATATGCTGATGACAATGAGAGCTTGAGGTACTGATTTTTTTTTTTCTTCTGTGACTTGAGATATATTTGGAGAAAACTCTTGCACAAAAAGTCCTTCATTAGGTACCATGCTATCTTTTACTGAGACTCATGGACTGGGATAAATAAGGAAATGGAGATTGACAGCGTCTGCTACCGGCAGACTTGAGCCAACTCCCAGTGTCTGGAATAGAAAATCAATCTGAGGATCTGGAAGAGAAAATGAAGCAATTAACAGGTAAATTGATTCCAACTGATCTACTTAGAAAGTGGCTATCTCTTCTCAGACCTGGGAAGAGCTTTGTTGTTGTTGCCCACAATTTACATTGTATGATGCCATTTATTTGCTATATTTATAGGTAATGAAAATATGTAAATCTGATATGAAAGAAGCAGAAAGCAATTCTATTTTATTTTTCTTATTTGCTATTTCTTGCATTTTTTGGAAACGATAGGTGCAAGAAATTACAACTATCAGTGGTGCAAAAAAGTCTATGTACTTCTGCTAAAAAGAAGCTTACTGCATTTGTATTCTGCACTGATACTGAAGCTCACAGAAACAGCATATGATAAGCTCAATAAGGAACAACTCAAAGTTGGGCCCACCTTTTCAAGTATTTTTTAAAAAGACATATTTTTGATAATTGGAGATCTAATCTCAGATGCATTTAAACTTGGTGCCCCTCTGATAGTAAGGGTTTATTTTCTGTGCAAAACTGTTTTTTCACTGATGATTTCCTGCAACTCCGTTTACGCAGAATTTAAAAAGCTTTTATGGAAACTCACAATGGGTGTCAATTGAAAATTCCTCAGGAAAAAAAGGAATTTCTTGACAGCTTATTTTAGTTTGTGAATGTTAGTCTTGAGATCCAAATCAGGTCCAAACTGTCTGGGGTCCATAATTAAAATCAGACATAGCCTGATGATGCTTCAATAGCACTAGATTATCCCCCATAGCTCATATGAGTTATGGTACCATTGAATCTACGTGTTCACAAAAAAGATCCTACTTCATCTGTAGGAAAAAAAGAACAAGAAAGCTTTATGGTTGAAAGCCAATTCATTACTCTTCCCTGCCATATACAAAAATCTGCTGCGTTTAGCAATGGTAGATTTAGAAGTGAAAATGTAGAAAGCATGGCTATAACAATCATATATTTCATATCATGGTTAGTTATGAGTCTGCAATGCAGGAAAGGGATATCTTCACTGAGCCTGCTTATACCAGAAAAGCCTGTCAAATATGTTCCAAACTGTGGTGTTTTTTTTTTTTTTTTTTTTTTAATTGTGGTACAGAACACCATTGCCTTTGTCTTTAATGCTGTAAGAATGACTGTCCTTTATGTATTCTGATGGCAGTCCTGCAGTATGTGCTAGACCCACTGAGAAAAGCTGCCATGTATGTACATGTACTCTCCGCACCCACCCTCCCCCCGCCAATTTATTTTCCCCTGGAACAGGAGTCTTTGTTGCGGTCATTCCAGTTGGTGCCATCCTTGTTAAGGTAGGACTGCATTCACCATGAGGGCATAGGATTACTGTTCTCACTAATCCTGTGAGATTATGGGTTGAGTCTGGTGCAGATAAGAAGTGGTGTAAATTACAGAAATGACCAACTATGAGAAGGTAAGATCCTCTCATGTCCGTGGGTGTCCTGTTCATGTGATACAGATGTACATGGTTGGCTGTGCAGCATCCTGCATTGTGGATATAGATGGTGTTCCAGACTGGGATGCCCACACTGGAATGACCTAAGAAAGCAATGAAGAGGTGTGCAACCTTTTGAGTAAAGTCCCTAGATGAAAATAAAAGGATCTGGGACCTGACACAGCCCTGGGGAAGGGAGAAGTCACACTGTATACATTGAAGACACATCTGGTGATAAAATTGTTCCTTGGTGAAGGGCTGCGTTTTTATGAGCCTTTTCAAGGCTGGAAAAGTAGAAATGGAAGGACCTTGTAAGAGTCGTGTCTGCCCCACCTCCCACCCCCTTGCACCCCGTGGATTTTTTTTAACCAAGATCGTTTAGTGAGCTTCTTTACCGTGTGACCTCTGCAAACCGCTCTGTTTGTCCATCTGTGAGGATGCAATAAATGTCAACAGAAGAGCAAACATAAGTTAGGGGAGTGGGAAGGCAAAAATCCCTTAAGAGCTCCTTAAGCCAGATTTGCTACCAAAGTCAGTACATTACAAAATTAATTTTATATTGGTGTAAGTTTGTAAGTTAAAAATGAAAAGAGTTTGGAGAAAGTATAAATTGCATTTATAAACTGGGCCTGATTGATAAGCTGAATTATTTTCTTCTCTTGATGATAAGTCCAGAATATGGTGTCCTTGTCTGAAATGAGTCAAGTACTGGGAATACACAGAAAGGCATAACATCATCCTGGTTTGCAAGGTGCTGGGAGACTGCTTCTGATAGTTTTGATGAAGTTTTGATGACTTTTTCTGATTTGTATTCCCACGTTTTCTTTCATCCAGCAAAGGGGATCTGTTCTAGTTTCAAGCGGGTGATGGAGGGTGCAGGGTTGGAGTGTCTAAACTTAGTCAACATGCTTTTCACCTGGTTTAGGGAATACCTAAGGCTGCTAGCTGTCTACCTGTAGATCAAACAGTAAAAAAAGATATTTTCACAAGGGAAAATATATCCAGACTTAATTTTGAAAGGGCAACAATTGTGGTGGAGCAAGAAAATGAGCTGATGCTACATATGCTGACAATTACCCTTTTCAAAACCCATCTGTGAGAATGGGCCAGGTAACTTATGTCACATGTTGAACCCAAGCTTATCTGCCTCAGGGTTTAAGGAAGGAGCAAAATACACCCATAGGCATCCACACGCTTGTCTTTTTTATGGATGAACAGTGGGTTTACATGCCTGGCTCCCATCAGCCCTGTTCCACACTCACTGCACAAGGTGATGACCAGGGTGGTGATGACCTTTGCTTTAGCACGTGCATGGTAAGTCTGAGACATTGCACGATGATGAACTCACTGTCTAGCTACTGTCCAGTTCTTGTGCATATATTTCGGTCTCAGAAATCCCAGACAGAAATATGAACCCCCAGGGCTGTAAATCATCATTTTCTCACTGAACCCTAAAGCCAATGAAGCTCGGGTTGGCTTCAAGCCTGTACACGAACAATGGAGATGTTTGGGCTGTGGAAAGTCTGGAGGTTTTAAACTAATCTCTGAAGTCTTCAGACTGTGGAGATTTCAGGTGTGGAAAAGGGCGTGACCAATGAGAGCTGAACAGATGATAGATTTTTATATTTTTTTAACATTTTTAATATTCGTATTTCTTGAATCCAGTACCATTTGCCAGATCTCAGTGTGGAGATTAAATGTTGAACTGCTAGTATTGCTAGGTAGGCAATCCCTTTCCCATCTCATTTTAGCTTGGTAAATCAGGAGACATCTTTTTATTTCATCTCCAAGTCACAAGTCGTCTTGATTAAGTTCTTTCTCAAGCAGAAAAATTCCCATCTCCTCACTGGTGTGTTTCCAAATGTAGTGCCTTTCAGCCTACAAAAAAGAATAAGCCAACAATTCCTTTCCACTTCAGAGCACTTTACCTTTTCTCAAAGTGCTTATTGCATTCTTGTACGGACTAAAGATGGATGAAAGGTGTTTAGGTTGGTCTGGTTTGTTTGCCGCAAAACAGCGGTACTGTAAACAAGTTGTTTTTCTAACACCCNAAGAACTAATTGTTGCTTACTATTCAGAAGCACCAGGACTGAATATAAAACTGTATGCCTACTTACAGGAATGGCATGAAAATATATGCTGTATCAAATTTTATTTTATCTTTCATACTTCTCAGAGAAACAGTTCACACCATTTGAAGGGGACCAAAGAGAAGAGCCATAGCTGGAATTTCACTAGAACTTTTGATCCATGAAGAAGCCAGGTGGGGAAAAAACACAATCAAGTTCAATACCCAGGATGCTCTCCCTTCCACCGCAGCATCACTCACTGCCTCTGTCTGTGTGTGGTGTTTCCCTAATGATTATTAATATTATATGAGGAGTTCTTCAAAACTGCTCTGCATGAACTAGAGCTGAGTGCTATTGTGGAAGGGAATGATACTGGGAAAAGTATTCACAAGCTTCAAAGTTATGGATCCAAAAAGAGTGTTTCAGTGCTGTCTTTTGCTCTACCCAGATAGCCACCCCTGCCCCACAGCTGAGGAAATCTGCATGGGAGTCCTCTCCACCAGAAAACATTCATTAGAAAAAGGTAAGAAAAAGCAGTAAGTAAAGTTCTTCATCTCGGCACATTTGAATGTGTTTCCAGTGATCATTGTATTCAGCTACCATAGCTTTTTGCCTTCTGTCCATTAAGAGCTTTAGGACCATACCTGAAACATCTTAGCAGCTGCAAATCAAAGATGAGCTTTTCTTGCAATACTTTTATTTTCTGATTAAAGCTGCCATGTACTCTTAAAGAAGGGATTTTTCCTGGTACTGAGGAGGCAGATATGCAGGCTGATGTAGGTCAGCTATACACTTAACCATTCATGTTCAGGACTTGGATGCCTTCCTGCAGAACAGAGACCGACAGGATGGGACACATACAAATGGAAGAGGAGCCCAAGCCATTGGACAGGTAGAGCAAAGGCTGTGCTGCCTCACGCTCATAAAACCAGCTGGCTGTGACTTCCAGCCACGTGCCTTAATCAGGCTATGAGACTTTGGTTTTATTATGTGGCAGAACATATTGCTTAGTAATTTAAACCAGACATGTAACTAAGGCTTAAAGCTATGGGGTGAGAGAATTGGCCTTTGTGTTGTTTATAAAGTGTCACAACCATCCATAGCTTCAAAAGGAAAATATTTTTTCTTGTTCGTCTTGTTCAGCTCTAGCCATTGTGCCTTCTACAGATTGTGTGACACTCTCCAGAGCTACTTGTTCTGCCTTTAGTTAAGATTCACAATGTCACTTGCCATTGTAAGGTTCTGTTTTCAGTTTCAGTTATGCTTCTGTAAGTCTACACCCAGGGATATGTCATGTAGTCAGGTTTTCATTACAGTCTGAAAGATTAATCGAAACTAACCCAACCATATAAAAAAAAGATAGATGGAAAATACTGTTTGCTTATATTAGAAGTGTTTAAATGAGAAGCATTTATTATCTATGTCCTTTGAGGTAGAAGCTGGAAGAGTGGTTCATGATTGTTTCTCTGGTGCCAGGTGAAACTGCTTAAATATGCAAAATCTGAGCATTTAAATTTAAAATCTCCAGTAGAAACATTTGTCACATGTGAGACAAAAAGAACAATATTTCTCAACTGTTAGTTAGGTGCNGGTTGTGGGGTTCTAGTTTAAAAAAAAAAGGCAAGCTTGGAAAACACTGCTATGGACAATAGTCTATTTCACAGCATTTATTCCTAGGATGCTGCTCCTCCTGTGCACAGAACGAGACAGACATCCCTCGGAAGAAGAGCGTGGAAGCTTGTATTTAGAGACAGAATTGTATCTGAGGACTGAATCACAGCATGCAAACACAGACGTGCTGTGACAAGCCATATGTTTCAATTATTGATTTCTTCATTATAAACAACTTCAGGAGACAGTAAAACCAAGTATGCTTCTATATATTGTCCATCATTCTACTTGGTATCTATTTTTGGAGAGTATGCTAAATTCTTCTAGAAAATATAGAGTAAGTCACAGAGTCATTTGCCCAGCTCATTTTAAATATATAGCTTTTCATTAATATTGCGTACACAGATGATTCTGCTCCACTCCTGCTACTGTTTATTTGTTCAGCTTGAAATCAGTGTAATTTAAAATATTCTACCTGTCAAATTAGATGTATTATATTACTCATAAGACACATTAAAGCAGCTAAGCTTTTTTTATTGTTCCTTAAAAATAGCATAATAGTGAATTTAATAACATTAGGTTTGGGCAGGAAGGACTAAATAACAGGAAATAATCTATATTTCATAGCTCCAAGTATCAAGCAAATAATAGATACTACTCAATTTCCCTGTTGCTGATATGACTTTTTTAGGAATAGCAAATTAGAAAATTAAAAATGTCCTCTTCTCTCATTTTAATATATTTTACTGACATGAAATTTGATCATGTTGGATCAGTTTTCAGGAATGGAAAAAAGAAGGATAAGCTATGGCTTGGAGACAAGCAGGAAGAGCAAGTAAGCTATTTAGCATAGAAATACTTTGTCTCCAATGTTTTTCTGCTGATTGTACAACTTCATCTGGAGAACATTAATGAAATAGTAGTCTGAAATATATGTCTGGTGAGACTAAGGCAATGTAATAAGCAACTTTGTAAGTAATGTTTTGTGACTTTTAAAGAGTATTTTTTGTTTCTTATTGCCTTAAGCTTGTTCAATGTGCTCAATTTACATTCGACTTTTTTCTCAGACGTGCCTTCTATGATATGGATTCTTTCAAACAGAAAATAGTGAAGATGCCAAAGCTTATAATAAAGGAGGGTTTAGAAACAAAGTTTTAATCTGAGGCAGACGGGTTAAGGTCCTGACTTTTTCTAGCTCTGAATACCAAACGGTTCCTGTTGATTTCAAGGTTTAAGAATAACAGTAACTTGTTCCTCTGCCACACGGTAGTTACAATTTTGTGCTATACCTGTCCTGGCTCTCCGTACCTGTCCTGGCGCACTGGGAGGACAGCTGGACCGCAAGTGCTGGCAGTCCACTTTACCTGGAGGGTGTGTCACTACAAAAGGACTAGACAACTGGCCAGTACTAAACACAAGATATTTGCAAGGAGCTTTGCTTTTGAATGCATTTATTTTTGCTGCTACTCCTTAAACGCAGGTCTTTCCACTCCATTTCCATTGCTTCTTGGTCCTTCTCCTGTCCATGTGATGCTGTACCCTGCAGGATGAGGCAGAGCTGGCGCCTGCCATGTCTTTCTCTGCTTGGCTCAGCACAGGGTTTCCACCTTGCTCTGTCAGGGGGCAAAGAGGGTGAAGAAATGGGGATAAGTTCCTTGCAGCACTTCTCCTCAGCAAGACCACATAAGATGCTTATACACATTATGTAGTCCCTAACGTGAGGGAAGGGGTATTCTCATTCATAAAACTTTCCCCAGCTTTGTTCCAGCAAGTAGCACAGTTTCTACCACGTAGCACAGTGGTAGACAGAGCTCACTTTAGCAGCCTGTAATATATTTGCACTTAAACATCTTGCCCGCGCCCTTACAGCTCTATTCCACTGAGCACATTTCCTCTAGCAGGAAGACCCATGGAATTTTGTTTGCACTTTGTCAGTGGGGAAATCACATGAGAGTCAAACATTCCTCAGTTCTGGGCTTGAATTACACTGTTATGCTGCTGTCTGCTGTGAAGAGCTTTTAAGTGGAGTGTTTGCCATTAGAGTCTCTCCACGTGAATTATTTACTATTGACAGTGGTAACTAGTAGGGAACATTTCTGTGGGATATGGATTTATAATTACACTGTTAGCTTAAGGATTAAAGCTTTTTTTGATGGCTCAGAGAGAGGGATTTTTGGTTTTGAAACCATAGGAGATGTATGAGAAATCTGACCTATCATGTTGTCTCTGGCTCAGGAGAGAGAATATGGAATGAATAATAATAATAATAATAACGATAAAAATAAAGCAAAGAATTATTTTCTCTAAAAGCACTTTAATCTGATTCCATGAACAGATGGCCAGGGCAGAAATTGTTGTTATTTTGAAAGGTTCACGTGGCTGCCTGGAAGCTATTGTCCCTGCAGCAGGGCAGACAGAGTGAGCTGAGCAAATTCTCCTGGTGAGCTTCTGGGAGAAGTCAGCCAGATTCGATCAGGAGCCAAAGAACAATAACTTAAAAGTACGGCAAAAATAACGTCAGCATGTACGTTCCTGTGCCACCCTGGCTTTACTGCAGTATACATACCACACGGTATGTTTGCAAATATTCTGGACCAGGAGTGGGAGGAGGGCTGCCATGCGAAAGGCATGGCTATGCAGGGTCTGCGTCCGTCGGACCTGGGCCAGAGCAAAGGGCGCTGCTCAGGCGCAGGTTTGGCTGCTTGGCTGGGGAGCGCTGCTGCCATGTCGCTGTGCTCAGCTTGTTCGCTGGAGAAGCTTTGTGTTCAGCTGCCTCAGGGTATGGTCAGAGAAGCGTTTGCCTAGAGTGCATGTCAATGTGGATTTATCCCACATTAAACTTTTATAAAGAGCTTTGACTCTAACCTTGGGTGTTAGTATCCAGAAGACGACTATGGATAGGGAAGGCCTTATTTAGTAACTGTAGAAGGAAGATTTAAACTATGCAACTCCATTAGGTCCTCCTAACTTTATTCCCCCTATAAAGTTTAATACTTTTAAAGTATAGGTTTTTTATGTTCATTTGATAAATTATGACAATATGACAAAGTTCAAAATAACCTTATGAAGACAGCCTAAGAATACCATCCAGCACATGGTAGATATGTTTCTTTAAACAACCAGTCTGAAAGTTATTGGCTTCTAATAGGGAAATAAAATTGGCTATTCTCTGAATCAAAGTACAAATCTTAACTAAATTCTAGTTTACTTCCTAACTGAAATAGCAAAGAGTAATGAGTACAAGTGTAGTTTTCCAATTAGACAACTACAATTGTCCTTGTTTTTGGAAGCCAGTGCAACTGTCATAAAAGGAATTTCAGAAAACCACAGTCCAGAAAAAGTAAAACTGCGTCAGGAGGAGGGCAGCATGCCAGAAATACATTACATTAACTTACAAACAAGTTGCTAGCAATTATAATGAAAACGACTGACTGTCTCTAGCAATGTAACAAATGGGTGTAATGCAGCCACTGATGACACAGCCTGGCAGTGACCATGCGCTGCCACAAGTGAGGCACTGCTCATGGCTCCGGTGAAGCACCTGCTGGAACAGCTGCCACATACCTATTGCTAGCCCATAGTTAACATGGCTGTTAACTTTTCCAGTCTATAGTATTTTTCCCAGCTACTGTAAAATTGTACTGACAAATGCCAGACTGAAATCTCTGAAAAATTCTGGTTTTCTGTAAGCCTTACTCTTCAAAGTGACATAAAATAATGGTGTTCCTCTGTCTTTGTATAAATGACTAAAGCATGTGTCATCAAACTGTTGAGTAGATTTTAAGTACATCCATTTTTAATATTATATTTATTTTACAATAGCTTCCACAGTGAACTGACTGACAGAACCATATGAAATGTGTGTTTTTGTTTAAATATTCAGATAAATCAAAAAGCCATTCTCCTAGGATGTTGTCCCACAGCAGAAAGAAATGTGGCAACTGAATTATAAACCCTTGGCAGTCATTTACAGTAAAAATGCTGATACAGCAGGAACTGTAATGCTGTGACCGATATTGCTATAGTATAAATATTCTACTTTCCTTTTTTGTTTTGCTTTTTCTCTTCAACAGCGTGTTGTGAGCTTTAACTAATGCATTTGAAATAAGCCACAATCATCTCTTGCTCTTCCTCTTCCAGAAAGAGAATTCCACAGGCATAGTGAAAACTTACTAAGGAAAACAAAGTTGTGAACTGAGAAAATAATCTCAGATTGTCTCAAATGCTGCTTAACTCTGTTCTGGTAAGGTTATGGCTGATTTTAAGCTTGAGTTTTTGTTGGGAGTAAACCTCATTTCATTGAGATCTTCACAGTCTAGAAGACTGATTTTTTTTTTTCAGCATGAATTAATAACAATTGTATCGATACATAGAATTACATAAAATCTATGAGGTATGACTTCATAGAATTAAAATATAATGTTCAGAATAGTTATAGTTACATGGTAGCAAGAATCTGTCCACAAGAAAAAGCTCATAGAAGAGAGGACCAGGTTTGGTAAATCCTAGTTTATAACAGTTATTATTGCTTTGAGAAGGCCCCAAGGCATGCTAGATCTTCTAGAAACCGGGCTGGAAAGGACACAAGACCTCTGCTTTGGATGGCTCTGGGCGTGCATGTGAACAGCCGGGTCCTGGGCGGAGAGAAGAATAAGGAACCTAACAACCTGGTGTTAAAATGTGAGATTTGAAAGATGTGTACTGGTGGGTTGCAGAGATGTGACACCTACTTACTTCTGACTAAATTAATACCTGGGATTTCATCTGTGTATATTAGAAAGATGGAGTAGTTGTTTGTCATCCTGAAATAAATTAATGCAATTACAGAAACGAGTCTTTCAGTTTCAAGATCACAGGAAAAGTTTTGTCTCACAAGAAATGTACGTTTTAAATGAGGCTGAAGTCACAAGGCTGAACAAGAAATCACCCAAATACAATAGGTCTGGCTGTCTTAGAGGCCCTTGTGGCCTTCTGCCTGGATTTACTGGATATTCACAGCATGTTCTGGCCTTATGAAGAGTCTGCTTATGAAGAGTAAAAAGATGTCCCAAAGGATGCCAGTGAAAACAGGCTGATGAGCAAGTTTGTGTTTATGATATGTCATGAACCAGAAAGGCAGAGTGGATGCTGTTTGCTGGGTGAACATTATGAGGATTACAATATTTATCTGTGTAATATATTGACAACATCAGACTAGAGCAATCTCAGGATCCTGGGTTGCTTTTTATGTGTGAATAGATCTACTAAGGGACTGTGTAAATTTTCTACGGTTCAGGGGAAATTCTCATTTGAGCTGGTTATTGGTGATCTAGTTTTGAGGTCGCTGGCACTGCCTTGCCAGCAAATTTACAGAGAATTAAATCTATAGGGTCTTTATGCTAATAAAACAGCCCACCACCATTAAGTACAGTGTCTTTTCCTATTGCAAACGCTAAGATAAGGAAAAAGCTACAAGGGACAACTGCCTCCCTTGTGGAAAAAAATTCAGAATGCCTTGATGTAGGAAGTACTTGAAATTCCTACAGATTGTCTCAAAAACCCTGCAATCTAATACTCCAGGCTGGAAATCACTGCCAATGGGATAGAGAGCATTTTCTCAAAGTATGATATAATGCAGATATTGGGATAAAGTGATGGAGAAAATTACGGCTCTGCTGATGAAACTTGGAATAGTACAGTTCATCTAAACTGCCTCTGCAGAGACCTGGGGACCGTTAACAGGGATCTGCTGAGCCACTTGCCAGGATGCTGGACAGTCTGCCTATTCTACAGCTACCGGGGAAGTAAAGAGAGTAGAAAGTGCCGAGGGCTCCATGACTGGAGTATTAATCAGTGAAAATGCGGGATGTAGAGAAACTTCATCTTTGCATATAATTAGCTTGCATTCAAGTCACTGTCTCTATGGGATTAGTTTTAGATTCCATTGATGCAGCTGAGCTGGGCATGTGCAGATAGTAGCTCTCAGATGCTGGCTTGAGTCCTGAAAAAGCAGTACAACAGTGTTGGCTATAAATAATACAGCAGGAGAATATGCAGGCAATGCTGTTTTCAATACTCACGTTAATCTATTACAAGTTTGCTTTGGTATCTCTCCCTGACACAGTCTTACGCTGCTTAGACTTACCCTTCATGTGCAAGCAGTGAGTGTCACTGGTTTTCCTGCACTTAAGCAATATGTAGCTCTATAGTCACAGCTGTACTCTAGAATGGGGAAGAACAGATGGCCTGAAAGTGAGCATGCCATGTTCAAAATGTCAATTAAAGGAAAATGTTATGCTTTTTGTTGAGGGATAAGAATCCAAAGGAGAAAAGTCATTGGTTTATTTTGATCCAGATGATCATATAAAAATGAGGACTGAGGCATGGTTTCACTGAAAGACTGTGGAATGAGAATGCTGGGAACGGACAAGAGAGAGGGACAAGAGAAGAGACCTTTCAAATACTGCATAAACTTTTTATCCTGATAGTAATGGAGAAGGAATGGCCAGTCTTTAGGTTACAGGCACACTGTGTTCATTCAGACATCTGCCCATGGACTGGAGGAGCCTTGCATGTGATTGGAGACATGAACCCTGCACATAGCAGTCTTCTAACTCCAATGGCAGGTGAGATGTGAGTGGCTGAACACAGGGCTAGGAAACACCTACACTGTGTCCCTTATAATTGCCGCAAGAATAAAACCTTGCTACTGTTCTCAGATTTCTGATAAACTACAAACAAGAAGGTCAGAGTGATGCCAATGGGGAACATTGCTAAATATCTTTATTTTATTGTCTGTTTTATATTATGTTGTGTCTGATTTGTGGAACTCAATGTGAGGTAAGTCACAAGTATGTGCATACCTGTGTGCCCACATATATTGAAGTTGTTCCTTACAGCTGGTCAAGAAATCCTCTGGTTTCTATAAACTAAGTATTATGACAAAATGTAACAATATTAAAAAAAAAAAAAAGGCAATGCCTTTGCCTAATTTTGTACGCAGTGCAAGAAGAGATTAAGGTGACAACAGTAATGTATGAGGAAGGATGGAGCTTGAAAGAATAAGACTGTAAAACAAATTAGTTTGATCAGGCACACATATTTCACTAGAATTTTCGAACTAATTTTTTCTCTTCTCAGCCACATGTTAAAAATCACTTATCTCTTCTCAGAAGCCTTTTTACAGTCAATAACGTCTTGTGCAAACTGGTGTACTGTCAGGGAAGTTTGACAGTTGAAGAAAAAGGAGGGCAGAAGTAGACAGGTCTGTGGGTTTCTAGGCTGCCTATGAGCTTTGCTGGGAGCAGGAGGAATGCTCCACAGCTTGGAGGAAATCCCAGGGTCATGTCCTAAGGCTATAGGGTCAGTAACTCTGTGTATGCCTCTTTCTTAATCCATCTGCATAATAAGATTTTCCTTTTTCATATGAGTGTTTTTGAAACTGTTTCTGATCTATATTTGTATGCAGATGCTAGATGATGATGCGTTAAGTCTTCAAGCTGAACTGAGCATAAAAACATGCTCAGATGAAGCAGGGAAATACTGCTGTGTCGAAGCCACAGATAATATTCTAGATGCAAACGTTACCCAGCAAGTTGCTGGAAAAGAGCCGTTTCTTGAGTCTTGCAGCAATAGGATTAGCATTTAACTAAAACAACAACATTTTTCATTGACAAAGGGTACATAAGGAAGTAACAGGCCAGATCTTTAAAAGGACCTAAAAATCTATCTAGTATTGTAAATCAGTTATGCAATGGATTTTGACTAAAACCAAGTTACGATTACCATCTGATAAGTCTATTTAGAAAAAAAAAAATGCTTGAACATGTAATTCACATTGCTTCTCAGGTCACCTGAGACTTAAAGATTAGGAGTGTGTTATGCATGCCTTCTGATGATAATATAATACACGTGATGTGCCACATTTGACTCTGTTGTATCTGGCCATGCTTGAAAAGCTATTTCTAAAGTGTGTTTTATCACTTTCAGTATACAACATTGCTCTAAGCATTGGTGTGTGATGGCTGAGATGATGGTGTGCTATAAATGGGATTTCCATTACTACAGATGCCAAATAAGACTTATCTGAAAAGTCTCTGCTTCCTGACTCTGCGAGGTTTTCTTTAATAATTGCAATGAATAGATGCATAGTTTTTGGATTCTTTGCAGAGAGAAATGAGAATACGAGGAGCCTCTCTATTTTCAAAGAAAAAGTTTGAAATTTTCTTTGTCTTTGACGTTTCATTCTGGGAACTCTGATTTAGCAACAGACAGCTTGACTGTCTTGACAACTTGAATACTACAGACAGCATTTTGACGGTGAGTTTCCGCAGGCACTTTTTTCCTTATGAGGGACCAAACTTCTGTCTTAAGTATTAGTGAAATTGCAGGATGTCAGCAAAATGTATGGAGTTAGGCTGCTCCTCAGATCTTGGCTCTGCAAGTGTACTCTCCTGCTTTCAATACCTCTCTGTTCCAAATTCAAAGCAGAAGACTTCAGGACATGGAAAAAGTTGAGCAGGCATAATTTTCGTATGTTCTTCCACTCATGACTCAGTATATTTTTTGCATCATGAAGTGCATGACACTTACTTTCTACTAAATAACTTTCTGCCTTACGTAACAACCACCTGAAAGTCAGACAAAGTTGGGTCTTTTCCCAAGGACATAGTTTCAAATTTACCAGCCAAAATTGTCACCTGCAGTTGTTATGCAAGGAAAGGAACTAATGAAATAGATAGTGCTCATCATTTGATTTCATACTTGTTCTACAAGCTTTAAGCACAGGAAACCTATGTCAGATTTATTTCATTGCTCACTCGGATCTTTACTGTACAGGAGAAAGATGAATGTCTACAAAGAGATCTTTGAATTCTTCCTTTTAATTTCCTGCAAGAAAGGATACCAGAAAAGTTTGTAACACTCCATGTACTTCATTGCTACCTATACCCAAGGGTGACTTCTGATCAAAGTTATATTTTAAGAAGGCTAGTGAAGGTCCTTTAAATAAATGCAAACTTCCTTGCCCAAGGGCCGGAGAGAAGCAGGAGTAAGTCTATAAAGAGGGAACTGGGCAGTTTTATTAGTAGAAGTGCACTACAGCCAATAAAAATTATTCCAAAAAGGCCTGTTTCCTCAACGGAAAAGGGGTCTGTTTCAGTAATCCAATACAGAGTTTAACAAAGCTTTGGGAAATGTCTTCATTTTTAGATACTGCTGTGACAAGCATCGCCAGCTAACATGGTTATAGGTGAAGTTTTCTCTGTTCTGTTTTTTAGCACACCGGCAAATTTTGTGGTGTTTGCAAAGTCTCTACTGTGTTATTTTTTAAGGGCGCATCAGTGTCTGGGAACTGGAAGCTGGTCCTGAGCTAAGCTTCCTGGGAGCAGGAATTAACCTGCATGCTGATTGGTTGTCTGACTTCATATTTCATATGTGTGTATAATGCTGAAATAGTAAAATTATTTCCAAATTCAGTGTCATTAATATCCTCTTTCCTTCATGAGAAGCCAATCCATTGCCACTTGGCAGGAGGTGGCCTGGTATGAGATAATAAGAACACATACTGTGACATAACTTGGCATATATCAGTATCTTTCCTTTAATAATATAGCCAAAGCTTCTCCTTGATAATAATTGTTCCTCATTTATTTCCTTGTAGTTTGAATTGTATAGATACATATCTTAAGCTCTCTATTTGTTGTCAGAAATTGCATGTGAATGGATTTAATTTAAATACTTTTCAATAGTCCTGATCCATAAGAGTGGTGTCATTCAGCACTTAAGACAGCTGTAAAATGTGAGATATCCCAGAAGAACATACATCAGGCACATCTAGATAATAATGTTCTGCTTGAAACAGTACTTTCTTAAAATGCTATTTTCATTGAAACTTTATGTGAAGAAGGCCTTTGGCATAGACATTTGATTATTCATTTGATTATTCAAATGAGTATTGCAACAAAGTGCATTAAAAGTTGCAGGTATGTCTGGAGCCTTGAGTTTTGCTCCTGTTTGCTTCATATATAGCCCAGTTTTCTTCTGCTTGGAAAGAGCTCAGGAATCACCAACTGATCTCCTTAGAGTGGCATTAGACATTGCCAGACAGAATAATGCTTTGAAGTGAACCTGAAAGCAGATTTCTTGATCATCTGTATAAATAGGATGTCACTCCTGGTGTCTATTCTGGAGTCAGCCAACCAGCCAGCTTCCTCCAGAGCAAAGCCCAGGACGGCTGCAGGGACTCCTTCCTCTAGGCAGGATGAGTGACACCATGTCAAGCTGGGCTCAAAGGTACCCTGTGCAGCTGCCCAGTACTAGCACAGCTAGCTTTCCACCTTTTATATGTGTCTTCATGCTACACAATGTGTCAGGACCCAAAAAGGTCTTTAATATTTTACTATAGGAACCATCATTCCTCCCCTGCAACATCACGCAGTAAATGCTAGTGACCGTATCTTACCACTAAGGGGATCTTCCTGCTGGTCTGAAAAAACCAGGATTTTAGTCTCCATATACACTGAAATGCCCCAAAGATAGAAATGTTTTGCCTCTGTCTGGACCAGACACCATCCAGTGGTTCTGAGCTGATGGAGAGCTGACTGTGAATGCCCACCCGTCCATCTCATAGTCTTTATAGAGACTATGTCTCTATGGGATGGGCAAAAGAAAGTGCGAGGTTTTGGGTTTTTTTACTCCTGCCTCCCCACCCCCACCACCCCCCTGGCCCCCAGTTTGTCAGTCAATCTTTATGACAGAAAGGATACAAAGCAGAATGTTTTTCTTTTTTCTTTGAATTCTATGATGGCAGTGCTAGTCTTAAAGCACTACAAATTTAATCTTGTCTGGATATCTTTTTAAAATGAAGTTTCTTATAACACATTGGAATGTTGAAGCTGTTTCAATGTTTTGGTATGCATATCTCATGAAACCTTTTGAGGTATAGAGGACTGCAGAGACATCCAGAGGCTTCAACTGAGAAGAGCATTTAATGCGTTCAGGAAGTCAACAGAGGAAGTGTTTTGGTTCCACTGAAGCTAGGGAACCTGAAGTATATCCTTAAATAAACACTAGCTTTTAAAATAAAGAATACTTCAAATTACAGATGAAAGCTACTAAATTATCTTGATATATCTTTGGTCTCAAGAGATGATCCCAAAGAATTATTTAATGTTTTCCAGCAAAAACAGTCTCAAATTGAGCAATGCTTTAATGTAGTATATGTGCAAGGTTTTAGGGTGATAGTATCTTTTAGTAAAATAATTAACATAGTTCAGAGCTTGATAGCCCCAAAACATAGCTCTGTTTTCCAACTTCATCAGTTGGGCTAATAAAAGACACCATTTCTTCCTCTAACCTCTGCCTGTTTCAGCATAATCATTCTTGGGTAGGAAATGATAGTTTTTGCAACTTTCTCCTTTGCCATTTACACAAGACATGGTCTGATATTACAGCAGAAAAATATACGGAGAGAGACCTAGGCATTTACAGAAGGAGGAAAATTCTTAGATGGAGATAACCTGAAGATAAGCTGAATGTCCCTTAGCCCTCCTAAATCCCTTGATAAGAAGTGGTGGAGCACCACAGAACTCCTGTGTTCAAAATATAGTGAATGAATGAATATCAAGTCTTATACAAAAGACTGGAGAAAAAAACCGAATGATGTATCTAACTGTATGAAAATGTGTTTGTTAGATAAGCATCTCTAGTTTCTTGACCATCAGAGCCTATTTTCCTCTGATGTCTCATGCCCTTAGTCCTGGGCATGTTCTCACACAGAGGCAGACTCTGTGGGCTGTATTTTAAGCATGACAGTGAATACTGCCTTCGCGTTGCCAAAGAGAGATATTTGAGACCAGAAGTTACCCAAGGTGTCACCTAGATAAGGTCATCTTTAAAGTATATGGGCATGCATTTTCATTGGTGGGAAGAGGGTGTAATGCAGCTATAGGCAATGGTAAAATAACGTACCATAAAGAATAGATATTGCATTTATGATATTATCAGAGGACAAATGAAAAGTCAGAGAATACGTACAAATTCTGTTGGCCTTGCTCCGCTCAGGATCATGAGATATATGATGGAAAAAGAAATATGAACTAAATGTAAAAATATTTCCCCAGCAATTTGTGCTGTCAGAATACCTCGTTCATTGTGTATTATTCTTTATTTATTGTTACAGTTTCTAAATATCAGATATTGTGCTGCATCCTTTTATGGTATGGAGGTATTGTATCCAGACAATATACAAACCGGGAAGATTATAACTGTAGTTAGGAACAAAAGGCTAAATAAGAGCTCTGTTATTCTTCCTCTGCCTTCAGACAGCAGTTGTATAAGGAAATACAGCTTACGTGAAAAAATGTAAAGTGTTTAAGAGGCAGGTTAATGATTGGTTAACAAGCAGTTAAAGAAACTGTAGCAAGGTGCCTATGAACAGATTTCCTTAATTTTGCTGCTTTTTAACTAGAGTGTTTGATTTTCCGAATTTGCAGAAGACATTTTTAGCATCTTTCAATAACTTTTTAAAAATGTACCTCCTACTACTTTAAAATTATATGAGAAAACAGAAATTCTGGCTGTTGGAATGGCACAGAACAAACCCTTGTGTTTTCAGCTAGGGGAACTGATGGGAATAATAATGTTAGCCTTCGTGTCACTTTATCTTTAGAAGAAAGGAAAAGAAAAAATTTACTAGTGGATTATGCTGAATTTTACTAGAAAGAGAAGGGATGAGCCCTGGAAATGTTGAATCCAGTGGCAGGCTCTGAAGGAAAGTGTGCTGCCTGCCACCATCTGACTCCTTCACCTTTTTCTGCCTTGCTCTTCCAAATAATCTCATTACTTGTTTTTCCTCTTTGCTTTTGTTATCAACATGGTTTTGATGTTTGTTCACCTTTCTCTTCCTTCTACTAGGAACTCTTTTTTTAGTCTCCCGTTCTTTTCCTACAGTCTTTTAAGTCTCATCTTGATCTTTTTCCCTCTTACTATTTGCACTGGAGCTAGAACTACAGTACTTGGGAGGGTAGGAGTCGGGATTATGGAAGTGTGGATAGGGAAAAGAGGCAGGGAAGGCATTAGGCTTTCTAGGAGCTGAGTGAGGGAGGTATGGCAGAGTAAGGGTAAAAATCCTGGAGATCAACTCTTGCTCCCAACAGGGCAGAGGGATGGGAATGGAAGGGAGAAGGACTAAAAAGCAACATCTGTAGAAAACTGTGCAAAGGGAATCTGCAGTTTGAATGATGTTTGCTGCTGTAACAGGTGAGAGCTCTTGTCTTCTGCGTAGGCGAAGTGAGCAGCCTGCAGCCCTAGCAGCCAGCCTGTGACCCCAGGCAGGCTTTCCTTTGTCTAAAGCTGTTTGTGCCACTCTTGGTCACATTTTCTTTCCCAGGAATTTTTGCTTCGCACCCCTCTCCAGGGCTGGTGTTTCCATGTTCGCCGATGCATGGGTGCTGCCTGACTAATCACTCAAGTCCCACAGCTGGGAGTCTCTGTGCCATTGTCCACTGCTCAACACCTGGGTGTGAGGAATTGAAGGGTGGGTGACCACAGAGCTAGAGATGCTCCGTCGGTTTGTGAATGTTCAGTGGTGATATGATCTCCAGACAATTTAGTGGGCAGCCAATATCTCCTTTTTGATTTACCATACTTGTATTTTTTAGTAAGGTTTTGTTACACAATGGTAAGTTGTGTCCCTGAGATGAGGATAACCATAGTCCTTGACCTGAAATCTCTAATCAAGAGCATTTCAATGATTCTACGAACTCCTCCAAATATACTCAAACATCACTGTTTTTCAATCTATAGTAATTTCTTTTCTAGTCTCATAGCAAATAATGTATCACTGTCAGTTTCATATCAACTTTTTATCTATGTGACAATGGAATCTACAGCCTATTTCTTTATTCTTGTTCATTGATGAACCACCTCCACTACTTCAGTTTTTCCAAAATGCCGGAAATATTTTACATTTTTTCCTTTTCTATGAATTTTCTGTGTTGTCTAGATTTTTGTTCATGTGTAGTGTTTAAAAAATAGAGGCCTTGTTCAATATATATAGTAGACATATAGTCCCAGATATTAGTAAAATGATTGTTATAAAAGTTAAGTTATAAAAGCATATTCCAGAAAGAGGTTTGCCTTTTTTGAAGCAGCATTGTGATTTATGATATACTTCTAATCCTTTCCTAAAGTAGTTTTTAACTTTTTACTCCATATTTTGCATTTTTGCATTCAATCTTTTCCGTTTTCGCGTGATGTACCTCATACATAACACATCGTACATTAACTTCTTTCTTTCAGATGATTTCTCAAAGTTTTTAAGATCATTTTAAGTTTTAAGTCTCTTATCCAGAGAGCTTTCTATTTGGTGTCATCTGTTAATTTTGCCAATATATTCTCTGTATAATTTTTCACCTTAATGAAAACATCGAAAAATTTAAGATGTAGGACATATCTCTGTGAGAATCCATTTAATCTCCTTTCAGTAGAAAACAGACCTGAACTATTCTTTATTCAATCTTCTGTAGGACAATTTCATCTAGAATATATTTCTCTAGTTTGATTATGAGGATGTCATGACAGTCTGTGTCAAAAGCCATAATAAAGACAAGATATGTCACATTTTGTGCTTCCCACTCATCCACTTAGCCAATTATTTTGTCAAAGAAGGAAATTGTATTGCATGAGCACAATTTGTTTTTGACAAATACATGTTAAATGGTTCTTATTACCTTTTTGGTGTTACAAACTGATAAATTATTTGGTAATTTATTTCACTATCCTTTGAGGTACTGAAGTTAGGTTGAATAGTCAATAATTCCTTAGATACACCTTCTTCCTCTTTGAGAAGGATTTTCTTTTTGCCCTTTTCCAGTCCTTTGAGATCTTACTGTCTTCTAGGCATCTTCAGAAATCAGTGCTAATAGTTCTGACTGCTCTGGCTACTGCTGTGTGTACTCAGGGGAACATTTTGTCAGGCCCTGCTGACTTGGGGATCTCTAACACCTAAATAATCTTCCATGCTTCTAGTTTATCTCCCTTCCACTTGTTACTAATTACACAATAATTTTGGTATGATTTACTAAGTGCTTGCACCAGTAGGTACTTTGCTTTGAAATAGCTGCAGTTCATTGGGTGACTCCCCATAAAGCCTAAATGTTCACCAGGGATCCACATCTATGGCCATAATTGGAAGCTCTAGGTTAGATCCATGTCCTACTCTCCTTTGCTGTCCTGGGAAGAGAAGTGCTAAGCTTTCCTCTGACGTCCACAGTTATCTGAGGCTTCAGGAGCACTGAGCTCAGCACAAGGCCTGGTTCAAATCCAACCTGTTTTATCTCTCAGAAGAGTGACAGAGGCTTCAGTTTCCTTTTAAAGAAAAATTAATCCAATAGCTGGCACCCAGAGGTGAAGTCCCAGTGCCTTGTACTCTCCCTGGCCCTGTGGCCCCTGTCATTCCCTTATGAGAGCCAGTGCGAAGCCAGGGATGCTCTGGGAGCGCACAGGAGGGAGGCAGAAAGGAAGGGCCAGGACAAGAAGGAGAGCGCCTTGTGCTGCTCTACTGGTGTGTAGGAAGAGAAAAGGTTAAGCTATGGTCTCTGCTCCAATGATTATTCCTGCTTCTTTTGAACACAGAACTGTTAAAGTTTAGGAAAGTTCCTTGTGGTAGAAAACATTGGCAAATTTTACAAAGAACTTATTTTGCAAAGAAGACATGTTACATTGTAAAATAATGTTTTAAATAAAATAATTCGGTTATCCAGTAGCAAGTACTTATTGTGTCATGTTTGTCATGCCTTCTGGCATAACAAATTTAGCATTTACTGCTAGATACATTGGCTGCTGTCACAGGAGGTAACGAAATTGATTTAAAAGAGGGACAGCATATGGAAAAAAAATATTCTGGCAAAGGAGGTAATGCTACAGCAATTAATAAAAAAGAAAATAATTATCTTGTATAGAGAAATCTAATACATTTGAAGTACATCTCTGGAGCAGTTTGCTGTGCTTCCAAGCCTAGGTGAATGCTCCTAGGTGCAGTAAACTTCCGGTGTAATTTAGTTTATCAGGACTATGCCAAGCAGGAACACATAACAGACATAGCATAGAATATATAATAAGCTAGAACCTTCCCGTCCCTCTGAAATCTGACATTTTGACTCGATGAACTTTTGTACAAAAATCTTTCTTCCCTGAAAAAGAAAGCAGTATATACACTTGAGGTGGACTGTCAGACTCCTTCCTTGCTGTTGCATCACAGTGAAATAAAATTCTTTATTTCAAGATTGGACTGAATCTAATGGCATGTGTTGACTTCTCTGAATTCTGGCTTGCCTAGAAGTAGAGCTGAAGTGGGGAAGTCATTGAAAAATTACTGCTCTTTGATCAGAGGAGGGGAAAAAACCTGATGTACATGGATAAAATGTACATAAAGTGGCTAAAACTTCTGTCTCTAAAAGGTCAGGTGGCTGTTGCAAGTCTACTTAGATGGTCATTCTAAAAGTTATAGCAAATGAAAACAGAAAGCAAAGACTCCTGAAGAGGTGTGTATTCCCTATTTTTCCAGAAGATAAGGAGAGGTTAATTCAGTTCTAGAAGAGAAGGAAGTTGACCTGCTAGATACCTGCAATTGCTTTTAAGGACTTTTACTTTCTAGAGAACAAGGAATGTGGGATGGGATGGGGTAGGAGTGGATGTTTCACTTTATGAAGCTCTGAAGAGTGGGTTTGGCATATTGCAAACAAGTGAGAAGTACATCCCTGGAGCAGTTTGCTGGCAGGCAAGAGAGATCTCTCAGGCAGTAAATAGAGTTTAGGTGAGTGGCTCAGGTAGGCTAATCTGTGCTGATTTCCATGGACAAGCTGCATTGCATCCTTCAGAAACCTTTAGATCACATTGATTGTGCAAGGCTATGTCATGCACGCGGCATCAGCTACAGGTGCACAGAACAAAATGCACCTACAAAGTCATACAGAGTGAGGACCATAGAAAAGGTCATATGCAAAAGCTATGCAAGTGTATTTCCTCAGCTTCAAAGCAGGCATCCCTCTTGAGATTGTTCATAGGGCAGGGAAATGGAAGGTGATTAACATCTGCCCGCCCCCNATGACATTTTGCTGATATGGTCAGATGACCTGTGGGTTTTCTCTTAAAAAAAATGTAGAAATTAGGTGTGCAGACCTGGGGGCAACTTATCTCTTCCTGACATAAATCTCCTCTTAGTTTTCCAAGCACTCAATTCTTCAACAATTTCTCTGAAATACTGATAAGCTTTTTAAGAAGAGATTGGGGGAGTGAAGAATGATAACTGTAAGAAAATGTATTTTCTTTCTGCTTCGTAGAAAATAACATAAAGCAAGGTAAGAGAGAATTCTTGTTTATTAGACTGTAATAATAAGAATCTAGTCTTTCAGTTTATCACTATTCATGTTCTGGCCAGCCTGATAAATAGACTTACAACATTTGCACTTTATGCATAGTACTCAGCCAAATGAAAATTTAATTTATTCTCCTTTATAACATTCATATGAAAGACTATTTTTTGAGATTTGAAAAACTGCTGGAATTTTTAAGTGGTTTTATTTATAGAATGTTGTTTCACTTGTTTCCTACTTTGTAATAACAAAAAGAACAATGACTTCATCCTCCAAACAATATTTCTTTTAACCTAATCCTTTTTAGGAGCAAAGATCTCACAAAGCTTCTTGCAATAAAAAGTAAGCCATCAGGAGCTCAGGAGAACCTGGTCGTTTCTAGCTGCCCAGTACTACACCTTCAAAGCAAAACCCAGAGACGCAGCCCTGCTCTGCATAGCAGATGGTTAGTTTAGCAGGAATAACCATTAACTAATACAGAAGATCACAGAGAATCACCCAGTATAATGGGAATGAAGGGATTTTCATACATCTGCTAAAACATCCATATTGGTTTGTACCAATCACATCTCATTGAAACCCAAAAGCACAAACTGGCAACAGAGAATGGAACCAAGTTTGTAAAGACTTGGTATTTACATTTTCTTGCTTTTCAAGAGGGAGATGCAACATAGAGCTGGGCACAGACCAAAGAATGACTGACCTCCTGTATATATTCTCCTTAAATATCTGCTAGTGGAGTAAGACAAATCTGGGTGAACTCTCACCAGAATGAAGACATCAAATCACTAGCAGGGAGCCTTAATAATAATGTATTTTTCTCATTATTAATAATTAATAATACATATATTATTTTCCCAGAATCAAAAGCTCAGAATGAGAGACCACAGATGCTCTTCTAGGCATCTCTCAGAGGACCATTTCCGTGCCAGTCAGTTGATGGAGTCTATTCAAGGATGCTGTACGTAAAGGCATGACAGTGTTACAGCTGAAAGTTGCTGGGAACCTCTATGTTTTGCTCCATGACTTCCCTCTGCTACTAACTGCTGGAGCACCCAGGGCAAGGTGAAGATAGCTGAACAGTTACCCTGGCCATGTAGGAATATAGCTGAACAGAACAGTATGAGAAAGATCTTTAGTTTGATCCACAAACACTGCTTTTTCAGTATGTACATAATTTTTTGGGGGGCAGTAAATAGTGCAAAGGTATATTTCATAGAGGAACTCATTCACATACCCACAGCTAACTTGCAGGCTTGAAGACAATGGAAAAGCATGCATTATTAGGAAGGAGTGAAAATAATGCATTTATCTTCTTTCCCTTGGCAGAGAATTCAGATTCATTTTTGTATCTGGTTTTGGATGAAATGTTCCTGCCATTTGTGCAGCCCAGTGATAACTGCAAAACAGTCTGAATATTTCGCTATGTACAGCAATATTTGGTGTTGTAAATCATGGATCACATTAGCCAGGCCATGCATAAACTCAGTGAGTAATGACAAAGGGAAAGCCAAATTTGGCTTTCAGTTGTGCTGGTGTAAATCTGTAGTAGATTTGAAATCTACAGAACACTCAGTTTTAGAAGAAACTCTTTATTTTCAATATTCCCAGAAGACCTGAAAATCAAAGGGCCACTTTCAGAGCACTAAGAGCAGCATGTCATTTAAGATAAAAGTTTAAGAAATCCAGAGATTTTGTGAAAAAGAAACCTGTTTTCTAAATTTGCATGTTCCAATAAGTGTTGTCATAGTTAAATAAATGGTGGCAAATGTTCTGATTAGCAAATCTTAAATCTGAATAGGCCATAGAAGGTAATAAACTGAAGCAGCATAGGCATTACATTGTTTTGGGCACATTCTGAGATCAGTTTGTGTGGATGTACTGATACCTCCTTGTTCCTCCGTTCAGGGGTGGCAGGAAGGGTCTGGGTCATTTTTTAGCTGTGTTGCATCCTGTGAGCAGAAAAAAAGTCTTCCTGACCTCAGCTGGGAGGTTGCTGTAGCTGATGTTCCAAACTCTACCTGAAGACCCAGTTCTGGATAAGCATTTCTCCTTGCTTTCCTATAGTAATAGGTCTGGTTGTTGTTCTTTAATTAATGGGGGCCTGATTATTGTGCTGCTAGTTGGCAGCTGTATATGGTGGGTAGACTAAGGATAACTAAAATGAGATGGAGAAGGTGGTGGTATTGTTCCATGTAAACAGGAAAGAAAACAAGGCCAAGACCTCCCTCATCCCTCGGTCCTGAGATGCCAGAATTATGGCAGGTTTTGCCATTGTGCCCTGTGGGGCAGGAGGGCCAGAACTCTGTCCAGTGTTTCTCCAGGCACAGGTCTAAGCTGACAGGATCTGGGGATTTAAGAATTATGTCTTAGGCTATACCTCCATTGACAGAGGTTTCCTTCTGAAGGCCTGTACACATGGGTCTTGGAGGACTTTGTGCATGGAAACACATATGCTCAGAGCGGTAATTTGGAGTGTCTCCTCATTTGAATGCACAGTTGGTAAAAGACTAGTGGGACAGAAAAGGAGTAGCAGCTGGACATCGAATGTATCAGGTGTTACCTTGATGTAAAACAAGTCTGTGCAGAGATATGTGTGAAGAGTTTGTAGTGCTTTTGGGACGAACACAGAACATGGATGTCTAAACTCCCTTTGAATGTGGATTAGTGTCCCTGCTGCCTAATTCATGAGGGACTGGCAGCGTAAAGCTGCAGATGCTTAGAACTAGTTCTTTGCTAAAAGGTCTACGAGGTCTGCTCTAATACTGAGCAGATAGTTGAGTGAAGGGGAGACATCAGCCTATTCTGATTTAATACATCTTCTAAGCTCATGCACATGCTTCCTTCGGTGTGTGAATATCTATGAGAGGCAGTGCCTCCATATTGCTGTTGTGCATCAGGTAGGGATGAAGTTGTCAAAATCCAGGTGCAAGCAGCAAAGCTGCTCTACTTCAGGGATACTTGGCTTCAGAGCAGAGAAGTGGAGAGGTATTTCAGTTATGCCTACTGCTAATCTGTATTAACAGAAAAGCACTGCAAGCTATTTTCATTATCCTTTGCTTGCTTTTTGCTAATCCTTTGCTAGTCAGAAAAAAAAGCAGCAATATTTTGAAGGCTTAAATTTATTCGCATCTGTTCTGCAGATTCATAAGTAGTGAGGAGCACATGTGTAGAATATTATCAGTCTGGGTGTTGCGTACATTCATCTAATTGAAGACCACCTGATTGCCTGAATGAATTCTTATTAACTAGAGTCGGTTGAAGTGTTACCTCTGTTTATTTCCTTTCCTGCCACTAGATTATATGGAAAAAGAACAATTTCTCAGATAGTCAGTCAGCCAGAACTTTTTACATTGGAATTGAGCAACAATGCAGCCTCTTGCTTGTTGCCAAATTCCTTGTGTGAACTGGTAGCAATAGTAAAAAAAAAAGATACTTTTACATCCTCATAACACTTGCTGTGTACAGAGCCCAAACCACCTATCATCTCCAGTTTGCTCAGCTGCAAATGAAAGATTAATGATTTACTCAAGACAACATGAATAATCACATTGGTTTTTTCCTGCATTTTCAGCATTATAATTAATCAGCTGACGTATTGCCTTTGTTAGATGATACCAGAAGTCTATTCAATTTGATTCTAGCATAGTGATACAAAGTAATATTTGGCCAAAATCATAGAATCATAGAATCATAGAACCATTAAGGTTGGAAAAGACCTCTAAGATCATCAAGTCCAACCATCAACTAACACCATCACGACTCCTAAACCAGGCCCTGGAGTGCCATGTCTACATGTTTTTTGAACGCCTCCAGGGTTGACGACTCCACCACCTCTCTGGGGAGCCTGTTCCAATGCCTAACCACTCTTTCGGTAAAGAAATTCTTCCTCATGTCCAATCTAAACCTCCCCTGATGCAACTTGAGGCCATTCCCTCTCATCCTATCACTAGTTTCTTGGGAGAAGAATCCAACACCCACTTCACTACAACCTCCCTTCAGGTAGTTGTAGAGAGCGATAAGGTCTCCCCTCAGCCTCCTCTTCTCCAAGCTAAACAGCCCCAGTTCTCTCAGCCGCTCCTCATAAGACTTGTTTTCTAGACCCTTCACCAGCTTCGTTGCCCTTCTCTGGACACGCTCCAGCACCTCAGTGTCCTTCTTGTACTGAGGGGCCCAAAACTGAACACAGTACTCGAGGTGCGGCCTCACCAGTGCCGAGTACAGGGGCACGATCACTTCCTTACTCCTGCTGGTCACACTATTCCTGATACAAGCCAGGATGCTGTTGGCTTTCTTGGCCACCTGGGCACACTGCCGGCTCATGTTCAGCCGGCTGTCGACCAGCACCCCCAGGTCCTTTTCTGCCGGGCAGCTCTCCAGCCACTCTTCCCCAAGCCTGTAGCGTTGCATGGGGTTGTTGTGACCAAAGTGCAGGACCCGGCACTTGGCCTTGTTAAACCTCATACAGTTGGCCTTGGCCCATCGATCCAGCCTGTCCAGATCCCTCTGCAGGGCCTTCCTTCCCTCGAGCAGATCGACACTCCCGCCCAGCTTGGTATCATCTGCAAACTTGCTGAGGGTGCACTCAATCCCCTCATCCAGATCATTGATGAAGACATTGAACAAAACCAGCCCCAGAACTGAGCCCTGGGGAACACCGCTCGTGACCGTCCACCAACTGGATTTCACTCCATTCACCACCACTCTCTGGGCTCGGCCACCCAGCCAGTTTTTTACCCAGCAAAGTGTATGCCCATCCAAGCTGTGAGCTGCCAGCTTCTCCAGGAGAATGCCGTGGGAGACCGTGTCAAAGGCCTTACTAAAGTCCAGGTAGACAACATCCACAGCCTTGCCCTCATCTACTAGGCGGGTCACCCGGTCATAGAAGTCATAGAAGGAGATCAGGTTGGTCAGGCAAACACCACGAACTTTCAGACATATCTACATTGTGTATCCTGACTCTAAATAACAGGAACATCCCAGATGTTTTTGATAATGTATGGTGAAAAAACTGAGCAGGCACATTTAAGAGAATGAAAGACTTTATGAAACTAAAAGAGTACATGAGATTTAGAAAACTTGTGTTGGATCTCTACATTTGAACAAAATGTTTTGATCCTGCAGATTTTGAATTCTGCTGGCAGTACTCTCTGAGCTTCATAAAAAAACGTATTGTCCTATCAGAAAAATATCTGACTCGAATATCTGAATTTATAGGTGTTTATTAAATCAGAACCATAGAAACATTCTTACTGAAACACATGGTGACAGTTATTTGCAGCAGAAAAGGAAAAAGAGTTGAAATACACAGAAAAAGAGAAAGCTAAGCCAGAAAGGGGAATAGAGGAATGAAATAATATAACAATAATGGGTGACTGTGACACAGATGGGTTATGAGCTCAGCTTTGACTGGTCTTATAAGGTACAGAAAATGTCCTTTCCCCCAGCTTTCTCCTGTTCAAATGACTTCATCACAGTATTTCTATTTTTCTGGTCTCCGATAAATTTCATCTAAAGACTGCTTCAGAACATTTGGAGGAATCCCCTCTAGTGAGGTCTTGAAACATGTATGTCTTTTTTTCCTGAAAGGCTATTCTGCCCTGCTGGCAGGCCTGCCTTCTTTCCTCAGGCTCTGATAATAATAGAAATTATCAAGTTTCTGCAGTGGTTAGGATAGCCTGACCTGCTTTTAGCTGCCAAGAAAGCCTTCTTACTCCATGGGCTAATGCAGGTCCATTCCAAAGAGATAGGCAATATATTAGGACATCCCTGTGTTGTGTCCCAGGCATGTAAGCCTGTTCTAGTGTAACACGTTTTCTATCCTTTTAATTAATTGAATCTTTCCTGCCATTATCTAGTTAAATACATCTTTTTGTAGCTTCTCATATATGTATTTTGAATTGAGGGTACTGGTTTGTAAAGCTTGTTAGCTGATTAGGTGATTCTGTCAGTTTTCCTGGTGCTTTCCAATTAGGTAAGTTTCTCAATCTTCTCTGAACTTCCTCTTCCATGATCTGCACTTCACTTTGATTAATCACATCACTCCATTTACATGTTCTTTTTACAACCTGCTTTGCCAAAGGGTTAAAAGATGCCTCCAATTCCCATTGTTCTCTCCAGAAATCAGTCATGCTTAGTTCATTTGTCACCGTATTTTTCTCATCTTTCTGTCTGACAGTTTGAAAGATTTCCTCTGGTCATCTCCACTTCATTGGTAATGGTGGTGTTTGTGTGTGTATTCCTTTAGTTCTCTTGTCTGTATCAACAAGCTCTCCTTCAACTCCACTTCAACTTCTGCAATGTTATGACATGAGATTAAGATTTTTTTCCCTGTGATTGCATTAATATTGATCTACTTTTCAATTTCCCCTTATTCACGTCACCTCAAGCAAAGCTGCTGTCATTACAATGTTCCTGTAGACACAGTGGGACAAGGACAGGGTGGATGCGAAATGGAGCTGTGCTTATAAATCAGTTAGTGTAACTTTATATATGGAGAAGGTTTGAAAATGTAAACTATGCAGCATCGTACCTATTTGGATCTGCTTGTTATTATGACTATGTCTTTTAAAGTAACACTGTACTATAGGAATTTTTCATGATTCTTTACCTGTTCCCTCAGGAATTGTCATCCCCTCCCCCAGGTGAAATGCTTATTGCATAAATGCATACGTAATGCTATATTTCACACTAAAAGTGAGCAATTAAGACACAAAATTCTACAGTATATTCTGTTTCTCTCTCTGCCTCTCCTCTGCTATCCTAATGGATGAAATAGGAAACAAACGTGGCAGAGTTCCTATGGCTTTCCATTCATAACTTCTGTGTCAGCTGGAAGCTGAGGTTTCTCAGAGTGAACATTATCATCCTGTCTGAAGAAAAGTTTCAGAATTTGAAGAATAAATGATACAGTGTTTGGCTTTCCTCTCTTCTGGAAATCAGAAGATTTTTTTTATTTGGAAAAATCAGTATTTTCATTGTGCTTTTTTTCTGAACTAGGTAATAAAATTTAGAATCTGTTGTAGTGAGTGACTGACCATGTGGTTTAGGTCAGGATTGCCAACATTATGGTCTATCACATATCAGGGACCAGTTATACTAAATGTATTAGTTTGTGGTAAATCAGTCAGAGAGGGAACTGTGTGTGTTCTTTTAACACTGTGAGTTTCTATGCTTTTTGGTAAGTGTTACCCCTATCTGCATGATGGTAAAGGACCTATTTTACTTTTAAGTGGTCACCCACAACCCATTGTAAGTAAAATGTATTTTCTGAGACCTGTGCCACGATAGAAAGCACGGGAGTCTCTTCTTCCTGTGAAAAAAGTAGCTGAGTCGCTTACAACATAGAGACACTAATTTAAATTTTAAATCTGCTTACTGGAGAGAGGAATGTGTTTTGAAGCTACAGTTTCATAATTTGGAACTAGCTAGAGCATCTGTTCTTTTGCAGATAAAGGGCAAGCATAGTCTGAATCAAATTACATCAACCATTATTTTATCTCTGTGTTGTTGGTATCCTTGCACATATCCTCATCACTTCTGTCTAAAGTTTTGCATATCGGAAGTGACTTGGTGAGATATATTTTATTCCTACTTTACGATTTGGTTTGTTGCCTACCATTTGTCTTACATTCTTCCCATTGTTATGCTACCTTTGTCAGCTCTTTTGAAAGTGTATGTTGTGAAACATATAATTAAGTAGAAATAATTCTACAAAGTGTGACTTCTACAAAGTATCAATACTTCAGAAGAAAACCCTGTTAACACACTTATTTTCCCTCCTTCTGCACTGCTTCCTTCCTCTCTGCGTTAACTCTATACATGGAGGTATACAAAATTCATAGCAACTACTGTGTTTAAAAACTTCTACTTTATGCAACCTAAGAAGCATTGCATGAGAAAACAGCACATCCACATCACAGTAATTTTTCGATCTTGTAGGGTCAGTACAAGCCTTTCCTATGAATTATTGTCCATTACAATTAAAGAGTGCCAAAAACTTTTTCTCGTGTGCTCTCTAAACACCCTTTCTTTTAGGCTAGCAATCTTTGCTGCATAAATATATTTTGGTTAGTGATGTCTAGACTAGCTTTAATACTGCACAGCTGCTAGCAATGAAGTAAAACTTTGGCAGCACCCTTGTCAGCCCCTTTAATAAGTTCTCAGGGTTTTTACTGCTGATTGCTGGATAGATAAAGTCATAGAATTTAGCTAAATCTTTTATAGTCCCTGGATATGCCCACTGGTTTCAAAGCCCTAGTATGAATAGTTCTACACCCAAAATATCAAGAAGAATAGCAGTCAGCCATGGGAAGCAAACTACAGCTGGATAGTTTAGTGGGCAAGATGCTTGAGAAGAGCTAGTCTTGGTCATGCAGTCATTTCTTAAAATTCTTTAAGAAGTACAGTAAACTCTCTCTGGTTCAGTTCTTTCAGTGTAAAATGGGATTTCTAGTGCTTCCCAATCATGTGCGTGTGTGTATATATATATATATATACACACACACACACACACACACATACTCACATAGACACACACATGAGGCCATGTCCATCATTGTTCTTAGTGTTGTGAAGAGGCTGGTAAAGCTCTTAAATATTTAACACCCATGAATAAAAGTGGGATTCATCTCACTCAGTGATACTCTTCTAAAAATTTAGGCATGTAGGATCTCCCAATAATTAAGAGAGAGTGAAAATCTCAGTCTTGGCTGCCTTGGACACCTATGAGCAGACAGAATGAATCACCACTCTGAAGGTGCACATGTCTCCCCAGGGATGACAGAAGTTGCTGGATTAAATTATAATTCCTACTTATAGAGGCTATATTTGGTTGAGGTTCATATTCTAAATGGAAATCTCTATTATGCCTGTAAGTAGAAAATACTGTTTGTTACCTTAGAATGAGCCTGGCATCATCAGACATGATATACCAGGAAACAGCCCTATCAGAAACTTCAAATGCATAGATTTTCTAAATTTGGAGAGAAACAAATATTATCCTTAGAAACTGAAGTTAAAGGAAAAGAAAGTAACTGAGTGAAGTTCATTTTTTCTTCTGTTCTTGGTCTTTCTGTGTTTTCATGCTTTCTGGGATGTGATAGCATTCCAGAGAAATCTTGCCAAATATTTTATTATTGACAGCATTTAAATTCAGGGTGATGAAATCCTGAAGTATCCTGACAAATCTAGGAGAGGAGGCAAGTCTGTTCTCCAAACCATTTTACCATCTTTCCCCACCGAAGACTGAGGATCCTAAATGGTTTCCAGCTACAAAAATTCCCAAGAGGTCTGGAACACCCATGGTCAGCAACTGCTGGTGATATCTGGGGGACAAAAATGCTCAGATGGAAGAGCTTGAAGCATAAATCTTATCCAGATTGGGTGTTGACTTCTCTTTACTACCTGAGACACTTGTTAGCTTCGGTCTGCATTGAGTTTTATTACCAGTTCTAAGCAGAATCAATAGGAAATACTGACTGGGGCACTATTAGTCTGAGGTAGCCATTAGTGAGTAGCTGTGAATGCAACGGTTTAGCCCCAGTCGGCAACCAAGCACCACACAGCCCCTCACTCACACTCCCCCACAGTGGGATCGGGGAGAGANTCGTACCCGAGCAGAGATTGCTGCCCCCTAGCCAACTCCTCTCAGTTTGTATACTGAGCATCACGTCATATGGTATGGAATATCCCTTTGACGAGTTTGGATCAGCTGTCTCAGCCGTGCCCCCTCCCAGCTTCTTGTGCACCTGGCAGAGCATGGGAAGCTGAAAAATCCTTGACTAGTGGAAGCACTACTTAGCAACAACTAAAACATCAGTGTGTTATCAACATTATTCTCATACTAAATCCAAAACACAGCACTATACCAGCTACCAGGAAGAAAATTAACTCTTATCGCAGCCAAAACCAGGATAATCAGTCACATTATACCACTTTAAATACCTACCTCTATGCAACAGAGAGTACAGGGAAGCTGTGGCTCCGTGTCAGATTACCACTCTAATCTTCAAGCACACATTTATTCAGCAAAAGCATGGTTAAAATTTTGCAAACCAAATGCGGCAGGTAGACACTCATCTTCCACTGAGATTAGAGCAGATCCATTGCATTACTAAGCAAGCGTCAGCTTTTTGCTTCTTTACATGTTACTCTGGAGAGCTAAGAGCTATTAGATGAATGGTTAGGGGCATATTTTGACCAAGAACAGAGCTTCACGTTTTTCAAAATCTTGCGTTGGTGCCCAACACAGTCTCTGAACCTGTTTGGAAATCTAAATAAAATGCATAAACAATAGATAATGAGAAAGAAAAAGGCTACATGACTAACTTAAATGATCTCAAGTTGTGTCTACAATTGTGGCACTATTTGCCAATTTAAATAATGATGGTTTTGTCACTTAAAACTGAATGTATAGAGAAAGCTACTTGGTTCAGTCCTGCATATTCTAAAGTCTTTGCTGTGAAATAATTGAAAAATATTCTGCCCACATGTGCTGAAGTGCATTATCTTTAGAAGTTTGCTTGCTTAAAGGTCATTCACTGCTGCCTGCACTGGATAAATAACAGCACCTGAGGATCTATTTATCATAAGAAAAGGCATTGTATGAAAGAACAGGGTGGTAACATTCCTTTTCAAAACAGCTGTGCTGCAACACTGCTTTCATTTCTGAACACCATGTTTCTATGTAAATTACTGGTGGGAGATTTGAGAAAAGAAAGTATAATGATGAGAGACACAAAGAGACTGACTTCCTAGAGAAGCTGAAGAGCCACACATACATTTGGTAGCTTGGACAAGTGATTAATGGCTACTGGAACTATGACAGAGGTCTTCCGATATTTAATGGGCATGAACAGAGAGAAGTGACAGAACTTTTTAGGATAATGAAAGTGAAAAAAACGTGAATCTTTTGGGATAGGGGACAGTTGTGTAGGAGACAGTCTATTAGCTCTGTTGAAATAATCACTGTCAGTATAGCATTGTCCTAGTTTTGGTTTGTAATTTTTGCATGACTGCTAGAAATTTGCTTTAATAACAATGAGGAGAAATGCAGTCAAAGTAACAAGAAAACAAAAACTCCATTTTGAGAGGAAAATCTTCCTGGCTGGTGACTTTGATGAACTCTAAAACTTTCTGAAAAGTAGTAAAGCCCTGTCTCTTGGGACCTTAGTAGGAGAACGGGAAAGATGTAACTAAATGCATAATAGCAGGCATTTTTAGATTGACAAAGAGCAGAACTAGATGTGCTGAGGTTTATCCATTTTAAATTGCAACAATAATCAAAGCCTTTAACTTTTTAAAAACACATTACCCTTTGGTGCATCTATAATTCAGAAGACACTAGAAAATCTGAGCAAAAGAAATAAGCAAAAGGTCCTACTGTGTTGAGGCACCTCTCCTTCTCCTTCTTCTGAGAACTATGTCCCAGAGGAAGCAATGGAGTGAATATCATTTAAGTTCATTCTGGAATATAAGGATCTTCACCAGGACTGGCATGCACTTGCCTTACTTTACCTACCAGCACAGGATGACAAACTTCAGCAATTTTTATCATCCACTTAAACATTTGCAACATGACTGCAACCAGCGAGACATGTGATGCAGCATCTCAGAAGCTCACTTCTAGAAAGTGTGGGGCAGTTGCTGATGCCACCAGGCCTGGGATGGGCACCCACAAGATGATGCCAGGGTGTTTGTGTCATCCATACTGGTACTCCCCTCTTTGCCTGGGAAAGAAATCTACCTCCCCATCCTGTCCTCCTGACTGCAGAAGCATGTTTGACTCCTGTTGGTTGTTCAGAATAGCGGGTTTGATTCATTTTCCTGCTCTGGCTGTGGTGATCAAGTACAGGGCTGCTTGATAGCTACCCCTGGACAGCACTGGTTGTGTAATTTGCACACCTTTTTTTGTTCCTTCCTTTCTCCACTCTTGCACCTACATTTCTCTACCCTGATCTTCTCCCAGATAAACAACCAATCCCTAACTACTTTTTCCCCATTTGTGCCAGTTTTGGGACATTCATACCCATATTTGGTATTTCTGTTACCATTGCTTAGGTAATCTTACCCTTATACAGTATTACTGATCTGGTCACCGAGGCACTGTTGACCTTGCAAGACTTGACTACCCTGGAGGTCCCCAGTGCTCCTCTCTAGTCATCTACGAAGTTTGGTCATTTCGCATATAACTTCTCCTTAACCACCTGTGAAATTCAGACCTCTCCTACAGTGCTTTCTGTAACTTTTGATAGCATCTCACACCATTATCTGTCACATCCAAGGACTTCTCAGGTTGGGTTCATCCAGTGGGTTTTCATGCCCTGTCCAGCTTAGCCTCACCAGGGGTCAGTCCAGTAGCCCTGGCACCTGCCTACAGCCCACTCAATCTGTGCACTTTCTGTCTTTCTCTTATTTTACTCCACTTGGCATATTTTACTCTTTCTGAGGTTTGTTTCCTTCCCTACTTGTCAGCTTCCTTCCACTTTGAAAAAAAATCTTTCCATAAGTAATCATAAATAAAACTTTAAAAGAGCAATGTGTTGTGGTCTTAATCTATATCTGGTTAGAACCGCTGAAAGAAAGCGTGAGTCAGAGTCTGGAGTGCCCTGCATAAGCTCTGATGTCATGTGTGATTTCATATTACAGTACAATAAAGGAAATTGGGTCACAGATTAAAAATCTTTGGCTTGGTGAAGAAATCTATGATCCCCTGAACTATTGCATTGTTATTCTGACTCATCCAGCTAGAAAGGGCCCAGCTCTAAAAAGATGAAACATAGAACCAGATCGCTGATGTATGTAAGTACAGAAGGATTGAGGGTTTGGGATCATAGAATCATTAAGGTTGGAAAAGACCTCTAAGATCATCAAGTCCAACCGTCGATCTTTGGATGAATAAAATTGCTAACATGAATATACCTTACATCGATGTGTTTAATAGGTTACCACTATCTTTATAATCTTACAGGTGTGTTTCAGAGTTGCCTTCTGGAGGACTCATGATAGATTAGTCTACTCCCAAATTCCCAAAAAAGCCTGCAGCTCCTTAGGTCTCCCCAAATAAAAGTTTCTAGTACTCTTAAAACCTGAGCCCAGTGCTTGAGCTCTTGCCCCTGAAAAACTGGGTCTGCACTCAATCCTAAATTATTGTTTCATAGGGCATCACATATGTTAAAAAGTAGCCCAGCTTTTGACAGAAGAATCTCTAAAGCTTTTTATGCCCATAAGAAAATCATAGGCAGAGATTTAAGTTCTTGCACATATCACTCCTTTCCCCCTCCCTAGACAAAATGAATGTCACAGTCAGAGAGAGTTAATACTGGCAAAATTTCACTATTTCATATAATTTCTATCGGTGTTGCCAAGTGTGTTTAAATTGTAAATGTTTCTTTGATAAAATAACACACCCCCCCTGCTTTCTCATATTAAAAAAAAAAAAAAAAAACTAGAATGTTAGTGTGTGTGTGCGTGCGTGCCCTCTTCTATCCAACAGCAGAAACCTGCCATCAGGACAAAGCAGCCTAGCAGGACCTAGCAGACAAGATGGATTGTACCCTTAATACTAAGATATCATTTGCCACTTAGGTGTGTCGAACACACACTATTTGTTGAGGACAAATTTGGCACTTATTTTGGCATCAACTGCAAAAAAGACTTTCTACAATAGAGCTGACTTGCAATTTACACAGTACTGATGTGTTATCCTTAGGACAAAATCCCAGTGCACTAGAAATGACTGGTGTTACCTTTCCACTTTCTGTCCTCCGTATTTTCTCCAATTCTTATCATTGCTGATTCTTGCTGTTCAATATTTTCTGTACTTTCAATGTGATAAGGATCTCTGCCTTTCTTTGCTATTGCCACATCTGGTCTTCTCACATATATTCCAATTCCATTAACAGTAACATTTGAAAAATGTGGTAATGCTTTTTAATTTCTTATTTTCTACACCTTTGTGTCCTATGAAAATAACATTTGTTTCTTACTTGCTGCACATTACTGTCAACTTTCTAATGTAGTAATTTCTACTCATCTCCAGACAGTTAGATGTATCAACTGAAATGTGATTTACAGTTAATGAGGCCAGGTCACACATTTTCTTGTCTGAATTCACATTTTCCCTATCATCTGTCTTCTGTCTTTGTGTTAACATATCTTATGCAAATGACCTATTTTGAGCAGTCATAGTTAAAACTTCAGGCTGTTCTGTCCTTCCTCCTTTGTCAGGTCACTTGTAATTTTCCATTTTATTTAATAAGATTTCATAAAAGATACTCCATGTGGGTTTTCTTCATCTCTTTCTGCTTGGGTATCTCTTCCTGTTGTCTAATGACTTATTGTCAGAAGTAGTATATTCCTCAGATAGTTTTGGTTTTGATCCAGTAAGTCCATCTCTCATAGTTTCCTGTCATTATTTATTGTATTCCCCGACATCCTTCACTGATCTCATCTTTTCTTCTGTACACTTTATGCCAACATAAAGTCACTTTAGGTCAGAGTTCATACAGTGCTAACTTCCTCCTGCTGCTCCTGTCAGATTCCCTTAAATCCACTTTTCATCAAGTCACTAATCCCAGGCATATGATCTAATTGGGTGGTATGTTGCAGCTCCTTAAGTATACCTAAGCATTACTCAATTTCCCTTAAAAATACTCTTTATTTTCTTCATTTCCTTATAATTCTCTTCTCTTGAACTCCTGTATAAAGCTGTCTACATCTGCACTGTTGGACAGCCGATGCCTCTTTCCTGTGGCATTTATGCAATTCCTTTCAGTATCACAAGACACTGTTAAATCTAAATACTAACTCTCAAATCTCAGAAAGTTTTCACTGAGGAATTAATATCAAGGAAAACCTGCATATTTTCAATCCCTATAAAACATATGGGAATTGTTCTTTTCTTTTAGTTTTCTGATATCATTTCCTATACATTTCAATATTTGCAACTTAAAAAAAAAACTAAACAAGGAGATAAGCAAGAGCAAACTAAGACTTTTCTAAACTCTTTTGCTGTTGTATCAATCCATTCTTTTCTCCATGCAGCCTATTTTAAATTCTAATGACAGATACCCTTAAAAGATTCAAACATATTATTGCAAATTTCTGTCAGTGTGATAGTGTTGCAGTGTAATTTACCTGACTAAACTGGAGGCTTTTCCTCCTTTGTTTGGCAAAGCTTTCCTCTCCATATCATCTTTGTCCGTTACCCGATGGCTCTTTACAAACTGAAACTTTGGCATCCTTCTTGTTCTCGAGGAATCCTACCATTACTTTCAACACATATGAAATTTTTTTTGCTATTAATACAGTTAATGCAGTTCAGTTACACCCAAATCTTGGGAAAACAGAATATAGACTTTAAATTTTAGCTGGAACATTTTACTTTGTAACAGTATTTTTCATTAACAAAATCTTTCTTGACACCATTCAGCTAAACACATCTTTTCCTGATTGCTTGCATACATTTTCTGAGCAGAAGGTTTATGTTTGCAAAACCCTTAACCAATGACTTTAGATTCCCTTCAATCCCAGTTGCTTTCCAGTTATGTAATTCTCTCTGAACATCCTCATCTGTGATCTGCACTTTATTTTGATTAACCACACCATGTTATTCACACTTTGTTTTTAATATCCACTTCTCAAATAAGTCTTTGTTTCCCTTCAATTAAGAAATCAAGCATATTTTTTCGTCAGTAGTTGACGTAGTCTTCTTATCTTTGTTTCAGTCGTCTGCCCAATTTCTTCTTTTCATTTACAAACAACTTTTTTTGGTGGAAACATCATCATTATAAGTGAAATTAGTAGCAATCTGGAAGGTTGTCCCACACTTAAGCTGCAATAAATATAATATTACTGACTTTAAGTATGCCCTTCTTCAAAATTAATTCCATTCTTTAAATTTGATTTTGAGATGAAAGCTCTGTGGTGAGAAAACCATATATTAATTTTTAATTGGGAATGATAAGGACTCCCCAAATTGATTACCAAGTAATGTTTTATTCAAGTTTATACGGAAAGTGCCTCTGTCATTGTTTGTGAACACAGTAAATATACATCAAAGGTGATCTTTCCTATTGGTGCTGTTTAAAAGAAGACCCACACACAAAATTAAAGGATTTCTTTCTTTAAGTAAAGGTATATGAGAGCCTTTCAGGCTCTGAGTGTTGAAAAGACTTGCTCCTCTGCCAACCTCCCAGCTGCCAACAGAAAGGATGGGTTGCCATCCTACTGTGTTAGCACACAAAAAGCCTACATGACCTACTAGCATGCCTGACTGCCTTTGCTTGCTGAAGAAAGTAGTCTGGCAAGAAGCCCTAGATAAAGTTACCATCTGCTGGGCCTTTGCATTTTCTCAAGAAGGCTCCTGCCCTCCATAGCCAAGTCTCTATAGAGAAATCAGCGTTGGACAATGCCATGCTTTGGCCTTCCATGTCAGTGTCGCAAAATGAGACCACTGACGACAAGGAAAGGAATTGGGATTTTGGCAACTACATAGGAGCACATGATGCTTGGCACCAAAGGATATGACGAGGAGCACGTAATTCAACACAAAATCTCTTAGTAATGTAATAACTGGCCCAAAATTTGCTGACTGCTTGTTAATCATTGAACAATCCCAAACTGTCTGACCAAAACCCTACCCTATGTCTCTTCAGCTGCTTGTCCCAGATGACTAATAGCAACTGTTTTTGAAAGGGGTCCAGGAATGTCTTTCTAGTGCCTTTACTTTTCCACAGCTCTAGCCAAGTGTCTATGTACCAAGAACCCTGAAACTCCAAGCCAAAACCTCTCCCTCCTGGTACTTCTTCCATAAACAAGTTCTCTTTTAGATTTCAAATACAGCTGACACTGAAATATGCCAAAAGAGAAGCTTGAACAGAAGGATTCTTTGCTTAGAAATTCTCTTAGCATCTTTAAAAAAGATGGCTTCTTTGTTGTTACCATTAGTGCAAGTAACATAGGGAGGAAGGGAAAAATACAAAACATTAACTCCTCTGACAAGCAACAAGAGGTAATAGTCTCTAAATTCAGCCGTGAATAACAAAGAAAAGGGTGTTTTGTACACAAGGTGTCTGTTCCTGTATCTCTCTAAGTTTCCAGAGGAATTTGGGGAACAGAGGCTAGATATTACCTCCTGACCTGAATTTTTAGAGGTGAATTTTTTAGGTGACACCTCTAAAAATTTCTTTTTCAAATGGTTTTCTTTAGAAACTTGGAACTTACTTTTGACAAATAAGAAAAAAGTAGTTAGTTTTACAAAATGAGCTACAACTGAAAAAGAAGCCACAGCAAAGGTTCATTTTCTGGACAGGCATCTGTCATTTCTGTCATACTTTGCAAATGCTAATGTTGTGAGGTTGATAAAAGGAGAGCAGGATTATTCCTTGGTCAAAAATGCTCTGATCCACTACTGTCTCAAGAACAGGTCAAATGAGATTACGACTAGTTTAGTCAGAGTTTTATTCCTTAAAGGTTGTTCAAGCACTGGCTTTATTCATATTCTGAGTTTTAACAATAGCATGTGCTAACCCTCCCAACACAATTCAGAAACTCTTTTCTTTAAGAAAAGCTTTCCTTTCTTCCTTCTGTGATATGGTCACATCTACTATGTAAGCCAAAGGAAAAAGAAATACTTAAAATCTTCTTCTTCATCATAATAGAAATTAATATATCTTGTCCCTTTTCTGTCCCTAAAGTCCCAGGAAGGTGTCCATACAAGTGACTAAAAAGCACTGCAATAGTCTTTCTTGCTATGTCCTACACACTTACATGTCTATCAGGCTGGTAAAGCAATTTCATTTGCCTTTCCTGTCTCTCTCTATGCAAATGTTGCCATTTCCCCTTTAACTCTGTTGATTTACTCTTTGCTTGGGAATTTGACCTGTAAGTAGCTTAGACTTTTAACAAGGACTTTTATGCAACTGCATATCCTCTTAGTCTCTCCAGATGGCTTAGTTAAAATCTTGACACCTTCAGGTGGAACACTGTAATGTGTGGAAACTAGCAATTTTGTCTATTTTATCTGTAGCAACATGCCTTTCTCATAATCCCTCTCTTCAGTTTGGTTACTTGCCATTTAAATATGTATTATTGTTCTATCTGCTAAAATATGTATGCTAACCTATCCTTTGTCTCCTTGGTCTTCATATTCTTGTTAAATCAGAAACAGTGAGAGTCAGCAGCAACCAAAAATTGTGCTCCTCTCCATGTCTCACTCCAATCTCTTCTCTTAAATCTTCTACGTGGTACCACATCAGAGAGCATTTCTTCAACTCAGTTCCTAGGGAGGAATCCAGAACTGTGGGTTAGATGGGAAGGTGCCTTCTGCAACTTAGAGAAAAATTAGAGACATCAGGATGGGACTGAAAATGACCAATGGAGTGATCCATCTAGTGCAAGTCAGTGGGAAAAACTGAGGATGGGGAGTTCTCTGATTTTTTCCCTAGGCATTTTCAGGGCTGTGGCTTTAGATAGGGACTTACAATCACAGCCTTGGATCCCCTCCTGGTAACAGCCCCAAATAACGGTTCTTCCCATGAACTAAGCAGTGTTCATTCTTTTTCTTTACAGGAAGAGGATGATGCCATCACCCATTTTCTGTAGTAAAGTGTAATTACAGTGGACATTCTGAAAAACAGAAGAAAATTCAGTGCAGCCAGGCTCCTGCAAGTTCTTTATATTGCAATTCGAACAGTTATCTAAATCCTCTGCCTGTTACAAAAGAAATTATCTGCATCTATCCTGAAGACAGGTCAGTGTTATAGAACCATATTTGTTTTTAAATTGTCATTATGTTGGTGAGAAAGTTGGAATTAAATTAGCTATCTAGGACATTTGACTGAAATGTTATTGCTTACTTGAGATGGAAAATATAATTCACATTTATTTGTTAAATAAGCTATCTTTAGCACTAATAATTAATGGATTTCTGGAATATGTGAACTGTAAACCTGCATCAGGAAGACTATGAAGAGAAAAGGAGGAAAGGTCAAATAGCTATACTGCAATTTGCATATCGGAGTTGTGTTTATACCAGGGTTTCCAAGAACAAAAATAATATTCCTGTGCTAGAA
Organism: Fregata magnificens; assembly: GCA_013389945.1. Lineage (NCBI taxonomy): Eukaryota > Metazoa > Chordata > Aves > Suliformes > Fregatidae > Fregata > Fregata magnificens. The sequence continues at coordinate 136,858 of WAAD01037766.1, forward strand.
TTCAGACAATATATCCAGGGTCTTAGAAGTGTGCTGCATTTTGATTAATGTTCTCATCACAAAACTTGATTTTTCATTGGACAGCAACTTATGTAATCATTAGGCAGGTACTAAGAGGTACATGCTGTGAGACAGCGGAGGAAATGGTCCTAAAAATATCAGCAGTGAGCTAAACACTTTTCCCCGAGTGGTGTGCCCTCTCCCATTCAATTTGTGGCACATAAGGTAAAATGTAACCTGGAAGGGTGAAGTTTGTAGTTTTGCAACAGGCATTTTACAGAATGACTGCTCTTAGACCTCCGATTGCTCTCTTTTGATGACTATGAACACAGACAAACCCCAAACACTTAGCCAGATAAGCTTCCATCTCTGGTGTGCTTTGGTAGTAGGATAAAGGGAGAAGCAAGTCCAAACCAGCTTTGGCTTTAGTTTTGCAAAATTAAACCTCTTATGATGAGGTTTTGAAAGACCAAAACCAAAATCTAATTAATTTGTCTTGGCACAGTTAACTTCACTAAGGTAAGTTTGAACAAAGCTGTACATACCAGGATTTTAGCTAATCAGCTGCCTGAGTATCTTTCTTCATCCCTTGTCTCTCTTTTCAGTATGACAGTTCACTTTGTGGCCTCAGATTCCCTTCCAGCTGTAACCTTCGAGTCTGACCTCCTTCTTCGTCTTTCTCCCCTACAACTCTTATTCCATGCAGACTTCCTGACCATGCTATTGAAACAATATTCCTCGCAAGAGATAACCCAAAACACACTTGTTACCAGGCCAAGGATACACTGTGTGGTTGTTTCTCTGGTATTTTGTCTATATCTTGTCTCTGTGCATGAAGAAGTGGTTACAGATTCTCCCCCAAGTTTTGCTCTCGGAGCCTACGGGATATCCGCGATTAAAGCGATGGTAATCCAGTGCTGGCTGCCAGTGGCTGTCAGACCTCAGGACCAGGAACAGATCTTTGTGCTTGGGCCCTCTGCCAATATTTATTATTAATAGTATTAATCAGACAACTAATAGTTCTCTAACTTTAATTTTTTACAGTATGATTTGATCTGGGAAGACCAGCTGTGCTGATTCTAGAGATTTAAGCTCTAAGATTTGCATCATTTTTTATAAAACTGAGCTAAAAAACTATGATGATTTAAAAAAAGATCCAGACATCTGTCCTGCCTTTTCTTTTTATGGGCATCCAGTCTCTCATCCCAGTATTTTCTTTGTTTTTATGTCACCACATACAAACTAGTGGTTGAAAGGCTGATAATGTTACTTCAAGATTGTTCAGTGATTAAAAGCTGTGTAGTTATCATGCAAATTGAATCTGCAAAATGAACCTGAACTTTTCCAAATATAACTCTATTAAGACGAGTCTATTGATTAGAGGCTGTGCTTTGTGCTAACTAACCACGTCTTGTCTGCTTCCCAAAGCGGACGAAAGGCTGCTGTGCTGCTACACCCGCACACGGTACGACTGTCATGCCTGGGGCCAGCAAGACGGGCAAGTTCAATGCACATAGGAACTTCCCAGACTGGAGTGAGGTGCCAGCTGGGGTTTTTTTTGGTGCATTGAACAAGTTAGGCACCACATACTTAGCAGTTTCACTAGATGGTGGACACCTAACTTGCTGTGAAAAACCAAGTAAGCACATATTTAGCATCTAAATATTTCTGAATAACTGCTTCCTAACGACCAGAAGCAGTTTGTCCTTTTGTTCAGTACAGGTAATACTGCTTCTATTCAATAAGACGTTTTTATGTGCCATTTTTTCTTTTATATTCTGTGTCTGTAAGGCTTCATTCAATCAATAAAAACATGTTGATTTTGTACATTTTTAATGTACTTCTTGTTTCCACCAGAATACAGAGTGGCACAAATCCCAGTTAAGAAAAACACCTTTGGCATGACAATAAGTAATGCAGCATATGTTGTTTTTGAACAAAATGGAAAAAATGCAAAAATTAAGAAGCTGGCTATTTTTGGATTAAGATGAATCACCCTTTGGAAGTGCATGTCTTGTGCAACTAGCTAGAGTGAATTTAACTTAAATTAGGTGCTGAGTTTCTAGATGTCTAAAGTTAAGACACATGAATCCCACCTTCTCTGGATGGTCTATAACTGCAAATTAAACAAAACCAAATTTCTTTTAATAACTGACCAATGAACAGGGATTCACTGTTTTGGGGGAAATGATATACAAGCACAGAACATGACAAAAATCAGTATTTTAAAAAAACATTCTTACCAGTTTAAATCATAACTAAAAAAAGGTTTTAAATCTCTTGGCCTTAAAACAGTTCACTACAATGACATAACAGATGATCAAAATAGTAGCTGAGCTTTCCAAGCTACTGGACAACTTGAAAAGAGATGAAATGGAGTAAACACTATGTGGTAGAATTATTCGCTTTTCCTTGATTCAAAGCAGGGTGTCAAAGGCATGAACTACATGACCATGTTTTAATAAGAACTTGAAGGGGAAGAAAATATTTTTTTAAATGATCTGTGATTAGGCACCACTGAAATTTGGGATCAGGTACAAGTATTTTGTGCAACACATGAACTTCCTGTGGACATGTACGTTAAGTCACTGCTCATTTTTAGGCTTGCACTGATTTCATTCAATATTGTGATTCAAAATGTTTTGAATGTTTTTCAACAACATTTCTTCATGTAACACTTAGAAATGAGCAAATATTGAGATACTTTCTCTTTTTGGTTCACCGCAGCCAGTGCAAATGGGAGAGGTCTGATGGGAGAGGCCAGTCATCTGGGATTTATTACCTCTACGTGCTAGAAACTGGGGCAGTTCAGAAAACTGTCCATATTTTTAGATGCTTATTAGAACTCTCCAAATAAACTAATAACTTTGTGAGGTTTGTGTGTCCTTATGCATTTTAATGAGCAGGTAGTATAAACAATATTTCAGTTCCTATCATTGTAGATATATTTCAGAAATTGAGTATGCAGATCTTATGATGTCTAGACCGAAAAATGAAGACAACTGAGAGAGTTTCCATTAAAGAAGATGGTTAACATACTGTGATAAAAAGAAAAAAGTAACAGAAAGTTACAGAAAGTACAGAAAAAAAAAAAGAGTTTAGCCATGTGTGCCACTGAAGTCGAGATTAAGTGTCCAAACAGAAGCTTATATAAAAAGTGGCAATAAGAATTATTTCACAGATTTCAGATGGATTTGGCACACTGAATCAGTTCATAAGCTCTAAGGACCCACCAGTAAAACAGAATACTTCAAAATGCATAAAAGCAGTGACCTGAATCTTAATGCTTATGAAACTACATGCAAATATGGCTAAGTAGATTACAGATTGGAATGTATTTGGTTCAGATTATACATGTGTAATTTAGAGTTGTCATTTTTTCTTGGGCAATAGTTTTCTGCTATGTCACTTTCTCTACCTTTTGCCCAATTCTTTCTTTTAGTGAAGAACATGCAAAAGTAAACTTCCAGCTCTTCAAGGAGTTAATCAATAGGACTCCCTTGGAAACTCAGGGACAAGGGAGCAGAACAGAGTCAGCAGATCTTTAAGGACGCTGTGCATAGAGTGCAAGAGCTCTTGATACCCAGGTGTAAGAAATCAGGAAAGGAAGGCAAGAGACCGGCATGGATGTCTCGAGATCTGCTGGTCAAACTAAAGGGTAAGAAGGGAATGCAGAGGCAGTGGAAGCAGGGACAGATATCCTAGGAGGAGTATAGGGATGTTACCCGGTTGTGTAGGGGTGGGGTCAGGAAAGCCAAGGCGCAGCTGGAGCTGAACTTGGCAAGGGATGCAAAGAATAATAAGAAGGGCTTCTACAGGAATGTCAGCCAGAAAAGAAAGGTCAAAGAAAGGTGAGCAAGAATGGCAAAGTGGTAACAACGGGCGAGGAGAAGGCTGAGGTATTCAACAACATCTTTGCCTCAGTCTTCACTGCCAACCCCTCTTCCCACACCTCTCAAGTGGATGGACTGCAAGACAGGGACTGGGGGAGCAAAGTCCCTCCCACTGTAAGAGAAGATCAGGTTCATGACCACCTGATGAACATGAACATACATAAGTCTATGGGACCTGATGAGATGCATCCCAGAATCCTGAGGGAATTGGCTGATGTAGTTGCCAAGCCACTCTCCA
>WAAD01037766.1:141721-181410 GCA_013389945.1 Fregata magnificens
GGGCCACAAAAATGATGGGAGGGATGGAACACCTCTCCTATGAAGAAAGGCTGAGAGAGTTGGGGTTGTTCAGCCTGGAGAAGAGAAGACTCTGGGGACACCTTATTGTGGCCTTTCAGTACTTAAAGGGGGCTTATAAGAAAGATGGGGACAAACTTTTTAGCAGGGCCGGTAGTGATAGGACAAGGGGTAATGGTTTTAAACTAAAAGAAGGTATATTCAGACTAGATATAAGGAAGAAATTTTTTACGATGAGGGTGGTGAAACGTTGGAACAGGTTGCCCAGAGAGGTGGTAGATGCCCCATCCCTGGAAACATTCAAGGTCAGGTTGGACGGGGCTCTGAGCAACCTGATCTAGTTGAAGATGTCCGTGCTCATTGCAGGGGGGTTGGACTAGATGACCTTTAAAGGTCCCTTCCAACCCGAACCATTCTATGATTCTATGATTCTCTGCCTCTGATAATGAAGTGCGTGTTGCTTCTCCAGGTTGTTTCAGTTTAAGCACACAATAGACATTAAACATTAATCAGTGTCATCTAATTATGATATAGGCAGAACTATGTTAGAAATTAATTAGAATTAATTAATTAATTAGAAATTGTGGCTGTATATTCTACTCTGCTAATCTTTCCAGTATTGAGTGGGTTGGAGAGAAACTCTATACATTTGATATTTCTTTCAAGATAATGGAAAAAGTAATGAATGAAAGAAATGCAAGTAAGTGGCATTGACCTTCCCTCCTCTTTCTTTCTGGATCATTCCATAGATCTGCTCACATAAATTCTGTTCTGACGTTTCAGCTGTTGACTGCAATAGAAACGAACACCTCATAGGTAGGCAAAGAATCACTTAAATTTTCAGATTGAGAGTGACTCTCTTCAAAGAGCTGCTGTTGAGCAATCTGAACAGCACAGGTTCTGAAAGCATCACTCTTGCTCTGTTTACAAACAAACCTTTGAAAGAGTGAGGCCACTTGTGGGGTAAGGATCAATATTGCAGCAATGAGCTTATCATCATTTACTTACATCATGGACTTTAGATGGTGCTTTATGTGTTTCTGGTAATGCTATTTTCAATCCCACAGAACAGAGGGAAAAATACAGTGTCTGACAACACTTTGCATTTTTTCCTTAAAGAAACCTTTAGTACTTACTGGCTTCAGAAGAAGATGCATGTTATTACATTTTGACATTTGTTTTTTGCCAAAAAAGAAGGGAATGTTATGAAGAACTTTGGTCATGGAGCAAAAAGCAAGTTATTTCCATTCCTTCATTTTAATGTTATTTTCTTCTTTGCCACATCCAGTACTGTCCCAGAAGCATATCCTTAGCATACTTTCAAAGTAGTGTGGCAGTTTCTGAATCCTCATTTTTAATATCACTACTTACTCTAAGAGAAAGAATTGTGTATAACTTTCATGTAAAATAGCTGGTTGTGTCTTTTATGTCAACAGAAACATGACAATAATAATAAATGGGATGCAATGCAGATTAAATTAATTAAATTATTTTAAAAGTCATATGTTGGCTAGACAATATCAAAACATCCACTTTCTCCCTGATTACATTTCCCAGAACACTGCACATACGAAGAGGAATTGTAGCTGCTATCTGCTCTTCAGTAGGTGCTAAGCTCTCAGATCCAAACTGAGCAGTATACCACTGATAAACAGTATGCAGACTGAAGAAATCCATATGTATGTTGTAGCCATTTAAATAGATATTATCCCAAAGTTAATAAGTTATTTGTTAAGAGTACAAACCTCTTGCAAATATCCTTCTTTTCTCAAGGGAATTGTCATCTATGTTTATTTCCCTCTGTAAACCAATGACTCCTTCCGGCAGACTGGATTACCTTTTCACCATAAGTGTAATGGCATCCGGCCTGCTGGAGAGAGTGTATTTACTCAGTCCTTTTTCTTATTGAAGTATTCAGCCACAGTCTGATAAAGGTGATGTCTGAACTGAGAGAGACATGCAAGTTTCAAAAAGCAACAAAAGTCTGAAACTGGGAGCTCATTATAAGCAAAAAAATCAGTACCAGAAGTTCCTACGATATTTAACCTGTGACTATCACAAATTGCAAGAGGGAAATGGGAAAGCTTTGCTTGCTGTTAGATTTCTTTTTAATGAATCACATTTGCTTTTTTGTGGAAATGAAGTGTTATAGATCAATGCCCAGTTGATTATGAACAAAACAAATTGAAAATCTGAAATATGTTCTCAAACTTAGAATAGCGTGTAGTAGCTTTTATGTTTATTTCAGAGCACAGAACAATGTAATTGAAAGAACACAGTATTTGAGTTTAAAAATATGCAATCTTTCTGTCCAATTGATAAGTTTCAAGCTATTTGTACATGAGCTTCTGTGTCTAAATGAAACCTCCAACAGCGCGTTTGTGTCATCTTCTCAAATAATAATGTGCTATATGATGAAATTATGCATTTGTCCTTGATGATAGAAATAGGCTTCAATTTGGGCAGGTAACTATTTGCACAGTTAATTCAGGACATAGAATTGTCCCAGCAGGAGTGAAGGCTGGCTTGAAACCACTTATTTTAAACAAACAACTGTGTTCCTAGTAATATCGTCTACTGCCTTGGTTGAAGTACATGTCACATCTCTCCTTGGTAAACAGAAGTGATGAAGTGTGGAAAAGCCCTTCCTCTTCCCTTGTGTACATTTTATAGGTGACTTTTTCTGGACGTGAGTTGTTGGAAGTAATAAAACTCTCTCTCCCCCAGCCTTTCAATGGGATCTGTAGATGCTCAGGACCCAGGTGTATCAGTGTCCATAGCCACCCTCAGTTTACACCTCTGTGTAAGCCAAAACAGTCATCTATCACAAGTTATTACAGGTGTCTCCAGGGGCAACAGACCCTGCTGAAGCAGCCAGCCAAGAGCAAGAAACAAGAGCAGTTTAAAACTACAGCTTTATCACATCATTTCCTCAATTCATCTCTTGCTTTCTTTGCATTCTCTTCCTAAACTTTGCATCCCAGAATAATGAACTAGATGTCAAAGACACATAGACTTTTCACTGACCCCTCCAGGGGAGCAGGTCAGCAGGGATCCTTCTTCAGCCAGTCCCAGTGTGGCTCCTGAGCGCTACCCACAGAGCTCTATCTGCAAGCTGAGGGCAGAGCAATGCCTTAGTAGCTGATTTTAAGCCACGGTTAAGATTTCAGGTTTAAATTTAGCTTTGCAGTGAAATAAGGAAAAACAGAAGGGAATGGGTGGTGAAGAAAGAGTCTGACAGACACGTCAGTCTAATGGAGAATCTCAGGGGTTTTGGTTACCTTTGCTCAAACTCAGAGGATGAGATCCTGGTGTGAATCAGCAGAATTACCTAGGTAAAAAGGATAATACTGGCTTCTCCAGCTGAAAATTTGCAATATATTTCCCATCTCCTCCCTCTCAAAGTTTATTCAACTAAGCTCACTTAGAGGAGAACTAGAGAAAAAGAACTAGAAACCTTCTCCGCCTCCACCTTTAATTTAACAGAACAAACTGAGATTTCTTCTATATGGTGTTATGGTCTGACAAGCGTCCTACTGGGAGTCTGCCCTATAGCTTGATAGTACAAACGTTGGACTCCTTTGTAAAACCAGTTGGTGTATCTGGCCTTGCTGCTGACCTGTCTGTTTGAAGCGTGTGCATATTAGCTGATGCTAAACTTCTGTTTGCAGTGAATTAGCACAGCTCAGAGAGAAATCTCATGCTATCTTACTGACCCAGGACTGCATACTGATGAGAAAGAAGTTTCACCTTTTTAGTTTCCTGGAAGCTAACACCTGTCTTTCAGCTTAATATTGTCATCATTTGTATTGTTATTCTTGCAAAACAATTAACTGATTTTTGCTTTCTTTTGTGGGATCTTTTACAGAGACTTATGAGCTTAATCACATCTTATTTAGATTTATAACACATTTTACTTAAATACCTTTTGATTCCTGACACTAGTTCATATTAACTATATAATTTGGCGTGTTTCTCGTGCTCATGAATATCTTTGTCACTTTCATCCACATAGCTGATATCAGGCTAAGTCTGCCTTAAATATAATGGACTCTAACACTGGATCAGGAAATAGTAAGAGTGCAAGAGACGAAAAATGCAAAATGTGCTTGTGCTTCTCTCCAGCAATGCAATGAAATGAATGATTAGAGTCAAAAGTCCATCATGGAGAGCGGATCTCCTAAGAACATTGTTTATTCAGCCTTGACGGGTGTCTCTCTGTACCCTCTTCCTCTCTTGGAGAAAATGTTGTTTTGCTGATGGAAAGTGACGGCTTACAGTTTACCTTGGACGGGCGGGGGGGGTATCCTCTGCTGATATAGAGTTGCTATCTCATGCACCCCCCAGTTCCTAGACAGCTGATCTCTCCAGGGCTTGACTAGGACCAGAAAATCACCACTACTGTCCAGCAGTGTCTATGTAGTTCAGTTGCCCAATAGAGCAACAGATCTGCTTTTGGTGCACCCTGATAATGCATCAGCAGTCAAGGACCCGGTCATGAGCAATTCTGACCTGCTCCATCAGTAAGAGCCTGTAAATCAAGAACAGATCTGCTACATAAGCAGCTATGGGAAAATAGCTTTTTGCAGTAGGTATTAATAACTTTATTTAAGAAATATAGTGTAGCAATGAAAAATGTAGTTGCCTGTAAACAACCCTTTCAAATGAACTGATGTTTTAGATTATTTTTATAGCATTAAGTTTGGCAAATACTGAAATTACAGAAGTTATTTGGCAAGTTAGTCTAAGGTTTCCTTTATTTACAGTGATCTGCAATAAAAACATCTGCTGCTACTGTTATCGTTCTTTATATGTTCCTTTCTGTGCAGCATGTTTTTTGGGCTGTGTGCTGAAACACAGCCTATGCAGAAGACCATAAAACAACAACTTAATTGCTGTGTTGATCCTTTCTTGGATCCCATTAACTTTCTTGGGCAGTCTATGAGCCCAATCAGAATGTAGAAATTTGGCATACCATAGGTGTGTGAAACATTCAGGGACAAGAGAAGGACAGGAGAAACATGTGGAGCTAATAAACAGAGAAGAACCAATTCACCAGCTTGAAGGCAAAGTAGATACATTAACTGACAACAGTTAAAGTGCTTTGTAAATGGTTTTAACTAATTCAAATAACAGCCAAATAAACAAACAAACCTTAGTATTGATAGATGCTGAGGGAGGAATACTTTTTTTGGTAGGAAGGGATGGGTAAATGTACCAAGAGGGGGAGAAAGGCAGAGGAGGGGTGACATCCATCTCACCACCCTCGCTTTGGATTCTTGGCTGATTCTGTTCTATAGACACTAGACAGTACCTCAGCTGAGACAAACAGAGAAAACAGAGGAAATTAATTTCTATTGTAATAGCAAGAAATTCAAGACTGAGCTTCCAGAGAGATTACTGCATTTCACAGGTGGTTGAAGCTGCTTGGCTTGCAGCCTTCATGCCTTACACCACCGTCCAGGGAGCTATAATTGCCTGCAAACACACTGCCAGTCTTTTCTTATGGCTTTGTTATAGCTTGGGTTTGCTAGTTACTGCTCTCCTTTTTTTTAATTTTTAAATTTATCTAGCATTATCTGTATTTGGAATGTTGGATAATGAAAAGTAGGATATCAGGATGTTAAATCTGTTTGCTAAATTACTACAAATATTTTTTAAACTCTGCACTATTTACCAGTATTCCTTAGATGATATTTACAGATAATTATATGGGCAGTGTAGTTTATTCTCTCTTGGAGTTTGTTTTTTTAAAAACTAAAAGGATTATGAAGTGGCTTGGAATTACATTGGTTTGATTAATGTGGGGTTAGTACATTTTCAAATTCACTGCCTTAATGTAGTGCTAAATAAAGAAAACTAAAGGTGTACTCTCAGTAAACTGTTAGCATTGCACTTCCAGCTATCACCAGCTTTGCTTGAGATTATCAAAATTATCAGACGTGTAAACATCCTGATAGTAAAGGACCCTAAGGGAGCTAAAATTCTGAAGAATTTCATTTAGAGAAAACAATTCAATGCTTGCGTTGACCCTGTTAAAACGATTTGGCTGCACAGTACTTTCATTTCTAACTGGATGTTTTTCTTCTTGGAAAAAGAAGAGAAAATACATTTAGGTTAATAAAATGCTAGTCATATAAGTACAATGAAGGAAAGGAAAAGATATGTTTTAATTGGGAATGAACAGCTCAAGGGTTTATTCCATGTGAAAGCTTTTGAAAATTTACAGAAATAATTCTGAAATTGTTAGGAATACATATATGAAATTAGTCAGAGTTTTTACAGTTATTCACCATAATTCTAATGCTGCACATAGTCAAGACAGCAAGGTCACTTCTATTCCATCCAAAGGCACAGATGTGTTTCCATATCCTGTGATGAATTGTTTCTCAGTACTGCATTAATTTAGACATATGTGCTCCTGAAGGAGATCCACCAAAGGATATAATATATATTGCTGGCAGTGTTTGTCAATTATCTTTCTCTATGAGCTATACCAGTTTTTCTTAAGGGAAATAGCTCTCCTAGGAACAAGAAAAACGTTCATTGTCTATAAAGGATATGGTGAAAATCTTTTACTTTTGGCATCTTGGCCTTGGAATAGCAACCTAGGTACCTGGCCTGGGGGACTTAGGGGTTGAGATAAGAAAACACAAAACCACTGCACTCCTTACTAAAGGAGTTGGATTAGCGTTAACACGTCTCCAAAGGGTAAGTGTCTTCTGTCCCTCAGGTAACCTAAGTACTTCTCTGATTTCTAAGTCTGAAGAGGGCACAGGAGTTTATAGATTAGATGGTGAGATTGATGTGGTCACTCAAGCTGACTTCAAAGAGCAGTGAGCATCCTTGGGGTGACAAGTAAGCACCCAATGAATTTTCAACAGCTCCAGCATTAAATGTCAGCTTAAGGTAATTGGATGTTTTTATGGTTGGGGATGTAAGAGTTTCCACTTTGAATTTATGCACCTACAGGTTACTTAAAACCTCACGTATGTAAGCAGCTGATTTCTTTTTAGGACAGACTCCATAGTGAATATCTAGAGGCCTTGGCTCTCCTTTGTAAAAGGAGGACTCTTTCAGGCACAACTGAGGGGATGGATGTTGCTGATTCCATCTTCAGCTACTCCCAGACTTAACTGTCTGAGGCCTGAGCATGGAATTATTTTGGCCATTACATGTAACAATATTTCAATATTGAAAATAAAACAGTTCAAATGACATAAAACTTGATAGTGTAAGTGTGCTGCAGCCTCTGTAATCTGTAGTGTTTGTGATTCACCATGCCATACTGTACTGGGTCTGGCTGAGGGGAGCTGGTTTTCCCCCTGCCAGCCTGCTGTGCTTTGTGTCGGTGGCCGGAGGCGGCAGCAGTGCCTGGCTGTGGCCGGGCGGCGCCTGCCCAGCCCCGGGGCTGCCTCGCCAACATTTCCNGTGGTGAGAGGTGGGGAGTGGGGTCCGTGTTGTCCTTTCCCTTTGGTTTCCGCACGTGGTCTTTGTTTTATTAAACTGCCTTTGTCCTGACCCACGAGGTTTCTTTCCACCTCATTTTCTCCCCCTGCCCTGCTGAGGAGGGGAGTGATAGAGCGGCTGGGTGGCACCCGGTGTCCAGCCGGGGTCAAACCACCACACATACACAACATGTACCCCTTGCAATCAAATCATAAGACTGCATCAAATGTCTCAACAAACCCAGAAATTCATATCTCACCATTAGGAGCAAACACACTGTGACGTGTTAGGACCACTTACACACTGCTTCTCTTGCTTATTACAAAAAACCCAGGGGGTTGCTTCTTTGAAATAGTCTGGTTTTAACAAGAATTATTTTTATTTTTCCATTTATAATGAATCTATTGCAATACTTCAGCATACATCCAGTCCCATTGTCTTCTAAAGTCCTTCAGTGTTTTGGATCTGTTTCTCTTGGAAGAGGATTGTCTTTGCATGTTCCATTAGGACTGTTGTGTGCAGGGAGCAGCCTACTACTGAGCAGAGGAACAGCAATATGGACTGCCAGCCTGTCCTGTGGAGGCAGCTGCCGTGTCAAAAAAATCCTGGGGATTCAGAGCACGAAACTCCCACAAGGACCAAATGGGCTAGCAAATGTAATAATGAAATCTGCCTGGCAGTATTTCAGCCCTCTATTGCACCTCTCACACATGCCCTGGACCGAACGGCAGTGTCGAGCCACCCAAACCCAAGGAGAACTTCTGAGACCTTCCAGGGACTGGCACTTCTAGACATCCCTTTTCTGCCTGCCTCTGTGCTTTGTCCCTTCTGTATCCTCCTCATCATCATCCCACAGGGGCAACTTGGGAGCCAAACATTATCCTGAGAGAAAGAGACTTCTCACTCTTGCAAATGATTGCATTCCTAGATGCTGATCATGAAAAATCTGGCCCCCCAAATTACCAATTCTTTCAAATGAAGTATGTATTGAAGTTATAACCCACAGGAAGTGCTGGTAACCATGAAATCCTAATACAGCAGTATGCTTTTAATGCTTTTCATTGTTCTTTCAATAAATATTTATCAGATGCCAGATAAGGCAAGAGTTATCTTTGATAACATTCTCCATTGTTCCTAGTTTTCATGAAAATTAGCAATATTTAACACCATACTGACTAAATACTGTTCCAACACTTTCCCCACAGATGAACTGGAGGTGCATATTTGCCTTAAAGATTCTCATATTCACGAAAGCCACTGAAAATAATTTTCAACATTTATAGGGATCAGAAGTAATAACTTCAAGAAGGAGTGTAAAACAAAAATTGGTTCATGAGACTAAAATATAAAGTGTAATATCCAATGCTGTACTTCCGTAATTCCCTCAGAAAAAAAAAAAACAAACAACTGAGGGTATTGAGTTTTCCAAGGAAAATATTTTGTACTCCATGTACAGGCCAAAACTTAATCACAACTTCAGTCAGAATCCACACACTTTACTATGCAAAAGATAGTAGTTATCAGATATGGTTTTGCATTTTTTTTTTTTTATAATTATAAGAATGTAATATTATCTGGGTACCAGTTATATGTTTTGAAGGACAGTCTTAAGTTTTTTTTTCCTCCGTATTGAGTGTCCTGAGGACAGCAAGATTATCTGGGTAACTGGGTAGTATTCATCCCACCTAACTGGGAAAAGACGGGTTTCTAACTAGGCTAATAACTTCAGGTCCCTCTAGAGTAACTGGTGAGAGACAGATGCCTCCACAGTTTGTTTCAGCTTATTCTAAGATAGATTAGGAAAAATTTCCTCTGGAAGTGCCCGTTTCTGTTCACTAGCTGTACTTTGGCCCTAGATAGCTAATAGAAAGAGATACTCCCACACTATCAGACAGCAAAAAATAGTGTGAGGTAAATCCTGCCCTTGGTATCTAGCCTTTGCTTTTAGATATCGGTATGGTCATCCACTCACAAATGGTTTTAATAGTTTGAAAAATCAAGCAAAAGGATTAAACTTATAGTAAGACCTTTTATGTGATTAGATCTACTGCACCAGGAGGAATAGTACTGTGTCTCGCTGAAGCAGATGACCTCCAGGACCTCTTACACTTGTGAGCTTGCTGCTGAGACCTGTGTATTACACTGCTTGTAAAAATCCTGGGGAGGAACATTTCATTTCCCTTGCTGTCAAACTGTTAACTTACCTATTCATCAACTTCAAATTCCTCATGAACACAGGGAATTCAAATGTGTTGGAGAAAACACACAGCCCACAATTTTAGTGATGTTCAGTGTTATTAAAAAGTGCCCAGTTTAGAGAGATTTATCTTCATAAGCTACCCACTCTTTATCTATATAGTTGCAATTCCTATATTGCCAATAGAAGACAAATTATAATAGTAAGAAAAAAGCAGTGCCTGTCAGGGCTACTACATTTACTTTATGCTAAATTGCATATTTAAATATTCTTATTTACTAAGAACACACTGTGATCATTTAACAAGTCCATGATTTTTTGATCTGTCTATGAATATGTATTTTCAAGACAGGTGCGCTAGTGTTTTTGCCAGCGTGGTGATTTTCACGCAGGGGTACATGTTTTGAAATTAGCAGAGGAGAGACTGTCTGAATCCCACTAACAGCAATAAAATAATGGTTAATCATTAGTTAGGTTTGATTACTGTACACAGGCTACAAACAAAAAAATAACCTCTTTTCTGAACATTGCAGAATTTTATCCGAGTTGACTACAGTGACTCTTAAATGCAGCTTCTGGGCTCATTCCAGCTAAGCTTCATGCAGTCAGCTGGACCATTCACCAGCAAGGCTTAAATGGGGGTCCAACATTCCTTCTGCACCTTTAAAAGAAATTGAATCTCTTTTACCCCTGTGGCAGGCTGGGATCTTATCCAAATTCTGTCTGAAAGGAATCATAATTGATACTACTAACTAATGGAGTAATGCTAATGTACGAGTGTGTCCCAGTGTGAGCCAGCTAGCCAGTAAACAGTGGAGCTGTGAAGCCTCTCTTTGGATTTTCTTCAAAGATGCCAAGGTTTCCTGCAGCCCAGAGAACAAAGTGAGGAGCTAGATCTTCTAATCTGAAAGGGAGACAATGCGTAAAAAAAAGGTTATAGAATCATAGAATAGTTTGGGTTGGAAGGGACCTTTAAAGGTCATCTAGTCCAACCCCGCTGCAATGAGCAGGGACACCTTCAGCTAGATCAGGTTGCTCAGAGCCCTGTCCAACCTGACCTTGAACATTTCCAGGGATGGGGCATCTACCATCTCTCTGGGCAACTTGTTCCAACATTTCACCACCCTCATCATAAAAAATTTCTTCCTTATATCTAGTCTAAATCTACCCTCTTTTAGTTTAAAACCATTAACGGTAAGTCTAATTACTTTGAAAAATAAATTCTTGAATGTTCTTTATACATCATAAATAAACATTAAAGAATGGAAAATGGATCTTTGCTGCTTTGTAGGTCACCTTTAAGACTTCCAGCTGTTAAAGAGAATTTTGCCTAAAGATATCACAAACCTACTGGTTTTTAATGGTTTGTTTTCAGACAAAAGAATTTTTCATTTTGATACCAGTTGGAATACATTGACAAATTTGTTACTGGACAAAGACAGCAAGCAGGAACAGTATTTGGCAAAGTTATGTGCTGAAGGAAGATACTCAAAGGGTGATTTAATACATGAGGGATGACAAGGGTTTAAAGACAAGGCAAGGTTTAAATCTCTAAGTTTCTTTTTCCCATTATGTGTCTGCCCAGAGCTGTATTAGGGGTACTGCCAAAATGGGCTGTTTCAGACATGCTCCTCTCCTCGACTTCCCGAGGGGGAAGTTTAAGCCTTAAGCAATCAGGGAATTGCATGGAAATCTCCCAGATCTGTAGTGGCCACTAAATGTACTTCTTGTCATCTGACTATTTTTATCAGCTATATGTGACTCTCCAGGGTGGAAACCACCATGTTAATCATGTTATCAGTGCTCTCAAAAGTAAAGGGTAACTTTCCAGATGATTCCTGTTCTTTTTAAAACAAAGTCCCTCTTTGCCTTGTGCAAAAGAAGCTGATAAATATGACTTCTCCTCCTCTCTCACTTTGCTTATTCAGAAACGTGTAGGCACTGAACTGATGTCTATCATCTGCAGTGTTTTAATACAACTGTTGAGGGCAAGGAGTAAAAAAGAACAAGGGCAAAAAAAGCATTTCCTTCAGTTGCTCATAACAGTGTCAATGGCAAGTTCTGCTTTAATAGCAAAAGGAACACTTCTGCTGCCTGTTGAAGCAGAAAGAATATATTGCTGAAGAAAAAAAAAATCAATGTAAATTATTTTAAATGTCCTGCATTATATTACTCTCAGTCAGACAAAATAGATGAAAGCAATGCTGTATGTGATGGAGAAAGGATGTAGTTAAATACAGAAAGGCATGAATTATTTAAAGACTAATGGATGACAGAAAGAATTCAACACAGATGCGGATGACTTATGATCCGAGAATTTGCCTTACAAGCTTATATAACGCAAAGAAGAGAAGCTGTTGGGAAGTAATGCAGCAAGGTGATGTGAAATGACAATGAATGAGAAGAAAAAGAAAAGCAAGTGAAAAACTGACATACGTACACTGAGTTAAAGGCTGTGCCTCTAGCAAGTCACCTTTTTTGCCACAACCTTCTGAGCAGGAGGCACTAATAGGTCTCAAACTGTGGGCCTCTGAGGACATACTACCTGAGCAATATATCATGTGGAGCTCTGTGGTCTAGGCATGCCTACTTGATAGCAGGGTTTTCAACTGCAGTGTGGTGCTCGGCTCTCCCCCTTCTGCATGGCCTGCAGTCCTTCCCCATCACCTCTCTGTCCATGTGAGATGCCATAGTCAAGTGGACAAAAATGGAGACGCCTTTGTTAATCAGCTGTAGCTTTGTTCTCTCACAGGATGAGGGCCAGAGCTGCTTCGCTCCATAACACACAGAAATGTTATTGCTGTTGAATGACTTCTTAGCAGCCTTAAGCTACCTGGGACCGTTTCTGTCAGGATGTTGCAGTCAGCACATCCAGCAGGTTGAGCGAACTGAAATAATTACTGCTGTAATAAGGTACCCATACGGCTGCTGCAAAATCACTCACATAGCAGTGTTTGGAGATGGGGAGCTCTGCCTTGCCAGGAGGTGTGGGAGCTTCCCCATCACCCCCAAAACACACCTTCAAAACTATTTAAGCATTTTAGAGGGTTGTGGGGCAATGGAAACCTGTTGAACATTTTAAAAAATTTCCTTATGTTTACCAACTTACAACTGACTGCAGTATAGCCACTTGAACAACACAGAGTCTAACTAATGATGCTGGCTTTATTATATCATAGTGTGCAAATAATCAATTATTCTTGAATAAACGGAAGTTTAAACAGTCTTGCGTAAGTTAGCTTGAGTCGTGTTACAACATAGCAATTTTAAAGCAATCAGAATGCAGATTAACGAAAACAAATATCATCAGACAGATCTGAGAAGATTAATTAGAAAGGAGTACGTGTCATATGCCTAACTAATGAAAGAAACAGAAAACAGAAAATATAAAAAAGACAATAAAATGGCCCAAGTTGCCCTACCCAGCAAGCCTATCACTTGTGCAAGGGCTGTAAATAAGAAGGAAACTTGCTTAGTAATATGCATTTGCATGCATGTATGTTTGATTTTGATGGGTCTATTTGTGAGGCGAAATAGCCTGAGGAAAGCAGCTGTAAAAAGTACACAAAGCAAGGCACTGACAATATATATTTGTAATGATAAAAGCTAGTTTGAGTGCCGGTAGTACTCTGTACTTTGAAAGAGTTACTAGATATGAGCAGCAGGAGATATAGTCAGCTACGGTCTGATTTTTCTAAGAAAAATTAAAAAGAGGTTCTTCTGGATACCCTGTTATCAATGACATTTTCATACACAGCAATGCCAGCCTTGCCTTAACAAAGCTACGCTTATTTCCAGGATGGCTTTCCATTAGTGAAATTTTTTCTTTTTTCTTCCTGTATTAATTAATGATCTTCCTGTCAAAACAGACATCTATAGCATGGCCTTTTTAATGTGAGGTTTTGCCATGCATTAAATTGCTGTTCAGTCTGGTATATTTAGCCTAGTTTAGGGTAATCACATCCATTACTATTGTCCATTCTGTCTCCTGTGACTATGTTTTCTTTTTTGGCCTGGTTTCTTGGCAGTCACTTGCCAAAATTTCCCTCTTTTATTTTTTCTTTTGTTGATATTTTCAGGTAGTTTCTTTTTTTCACTTTTTACTTTTTTCCTGACAAATAATATCTGTGTGCAATACAAAATCGGTTTTTACTTAGCATGCAAGTTGTACAGGAATCATTCTTTTGCCATTTAAGTATGGTCAGCTATGAAAAAATAAAATGAGAACACATAGTACTGAGGCTTATTAATGTTTGAATAGATTTACTAATGAATTGCATAATTTCACTGTTACCTGAAGTCTTCAGATCAGTATTGAAGTCTTTCTGAAAGGTAAGGTCTGACTCAACCTGAAACCTTGTTTAAGATACAGTAATCACTTGATAAGCTACTTTCTCACTTGCAAGTCAGCAGATCAGACTAGACTACCATAATAGCTTCGTGGCCATAAGTCTATGAAACTATAAAAGGTTGCAGTCTCCTTCAAAACAACAGCTTCCAAAACAGCATAAACTATGAAGAAAGAATTGAAGCTGAAGAATGTATAGGCTGTGCCTAATTGCCTAGTCTAGACTTTAATTCATGGCACAGTTGATGTTTCTTGGTGATCTTTAAACTCCACAGACAACATCTCAGTTTTGTGGTACAACGCTTGCAGTTGAATGTATCTTTGACCGCAAGTGGTAAATATTAGTGTCTGACTTATGTGAACTCTCTGCTTAGGAACCAAAATGTCACAAGGAAAGAATACTTGAGAGAACAAAAAGTTTACATGCATTTCCTCCATGTGGATGGAGAATGGTACAAAAGGGAGAGGAACTAAAAATAAGCTTCCACTGCTCTGTGCTCACAGTGTCACACTTTCTGAACAAGTTCCCTACCTGGTAGACAGCTCTTGAAAAATCGTATAATCAGGTCTCTCTTCCCTGATGGAAAAGCTGGGGATGGAAGAAGTGAAAATTGGTGTATTTTTATTGAATAAAAAGGAGAATGAACATGAAATAGATGAGTTGGAGGACAAAAAGAAAAATGTGCATATAGACACATGCTCCACATGTTCATAGGGAGAGTGGCATCTGAACTGTGATGAAACATCAAAACTTGCTGAAATTAAACAAACAAACAAACAAACAAAAAGTAGCTGGAGAACAATAGGAAGGACCAAACTGCAATTTTCATAAACTAGTGAAAGAATTGAGGAAGCTGCAGGGCTGTCAAAACAATAGGGAAGTTTAGGTTTTATTCTTGGATTATCCACTGAAATTTGAGACCTCACTGTAGTTTGTATTTTTTTAACAGATAAATATCTGAGCTGATTCTCACTATGTGGAGTACTGACTCAGTCTCCAGAATTTATTGTTACCCTATGAGATAGATGGAGGTAAATGAAAAATAAAATGGCTCTTTGACAGAATAAATGAATACCTGACAATTCGACTTAACCTTAGATACAATGACATGATTGAGAATTTTTAAAAAATTACATGTTCTGTTTTGTGTTCTAAATTTTCCAAGGTGAATGCGTCAGACCAAATTCATTCCCAGTTCAATCCACAGGCTTTCTCTGGTTTACACCAGAGATGAATTAGCTTGGAGCCAGCTTAAAGTCTTCCAGTTTCACAGGCTAAAGAATATTTCCTGTCTCAAGAATGAGTGGTTTTCTTGTATTCTCATCCTTAGAGTGGCAAATTCTATTTGGTGGTGAAAGTGGCATATAGGGAGTTAGGGATGGTGAGTTGTGAAAGGTCAGTGGGAATTCTGGTAGGATGAGAATGAGATGGGAAGGGTCAATAGGGCCCTGTAGGACTGAGGGTAAGAGTTCAAGGTCAACCAGTGTTTTGGGGTTGTTAGGGCGAGGAATTTTATTTCTTTCTTTTCCACAGCCAGCTGCTCTTTGGACATGTGAGAAACTCTACATATCTACTCCTCCTGCTTCTCCCCTTCTTGCCCCAGGTTGGGGTCCCCACCCACAGCCCACCTTCAGCCTGCAACCTAATGCCTCCACCCCTTCACCAGTCTCCCTCCAGCCTCTTTGTGGAAGCAGACCTCAGCTGTGTGTGCATCACAGCTGCTTTTTGTACAAATGGAGTTGAGAAAGGCAGTGGGAAAGGGGTTGGGATGGAGATATGACTGGGGCTGGTTTGAGCCATGGCTGCTTCAGGAAGAAGATAGAAAAGGGAAAGGCATGGCTGGATGCTTCTTCAGATGCCATGGCTTCTGCAGCTGGGGAAAGTCTACTTTCAGCAGTAGTTGCCGCTCCACTCATCATAACTTCTCCCTGTGAGGTAGCAACCCTGATACCTAGTTAGGCCAAGGCGCTTGCTGCCCCAGCAGTCTACCGTGCTGCCTTTGAGAAGATTTAAGGACAATATGGCTTTACAGAATCACAGAATCTTTTAGGTTGGAAGGCACCTCTTGAGATTACCTAGTCCAGCTCCGCTGCTTAGGGTCAGCTAAGCACTGTGTGTCCAGTCTGGTTTTGCATATCTCCACTGATGGAGACAAATTTAATTATGAAAAGAAATTTCTCAAATTGACTTCATAATTATATGAGAGAACATGTCTGATTTAAGTTCTAGAGGAGATGGGGCTCTGGAGAGTTCGTCAAACACTCCCACAGACCTTCTATTTGACTTTGGGTTTAATTTTCTTATGTATTTGTTTCCTAGTCATGAACAAAATGGGAGATTACTTTTATTAACGAAAGATTTTATGTTCGTGGGGAAGGCAAGAGAGAAGTGAAAAATTTCATTTGTGGCCATCAGATGCAAATCGGTATTCTTTAAATCAGCAGTAAAGTCTTAGCTTCAACTGTATGAGCTCATCACTAGCACATACAGAACCTTTACCAACTATGTTCCTATAGTTTCTTATATGTCAGAGTCATTCTTTACTTTTGGGAGAAACTTCTCACACTATAATCAAGTGCCTGAGAAATTCTATAAATAGCAACTGAAATCCCAAGGTACAAAAAAATCCCTTCAGTGTTCTTGAAAATCTTAAACTCACGACCATGAAAGAATAATGGTGTTTCAGAGAAAATGGATATCTTGCCTACCATGATATGTTCTTTTCTAAGTGAGTTGACTGAAAGTGCAAAACTGACAGCTATGGATAATAAATTCCCCTATTTCACCCAGACAGCCAGGCTAAGCACAGGCTAAACAAGTTACGCCTGGTGAGATAACACAGCTCAAATGACCACTTCAAATGATAAAATGTGCTTTGGTCTTTAGGAAGTAAGACATGTAGGTCCTACCTATAACATCTTATAAGCAAAACGTAACCTATTGCATTAGAAATCTAGACCTTCTTGAAGGTCTCAGTTTTAGGTATTCTCTCTTGGGCACCTGGAGCCTTTGCAAGTTCCCACCTTGGGCTTTGAGCAATGCATCTGGAGTAGGGGGTTTCAACCGCAAGAACATTTTGGCTGCTGTGAAATACATAATCAGGAACAAAGAAAAGTATACTGGCTGGTGATGCTACAAGAGATTGAAGATATATATTCCCCTCTTTCTGCACAGCCTGTAGGAGAGGATGTGCTGGTGGTGGTTGCTCTGATTTTCAACTCAGTTTTAGACAAGAAGGTGAGTTTTCAAATTCCTAAGAAGTAATGTGCCCTAGCAGTCTGCTTCATTACCTTTCTCTGCCTATTTGATTTGGTCTTTTGGAAAGCTAGGGCAGATGGGTCCTCTGTCATCTGCTGGCTTTCACAGATCAAGTGCTGACACTGCTTGTTGCCAGTGCAATTTAAAGTCAACATCTACCCGTCAACTTGAACATTGCAGAACAACGTGGCTCTAAGATTTTACTCTGAGTGGCTTTGTGCAATGGTTAACATTTAACTTATAAGTCTCCCGATCTTGTGTTTTATAAGTAAGTGGCCTGAGCAAGTAAATCCCCTTAACTAAGGCTCAGATCCAGAAGGCCTGGACCATTAGAATGCATCATTAAAATCCAGAGCCATATACCCATTGCCTCTAGTACTGAAGAAACTGGACTTCTATGTAAGATGATACTTGGAAGATGTATTCAGGCTTCTAGGGCAGAACTTCCCTTAACTGTATGTAAAATCTTTGGTTTTAAGTAATAGATATTTCAGATTTCCCTTTAAAGTAGATACCAAGCATAAATAATCAGCTATAATTACGTATCAGTTTTTCTCTACCAGCCTTCATAATGCGTCCATAAAGAAATGTTCTTTATTCCAGTAAGAAAGCCCATTGCCACTCCTTTTTAGCAGGTAAACAACAGTACTCTGTGAAATAAGTTCCTTTGGCCGAAATCAATACTCAAATGAATTAAGTATTTAAGAGGAAAAAAGGTTGAGTAGTTGAATAAAATATTTTGATTTAAATCTAAAGGCTTCCCAGGTATTTTAAATACCATTAATGCAATTTCATTGTGGGAGGAGAGACGAAGAAAAGGCTCTTCAAATATTTTTTTTTATTTGGCAAAACTGAAAGGCAGGTTTATGAATAGCAAAAAATCTTGTATGGGAGAATGTTGCAAAATACTACAGAGAAGCAGTTTTATGTATAACGGGAGATACTGAAGTTTCACCTTGTTTTTTAATGCAGGCTCAAAGTCACTAATTCTAAAGAAAATGTGAGCTCTGATTGGCTCTAGATAATATGCTGCCATTAGAAAGGTTTCCATTGCCTGTTAAAAAAACTTCGTTGCTACAACTGTCTCAAAACTGAGTACTGACTACCACTTAGTTCACCCATGTACAAATCTATTGAGGTCATACTATTTCTTGCAATTATTTTCTTCAAGCTGCATTCAAGCCCTTTTTGGTTTTTAGGACAGTACAAAACCTGTAGTTAAGGCAATATAAGTTTTTAGTTTGCCCCCAAGTATGACTAAAATTGAAAAGATTTGGTTCATTTGTTTCTAAAGCAGTGGCCTTAATCAGGGATGCATGGGTAATATGTAATGTATTGCTCAATTAGGTTTGTCACCATGACTCAGCTGTAAGAAGTTGCCCTTGTTGTAGACCATTTTGACAGGGAGAACGTGATGTGATGTTGCTTACTTCTGTCTGTCTCTACTCTAGATTGTTGCCCAGGGGCTACTAACGGTGAGGGACGGCTGGCTTGAACATTACACTGATTTATTTTGTGCTGTTTTCTTCTTCTGAGATGTACACAGTTCTTAATTTCATCCTAAATCATCAAGCATTTGGCTGTAACAGATGTTTATACCTAGCTATGCCTGTGCTATCAGCAATCACATTAATTGGAACATAATAGTAGTGTATAATCTGGACAGGCTATAAACAAGGCTCCATGAGAGAAGTGTCTGCACATTTCAGACCATTACCCACACACTCTGGTTTTGCTTTCTGTGCAAGAGGTGACTGACTGCACTTCCTGGACTTCTCTGGAAATAGCATACATCAGGATGTATGAATGTGTAGAGTACCTGAGGGAGAAAAAGGAACACCACCATAGTGCAAAGAAAATCCCCTGACATTCCGGAAGAGTTATAAATATGTGTGTGAAGGACATTTGGAAATAAAATAACCTTGGCTACCATTTTCACACTCATGTAGGTATTTGCAGAAGAAGAAAAGTGATGAGTATGGGAACAATGATGAGCTAGAATGACAAAGTGTCAATAAACCCCTCAAATTTGGCTCTTTAAAGGTCAGAAACTTTTTAACATTAGAACATTGAATGACTGGAAAATAGTATAGCACACGCTATAAATCTTCTAGCAGAAGCCTGCAGAAAGCTATAAAAAATCAGTGTTACAACATACATATGATTGAATTTCAATGAATCATCATTTTATGGTGGCCATGACATGAAATCTCCATCATCCTCTGAAACTGAAGGTTAAGAGTGATATGCTATTTTACATTGCACTGATGTTTATATAGAATTCTGAAAACAGCATAAAGGAAAACAGAAAAATAAAGCAGACATACTAAAATCTATGTAAGATAACAGGGCAACCATAGTTCTGTTATACATACATAATTAACTGAAAAAAAAAGCCCACCTTGAATTAACACTATCCTTCATTCCATTAGTGTAACAATCACGACTACCTTGCTTTGGCAGCTGTAGCTTTGTATATAACATACCTAAAGAACATATCCAATGTTTTTAGAGTTAGAAGAAGTTTTGATTTCATTTTTTAAGTGACTAGCTCAAGCTTTGATTTCATCCTGCAATTGATTGGTTCAAAATATAGCACCAAGACTTTAAACACAATTCTAGGGAACAGTATTCCAAAAAAACATAATGAAGACTCTTATGGCTCTATGAGCTTTAACTTCTTCTGGCTGGATTTATAACTGGTCATCTAGCAACAGCACTAAACTTTCTTACACCAGGAAGTTTCACATGCCAGTTGACCCTTATTTTTCCTGTGCTAAGTCAATAGTCATACATATTGCAATTAATAATACTCCTATGTGGTTGGTAACCAGCATTATAGGCCTAATTTAGAAAGTGACTTTCCCTATTTTTCTAACCAAATAAAAAGTGAATTTCACCACCCTATTTTGCTAGGAAAAAAGTTTAATAAATTTATGAAAGATAAAATCTTTACATTCATAACACATGAGAGTGAAGGGAGAAAGGATTATTGCATTACTGGTCTCTTAGAATGGGATTTAGGGAGTACAGTCCAGCTTCTGGTTTTATCACTGACTCTTGATGTCAGTTGGGACAACTTCTTGTAATCTCAGGACCTAGCATCCTTGTCTCCCAAAGATGTTTGTCATCAAGCGAAATTGACTTATATTTGTAGGGGCTCAGTTCTAACACTTTAAAGGTATTTTGGTGCTCAGGGTAACAAGAACTACGTAAATACATACAGCAGATAGAGTGAAAAGAAAAAAACCCCAACAACCCACAACAAACAACCTCCCCCCCTCAGTGTCAGGAAATCTGCACTGCCTCCTCTTGATAACATGTTCCAGGTGAGAACAGACGATCTGGTTGCATATGTGAATGTAAACCTTGTATGTGAATAGAATATCAAAACCTGTCTGTTCTGAGAGGATGTTTGCCCCAGAACTGATAACACAAACAGGAAACTAACAATGGCAAAGTTTGCTTAAGGCTCCCTTACCCTGATTGAACAGTAACCTGGGCATGATGAAGAGATTGTCCAGAAAAAAAGGTGTCATCTTGAAAAGAAGCACGGACAGTACTGGGTGCAAAAGAGAGGGACTCACACCTTGGGGATTAGCTATAGAAGGGCGTTAGAAATTTGGTGTTCATTAATCTTTTGAGTGTGTTATCTGTTTCATTGCTAATACTGTATCCTGAATGGGTAGTTCAGGATAAGTACACATTTGCTGGATAATTATGTGTCATTAGTAAATCAATAAACTGCTTCTATCCCCCTTCCCACTGCTTCCCCGTATCATACCCAGTGTTATTTATGGTCTTGGCCCTTACAACTAAAAAAAAAGAAAAGACAGAGGAGGCTCAAACAAAAGAAAAAAAAAGCTTAAAAATCAAAATGCAAGGGGCAAGATTTCTTCTGTATGTTGTAATTAATTGCACTTGCACAGTTAAGATATGCTGTTGACAAAGATTACTTGGAATTTTTATGTCAATTTAGTTTCTTAGAGTGTGAACCAGTGATAGAGGAAAATTAACAAAGTAGTAACTTTGATATAGTATTTATATGGAATTTTTTGTCTGAAATAATTTTGTTCCATTGTACTAGTTCTTTTATAAACACAAAAGCAGAAAAGACACTTCCCTGAGCAAGATGCTCTGTGCTGGGCTTCTTGCACATGAAGCACAGAACTTGCACATGCATGGGGTGAAGAGTGCTGTGGTGGTTTGGCTTCTGCCCCGAGTTTGGTCTGCCCTCAGGTCTGAATATAATGTGAGTATGCACGCTGTGGCAGTCCCTCTGACATTCAGTATAGGCTACAGTATTGCCTGGAGTTCCTTATACAAGAGCTCTGCTTTCCAGCTGCAGCTGGAAACCTGTACATTTATGGTGATGTTGGGGACAGTACATGGGGTTGCTGAGGCACAATTGCTCCACTGTGGGGAAGCTTTCTCACCGGCGACAGGATCTGACAGAGCTGTATGGCATTGGGAGTGTAGTTTCTCTATGCGATGCTTTTCCACACGATGGACAGACCAGTTCAGAGGGATTTGTGTTGATCGTCTCTATCACCATACTCCTGAGCTGTGAAATGCCTTCAAAATGCACTGTATCCTTCAATTATCAAAAAGAAATTTTCATGTTAAAATGGGATACCTAAGAGTAAATATGGTTTATTGGTAACCATTATAGCTTTTGTACAGCATACCATGACTGGGCTCACTTGAGAGGTAAATGCTTGGTTGTACATTGGCCACAAATATATAGGAGGCACACCAGCTACCTTTCGTCCTTTGAGCCTTTGTGGTTTCAGGCTTGATGAGACGGTGAGAACAAACAGAGTTAGCGTAAATCAATGACATAAGTATTTGCAAACTCTTTAGTTTCATTGGGTGTGAACTTGAGTCAAAACTGAAAGCTCTGAGATTGGGGTTGTTTTTTCACTCTCAAGGTTTAGCAAGAGCTTTTGAAAATTGTTCCAGAAAACAATAGGAGTGAGGGGTGTTTCTATCATAGCAATTACAAATTTTATCTTTTCTGGACAAGCAGATGTTTTGATTTTTATTGCAGGGAGCTGCAATGAGTGAAGGCCTATGGTAGGAAGAATAACTAAAAATCATCAGCATGTCTGCAATAGCCCAATCACAGTAACCATGAAATAACCTTGAGAGAAAAGCCAAATTTCCTGACATGAACAATCTATAGCAATCACAAGAAGGCCAGCTACACCCCAAGCTTAATCACAGCTACTGGTAATAGCAAGAAGTACTGAGAGTGTTTGTGTCCACTAATGACTGTGGCTAGAAAAATGCATTGCAGTAGAGCTAAAAGATGTGCATGGGGGCAAATAGCACGCAGTACCTTTACATTGCATTTGTGTCCCTCTCACGTTTTTTTGTATCAGAAGGAGAAGAACAGATGACAACTTCTGTTTTATACCAAGACCAAATTCTGCATTGATACACATGTATTTTATTGTTATCTACCAGTGAACCCAATACTGCAAAGGGCTTAGCACCTATTGGGCAGTACACATGGTAATCTGGGGTACTCAACTCATTGTATCTTCTGGGCCTCATATCGTTCAACTAAGTAATAGGCCTTTTATTACAGGCTAGTTATAGCAAACCTGGCAGTTTTAAGAGGCATGACACTAAAAGCCCCACGACTTTAGACACCTGGGAATTGTAATACATCATGACCATGAAATTCTCAGCCTGAAATATCTGCTTATAATAAATGTGAATAGATAAAAAAGGAGAAATTATAGTCCCACACATTTATTAGACTTTATAGACGCAAGTGATGAATTTCATTAATCAAATCATCAGGACATTGCAGTTACTTCTGCCTGTCTGAAAACCTTATTAACAGTGTATAATGCTTTTCCGGTCACTTTTATTGTTTTAAGTAAGGCTGGATCATGATAAGGTCTTGTGTAAAAATGACCCCTTCTTATTCAATAGATTTAGTTCCCTGTTTAGCTCATCTATTAATTATTATTATTATCTATTAATATATATAGTATAAGTAGGATTCACTCCAGGCAGCACAATTTGCCAAGGCAGTAAAGTGAGCAAATGGGATTGTACTCCGGCTCACACCCCATCAGCAGATTGTTTCCTGCAGCCCAGTTTCTAGACAAGTGTTAGATGTGAGCAAATCCACTGAGGGCAGTCAAAATGCACAGGTATTACTCAATGCAGAAAATGAAAACAATCCGCCTGCCCAGACCTCTGACATCAGCGTATAGCCTTATGCGACCTGGATTGCTGGAGCTGATGTATAGGGAGGAAAACAGTCATATTGACCTTCAAGGCCCAGCAAAGATTTTTCCAGGCTAATACTTAGTCAAAGGTACAATTAGGTTCACATCCTATAAAACAAAATAATTACATTTGGAATTACCAGGGACAAAAGTTATGGATACTCACAATGACACTTTTACCAGACACTTTATATTATGACTCTACATTAGTTCAGGATGATGGTTTCTAAAGATAATTTTACTGATTTTTGTCTTTGTCAAGTTACTGATTCATAGCCTCAGCTGTGTGGATCACCACATCTCATTTGAAGTTGGTAACACAACATATTCATCCATGGTGTGAGCTTATTATGAATATGAATTTGGCCTGGTATGCCGCTGCACTTTTTTTGGGAAATAGTTTAAGACATACCTCAAAGGTTTCCATCAGAAAGCCAAATAACACCAGACTGGGAGTCCACAAAGTCTAAGTAGAGGGTATTTCGGTGCTTTCCTTCCACGAGTAAGCAACCAGTAAGTGATAAAGAAATGGAGTTTTACGTATCATGTATTTGTTTAATATAGCATTAAAAAAAGGAGACTAATTCATAACAGTTTTGGCAGCCTTGGGAAAAAAAAAAGGAAATAAAAAGGCAAAAAAAGAAATTAAATGGACAGAAGAATATAAATGCAACACATCTTCATTTGTATGCAGAGAAAAAAAAGACTTTTGGTGTGATGGCTAGCCTCTCTGTCAAAAGATGAAAGGATTTGATTATAATATGTAACAAAGTAGTTATATCTTTTATTAAAGTATTTGAAATTAGTAGACTTACAAGTTCATTTTACTTTTTTTTTTAACAGAAGCTTTTACAGAATTCAAGAGTTTACAATGAATTCCTCCCAGATAAATTTCTTCCCGTGTGTTCCATTTAACTAAAGTGAGAGATTCTATTTTATGGTAAACTAACTAATTCAGAAATTTACTTACCTATCTGTAAGTCCATAAGTGAATCCAGCATTTTCTTTGCCCTATTTCTTACTGATCAATATGCCAGATGCATTATCTCACTTCGAGTTCCATTGAAACGAGAAAGAGGATTACTTTTTTTAATTCACATTTGCCATCAGTGCAGCAGTCCTGGGGCATTATAAGCCTATCTCTCCATTTAGTTTTTGTAGTCTGATCATTGCTCACTATTTGGAAACAACTTCTGCAATACCGAGGGCTGCAACATGGATCCCCATTCAAGTATTAACTAGCCTATCTTGGACCCAATTAGCATTTTGGACAAAATTAAATTGGCAACATTGAGTTTTGAATTTCATTTGAGAACAGCGGAAATAAAGCGACTTTTGCTGCTCAATACTAGGAAAATCTTACAAGGAAAGACTAGGTCTCTTTTTTTTGTGTCGAGATAAAAGACTAACCCTTGGATTACAATGTTTGGAAACAGAGTTGCTGGAGTTATTAACAAGAAAATGCATTGCCAATGGGTCTTGAAAGCCTGGCTCGATTTGCAGCCAGTACTTCAGGATTCCTCCCAGGGTTGCTGTCCTGTGCAGACATCTCATTACTTTCTGGCACATCTGTAAGGATGGAAATGGAGAATGCTCAGATTTGCTTTGCTGTTCAAATTACACTTGGATTTTTGAGTCTGATATTGAATCGGACACTTCTTTGTCCTGGTGTCTCTACTCACATTTCTCTTGTGTGCATTTACCTGCCCATACTCCCACTTTGACTTGCTCACCTCCTGCGAGAAAAATAAAACTTCTAAAGCCTGGGAGCTCTTGTCAGCCCTCCAGAAATAAGATTGTACTTTGCAGTTTGTAGTGTTGTCCCCATAAAAGCAGAGGAGAGAAGATAAACTTGAGAACTGGAAAGCTCAGGCTTTGCAGAAGAAATCTTACACCTATAAAGGACTTGGTTACAGCTGCTCCGTGGTAACAGGTGAGCAGATAGGAGCTTCCTTTGGCCATGTTTCAATCCAGATAGACATGAGTGAGCTGGGTACATACTGCAGGGTGTCTGTGATATTACTGGGCTGAGGCTGTGCTGACTTGATTTTAGGAGGTTGTTTGTGTAATACCTGTATAACAATGCAGAGTTTGACCTCTCCTTAAGAGGAGTTACAGGGTCCCCATTACAATTCAGGTTTAAGAATAAAGTTTTTTACAATAAATGACTGTGGTTTCTTTTATGGGTGTATTTTAAAATGTTTTCTGGAGGTTTTGAAGCACTTCAGGTACAGAAATGACTTGTAATTTTGGCTTCACTTGTGTCATTGTCCACTCAGCCCTACTAGGAAGGCTAAGGGTAGGTGCACTTTCACTTTAGGAATTTTTATCAAATTGAACATTTCTGTGCTAGTTAGCACTGAAAACAAGAGTCAGAGAAAATAAACTGTAAGTAGGCAGGAAATTCACCTCCACCTCTTTCTACCAGAAACGCCACATTCCGTTGTGTTTTCTTTCTGCACGGTTTTTCTGCTTCCCATCATGCTCTTTTTTCCACTGCTATGCCAATAAGGTTGACACTGGAAACACACTTCAGGGATCCAAGTCTTGCCAAGGTCAATCCCGACTGTTAGCAACAGGAACTGGAGTTTGCATGGCCATTTGTCATTGGGTTTTTGAAAGCAATGATGAAGTGGGGAGTGCTTAATTTCCACCAGTAAAACCACTACCACCACCACTAGAAATGACTGTGTGGGGGAAGAGCACATTTTATGCCTTCTGGGTTTCTGTCCCTGTTGAGACAAAAGCAGAGGTGGCTGATGGCCTCAGGGGTGCCATACCCTTTAGGCAGGCGAGCTGGTGGCACGCGTCCCCTCCTCCTGAAGCCCAGCCTCTTGCCTTTGGCCATGCCGATGACCAGCTGTCAGCTGCTTCCCCGGCCGGGCTCCCAGCGACTACTTCACCAACTGGCTGTCGTTGCGAGGATGTGCTCATTTCCACAGCAACCTGCTCCCTCATTGATGTCTGTACGGGCAGGCATCAGACCAGAAAATTCCCTGTGTGAGCTGGATTTCTGTTTTCCCTTTCAACGCAATCAGATGTGTTTTGAAGCAGGGATGTTTATTGATTGCCAGCAATGTTTTCCTGTAAGGGACTGTGTCTCTGCCAAAGTCGTATATGAGCCTGACACAAATTACCACCCTGAGTAAAGTTGTGTATTGCATTACATAACCCCTTAAAAGGAAGAAAAGCAACAGCTAAAGCAGCATTTATATTTATGAGCGGTATTTCATGGCATTAGTTCCATTTAGGCTGTAATGCTTCTCTGACACAGATGCTTAATCTACTCTTTATTTTCAAGAATGCCATGCTAATGTCATCCAATAAGTCTCATTTCAGATCTACCAGCACACCATTCCCCAGCCCTTTGGCTAATCACTGTGTTAAAGACTTTATAATAAATCTTTCCTTTCAAGTGGTGTAATGAATTAGCTGAGGGGTTTTTTTGTTATGTTTTGGTTGGGTTTTTTTTGGAAGTGGTGGGCTGCAATGGGACTGGCTGCTGTGTAGAGGCAGAGGGGAAGCTGTCCTGCAGATTACAATAGCTGGTGTATCTGCTCTAAAGGAAGAAAACAGGAAATAACACAGTGTCCAAGCTGATGTGGGTATTCACAAGTTTCACTATGGTGGCTGGGCATACCATTAAGCTCTCCTCTTTCCAGGTGTGTATCCCTTTCTCTCCCTAGGAGGTGTCACTTAGCTGAAGCACCCTATTTTTGGGCACTTCAGTAACCAATGACTCTTAATGGTTTCTGTAGTCCAGTTTAATGTCAGTAGGAGGGAACTAAAGCTTTGCCATAGAAATGCCATTTTTGGATCTAGCTTTTCCAGGATGCTCTTCATTCAGTCACTGAGGTCAGTGGGATGGTTAATGAAGAAAGATGCTTGTCAGTGTATTTAAATATCACTCCCTTTTTTTTTTCTCTCAACACTTTGGAGTTTCTTTGAGTAAAATGTGTAAAAAGACATGTGTATTTTGGATCTTTACCTGTAAGTTTTTATCAGTATCTACAAGCCACTAAATGTTTGCTTATACCCCTTTCAATATTTGAAATATTTGCAGTGGTTTTAGTGCTGATGTCAAAGATTAAATTAATTAAATATAGAAAATTAATTTCAAAATATCTGAAATGCTTTTACCGATAATACACAGCTCAACAGGCTGGCATCCCACAGCAAAGAAAAAAACCACTAATACTATCAATCCAGGCAGGCATTCAAATTTTTAAACTTAATGAAAGAGTTTGCTTTTTTATTTATATTTTAGGCTGCTGAATATGATTATAACTTCATGGAAAATCAAAGACATCTTCTCCTTTATTCAGATCAAAAGTACTGCTGCCTATTTAACATTCAGAACCATTCCATAGCAATTTTCATGAAAATATTTGAGTGTTAGTAGATATGGTGAGGACTATTGTTTATCTGAGTGTGGTCTTGCTCATTCTTTTCCTATTACAACGTGCAGCTATTGACATACATTTGTAGTACTTCAGCTGAGCTCTCTGCATGCTGTACAACTACTAATACCCACTGCAGAAAGAAGCAAAAAAACAGGGCTCAGAGTTTCTCTCAAAGCCAAAGTATCATTGCTTCTTCAATATAGGGACAGCTGATAGAACTTTTATTAAAACAACTGTGTCGACAAACCTCAGTCTTGTGTATACACTATCTTAGAAGTAGAAAAGCTGGCATATTTCCAATTTGCAATAGGCAGTGGCTGGAGAGAAGACACAGACCAGACAAATAAAAGCTCTATACATCATTTAGTTCCCAAAGTAGAAGGTGACGGTGCTAAACCATTAGAATAGATGGCAGCTAGACTAGCCTCCACACAGCACTTCAGCACTTCTGCAGTGAAGGGTTCATCTGATTTCATTAGTTTCTTGCTCAGGATTTCCTGTTGTGCAGCAGAAAGGTGTTTGGTTTGTGTGTTTGGTTTGTGTGTGTGTGTGTGTGTGTGTGTGTGTCTGCGTGTTCTTTATTCCTAGTGATGCTCATCACTAATATCTCAGCATCCTGCGGTAATGCTTTATGTGTCCTCACCCATAAGGCACCTAGCAAGTCAAGGAACAGTATACAGTATGTAGGGCATTTCTGCATCAGCTGCAGGAATTAAATTCCCAAGCAAATGTTGTACATCTAAACCTATATATTGGAGGACTGGATTCCTGAGGATGAGGCTGACAAAAAATGACATGACATACAAGGCAAGGGTGTTTTATGCCTTGGCTGTTGCTAGTAAAATAGCAGCCTATGTCTGAAAATCCATGTCTTACTGATTTTGGGAGTCCAGCATCCCTGATTTAAGTGTGTATTTGAGTCAGACCCACAACCTGAAACTGCTTTGTACTTCTACAGGTTCAAATGCCACCTCTAGAGCAGAATTCAGGACCCAGCACACCCCTCATCCCTCAGCACAGACCTTTTACAGTTGGGCACTGGCTAATCCGGTCCCACGCTCACTTGCTCTTTTGGGGCCAAAAAATCTTGCATCTTTTCTGCACCAGGGTGGGGAGCAGCTTCTGTAGAAAAGGGTTGGGGAAGCTTAATATATATGCCATTAGTTGGGGTGCTCCCCTGGATGAGGACACTTCACATGCCTCCCAGGCTGAAAGCTGCACCTATGACCTCATGGTCAAATGATCTAATTGCTAGGCTCAGTCTCTAAGAGGGGTCAGAGATCACCATTAGCTCTCAGTATAGGTGGAGTTGGCTGCTGAGCTCTCTGCTGCGATCATTGCTCTTGCTGAGTGTTAAAGATATGCCTTGTGCTCATTGCTCTGGCCCTCAAGGTCACCACTGTGTAGGATAACTCAGCTGATGCTAGTCATATGTGTGAAACAACTTTACATACCAAACTCACTTCACTAAGGAAAATTTACACCCTTAGCTAAAATTGTAGATGTTATGTTTTTTTCTAAAAGATTGATTGTCAGCTCCCACCAGGCTCCTCTTCATGCCTGGTTCCCCCTAGGCAGCAGCCCGCAGGCCAGGTTAAGCCCCAGGCACTTGCTACCTTTCACTGACATGCTCACCCGCACCTCAGGTGAGGAGGACAAAGTACTGGGAGGGGATCTGTCAGGTCCTCTCAGCAGGATGCACGTTGGTGCTGCGGAAGATACAGAATGAAATGACTTTGTGTCATCTTTTACGGTAACAGAGTGCTCTTGTTTTGTATTACCTGCATTGTTCACTACTCTAGGCCCGGCACTGAGAAAACGTTTGAAACCCAAAACGCATCATTGACAGCAGCTGGAAGAAGTGGGTGAGTGTGAGGGGGTGCAAGCGTGCATATGCACGGCTGCAGGGCGCCATCCTGCACAGAAACAATGCTGTGCTCATGCTTCCCATCTCACCCTGCCATGCTTTCCTCACGGGGCTGCTGAGGAGACCCTTTGCTCATGCTCAGCGCTGACAAGGCATGGGGTGGCATGAGGTCACCCTCGTTTTCTGGACAGGGGAAGTCTTAGCGAAGGCACCCGCTGTCTCTTTGCTCTCCGGGCAGGAGCGGCACCTGCACTCCTCCAAGCATCTCCTGCCCTGCCTTCCCCCCAGCCCACAGCCCATGCTGGAGAGGGGCTGTGGCCGGGCTGAGGCCCCAGCCCAGAGGCTGATGAGCACTGGAGGTAATTTCATCCAGTGACACTGCAGCTGCACATGGTTTATGTTTTACAGAGTTAGTTATTTTCAGTCACACTCCGTTTGTAACCTAGACTGCGACACTCATCTCTCTAGGAACAGGATTCCTTCTGGAACGAGGCCATTGTGAAAATACCCACATGTCTATGAAAGGCACACAATTTCCTTCCTTTGGAAAGCTGAATTTCATCACAAAACGGGGGTGTGTGGTGTGATCCTGACATCCTCACACGCAAGGCAGAGCTGGAAATCTTTAAGCTGAAAAGCTTAGATAAAAGGACACCGTTACTGATGTGTAGTCAAACGTGACAATCAGATCACAGTATCATTTACTATCTCCCAAAACAAAATTTACTGACTCTTACTGAAATTGAAAAAAAAAAAAATGACCTAGTAATAAAACCAGTAGTCCAACCAAAGCTAGATACGCACAAGTGATATTTATTACTAACAGCTTCTAGGTGTCTGAGGAAGCATTGTGCCACCCTAGCAGTCAATAAACTAAGTCTCTTTCAAATTAACATTAGCAATTAATAACACAGTCTTTTTGGTTTTTGAATAAGAGCTACTCCAAAGGAAATAATGCAAACTGCATGGGAAGACTTTAATTAATATGCCTAAACACTATCTTCCCAGAGAGACAACAGAGAACCAGGCATCTGTATTAATTAATTGGGCAAAAATATCTGCTTAGTTAAATGGATGGAATTAAAAGTAATGTCTTGAGACCTGCTTTTAAAGTCCTTTTACTGCTTTAAAAAAATTATCTGGGACAAGTTTTCCACTGAAGAGGCCAGTAGTCAGTGTGACCAAAATGTCTAAACAAAGAGTTTCCAAGAGATTCAGAATTTAGCTTGCTAACTCGCATGGACAGAATTCAGTCAATAACAGGAAAATCTACCTTCAGACAGTTGTATTAACCAGAACCCACACACGGAAGAAAAATCAACTGGAGCTTTCTTCAGATTGAGGCTTATTTTGAGTGACACTGAAAGTGGTCATTTCAGCGTGTAATTCAGGGCCTAGAGGAGTACAAGAAAGCAAAGCAGTGAGAAAGCAGAGTTAGATCAGAGGTGGAGAAGAACCAAAGACAAGAATATAAAAGTGAGGCAGGAGATAGGTATTGAAAAATCTTGCAACAGACAGAGAATTGTATTGAAAAGTGTGAAACATGTCCTGAGAAAGACCTTGGAGTCAGCACGAGACCTGTTGAAACGAGCTGTGCACAGGGGAGCACCTACTCTAGTTGGGAGACAACTGTGTCAGCGGATGAGACTTTCTTCCTATCAGAAAGATACTTTATTCCACTTGGCCTCCTCAACTCTTTTCATCTCCATAAAAAATTAAAAAGTCCAGAAACTCTCCTAAGATTTAACAATAAACTGATAGCTAAAGGCCAGCTTCAGGATTATGATATTGTCTAAATCAAGTCGAATCAGCCCACAGACTTGAATATTTTATCAGTGCTCCAGCCATAAAGATACTGGCTGCTCTGGAAAAAATTAATCTCATTTGTCCCTTTCAGTTTTATGCAAGCTGCATCCTGCTTTGTCATATTTGGCTTCTGGTAAAGCACTGCTGGCACACTGTTCCACCTCAAAATGCTGCCTGTGGTTCAAGCTTTTTTCCCTAAGGAGTGACACAAACCATCCATGAGGTCAAATATGGACTCCTGTAGATTTAAACAGAAGCTAGTGGTTCTGGTGTCATTTCTGATTTTTAAATGATGGAGCTGGACATGAAGGAAGACCTCATCTGTTCTCACTCAGTGCCACTGGCACACGGTACTGATGCTCTCAAGGCTGTACATAAGATTTCTTGCCCTGCCACTAGAACATCTGGGAATATCGACACCCCTCCCCTCCTGCATTTTTCCCTTCTCCTCCTCGTACTCCAAAAAAAACCAAACCCAAAAAACCAACACCCAAACCCAACTTACCATTACATCCATAAAGAAAAGTAGTAGCAGGTATCAGTTCCTGAAGTCTCTGTCTAAAATGTGAGAATTAGGGTGAATGCTACATCATCACTCTGTAGCATTTAATTCTGGAGTTTTTTAGGCTTCAAGCTTCAAGCAGTTCTCTGCAAAAAGGCACACATGTGTAAGGATTCCCATGATCTTACTCAGCACAACAGTGCTTGCTGTAATTCTTTCTCCTCACTGGAAGCAGTAAATTCCCTGAGAGCAAAAATGTTGATCAGAGCTGAATTTATGCTCTATTTCAGTTCTTCTCCTAATGGCTAATACTATGGCTCTAGGCACTATGATTTTGCGCAGCTGGGACACCTTCTAGGTGGATGCCAAATCTTGTCTTTATACAAAGCTTCATTGCTGGTGTCAGAAAATAATAACATAGCCATTGCTTTAGCCACTGTATGCACTCAAAGTGAAATTTTCTTTCGATAGCCTGTGAGCTGGAACATGAACCAACATGGGGTACTCTGCATGATCTAGCCACTCACCTACTATGTGAAATACTGCCGGCTCATGACAACTGCTTGCAGAGTCTTGCTTAGAGATTCTTTACAAATAAAAAAGATGGATGATGTCATTTACAGCTTCTTTTGTTTATGCAAGAGGTGCTCTAATAGAATATAGAAATATTCTCATGTTTTCCTTGGAAGCCTTATTACTCTTCTGTAAAGAAAATCTCTTCCCTGCTCACTGGCAAACTGGCTCACCACTTCCTTTTCCATTGCTGTCCACATTTAGATGGCAAACTAGTGATTCAACTATTCAGCTGGCTCAGATACTTGTGTAGTGAGTTTTATGGTTTAAACTCTGTTGACCAAAGAAAAATGGTGAAGTTTGCAAAGTCAAATATTCTGTTCAGCTTGTGAAAATTTAATTTGGCTTCCACAATTTTCCAAAATACAGTGATGTATTATGTTTTTCCCCAGAATTCCATCACACACAGTATTTGTAGAAAATGAACTTGATCTGAAGCCAAATTACAATGGCACAATGAAGGAGGTTGTTACTTACAAGACATCCATGTCATTTGCAGCAGAAGCTGTTGAGAACAAGGAAGACAATTGTAAGAAAAGGAAGAACAGTTTCACATTGGTCTTCTCTGGAAAATTGTCTCCCTTCACAGGAATGCTCAGAACACAAATACATCAATGTGTATGTATCCTTCAAGTATAACAATGATGGGTAAGGAACAAAAGTCCACTAAAAAAAAAAAGTCTTCCGAGCAGAGTTTGGACAGTATGTAACAAAGTGCAATAATTTTTGAGCAAGGAGAAAAATATGGAATAGCTGCTTCTTACGAACAGCCTGCATTTTCTACGTCCAATGTGTCATAGGGTGCACTGAGAAACACAGCAGGCAATTAAATATGACCACATCATTGTAGGTATGCACATGGGAGTGAAATTACAATTCCACTTCTTCTGCAGTTCCAGAGTTTCTTAATGCCTGAATACAATTTTGCAAATGTAAGGGTCTTTTTTTAACAATCTCTGTGTGCAATACATGTATCTGATTTATTGTTTCACCTTACTGAGATTTAAAGAGCTACTTAGTAATGTGCTTTGAATCCTTGTAGTTCAAATTTTCCTTTTTTCTGTGAAACAGGATGAGCTGAAGCATAGCACTGACAGTGTTAGGTGTTATGGAACGTTTAACACTAAAATGGAAAATAATAAGAAATGATAATTTTGGGAGATCTTGCAATCATTACATGCATTAGATAGATACACAAATTTACAGGAAAGTTTAAGAGAGAAAATAACTGTTAGAATAAATGACTCTGTAAGTAAGCGTTTAAACAAATGAAATATTCTGAAGTACTTTCAAATGAAGGACCATTGGGAATGCTAGTGAAGCCACTGTTTCAGAGACCTGGATGGAAATTTCTTTACGAATTGTTGAATAGCATTTCAGCTGGATCTCTGAGAGGGGGTTACATGACACTTTTTCGGTCTGGATCAATTTACCTGGTGCTTTATAAAATGATAAGAATAGGATTCTCAGTTAATTTCAATATTTCATCACACCTATAGATTAATATTTGTATAATTTTTAATGTGGCAATTTTGATTATTAAAAAATTAGAAAACCAGATGGAATTACAAAACAGCAACAGCTTACTTAATTAACTTTTGCCTACTGGGATAAATAGAACATACCACAGAATATATCAAAGCAGACACCAATGAGACACTATACATCCATTAGTATGCAGGAGGTTTTCTCTTCAGATATCAGTTCTTATCAGACATAAGCATATGCCTATCAGTATTATTAAATAAACCCAGCAACTCATCATGTTATAATCCATAGCACATAACATCATGGCAAAAATGAAAAGAAGTACACTACGATGCTCTCCATAGACCAGCGAAATCTGCCACCAAATTATGAGAAGCGGACAAAGAGTGAAAAAAAAAAATTGCTATTATTTTACAAAGGAGTATGAAATTTAAGTTAGTTTGCAAATACTAATAAACATCCTTCAGCTGTGCAAGAGGGTCTTAAAACAAAAGTAATCAAAATACTGGATTTTAAAATTGTTGTTGTGTTTGTCTAATCATGTTACAAACATTCTGTCAGCTCCATTGCATGACATACATTACATACATGGGTAAGACATGAAAAACATGACTGAATCAGCCAAAGTGCAGACCTGTAAACCCATAACAACATAAATCTTCTTCACTTATATGAAATATCCCTTGAACTTATTGCAGTACTCTGTAGATTTTTGTAAATTTCTTAGTATAATTTGCCGATATGTGCTCTGAAATAAAAATTATTTCAAACAGGATTCCAGCATGCTTCAAATGGAAGCTCTACAATTGCTTCAGTTGGCCAATGAACCCTAGCTGATGACTTCCAAGATTCCTAGAAAAGCTAATGATAAGTATTGCACATCAAATACGTGTCTAAAAGATGTGCACTGATACCTTTTTATTTAATAAAAATGAGTGTCGCCAGATATATATGTGCATACATTTGGTTATTGCTATTGGAATTAACAGCCTGCAATTTAATCCCAGCCTTTCAGAAACAGGGGCCAGCAGACCCACACAAACTGAAATGAATACTTGCCACAGGCTTTTCACCAGGCTTCAAGACAATGTATTTGTTAGTACCTTCAGATTAATGCCAGTTAGGTTTTGAACAGTTTCAATCTCACGCTAGATGATTTAAAACAGATGAAAATAAAAGTGTGTTACACAAAATAAAAGAATACAGAAAATACAGTATTGTATTATTTACTGAACAAAATAACAAGTAAAAATCATGTTTGTTTTTGTTTCAAAACAGCATTAAGTAATCAAATTTAGGCTATACAAATGTCAAAAAGAAACGTAAGTAACTGTACTATTAAGGTGGTATCTACAACTTTTTTTAACTGCTTGAGATCCGAAACTGAAAATGTTGTATACCTCACTTTAAAATTATTCAAGTGCCTTGTACAGTATGTAAAAAATTTGATAGTCAATGACTACGATGAAATGCACATATAATACCTGAATTTAATATTTTAATAGCTCAGGCCCAGATCATCAAAGTATTTAGGTTCCCACTCCTCATGGAAGATCTGGGTCTCAGTGTATATTAACCCCTTCCATGAAAGGAGTAACTGGTTTTGATGGTGTGAATTTATAGTCTTGTCTTTCCCTATACAGGGAGGGAAAGGGTCGATATTAAAGACAGAGTGGTTCCAATAGGCAGAAAGGTTATGGCACTGCAACTACATGAACCACCCTCCCTATACAACATAAAAATATTCTAATATTAAGGATTATTTTACAACTCAGTGGAAATATGCAGTAATGCAATCCATTTCCTTTGTCTGGATGACAAAAATGCAGTCTTAACAGTCACAAGAGCCTGCCTTGTGTTAGCTATAAAAAAAAATATATTTATATATATATTTATGCAACTACTATGTGCATTAAACAAAATCACTGTATGAATCAGCAGGGTTCAGTAACACTTGTATCTGAATCTCTGGAAGGGGTGCATTGAAGTCTGTGGTGCTTCTCAGTAAGGACTCACGATGTAATGGCAAAGGATAGAAACCCATTTGTTTAAAACCTTATTTTTCATATCACATTGCCTAAGAAATGGTCCATAAGATCTCTGGCAGCTAAAAGGATCTGTTGCTGTTACTTCAGCCTACTGCTCAGAAATGAAAGATATCCCTTGAAACAAACCTGACAATTAATTTTTAGTGAACATTGAAACTGAAAATCAGCCCAATTTCATTGTGAACTCCCATAAAATAAAATAATTTCACCATTGTGAAAATTCTCTGTTGTCTTCATTTCTTACCAATTTGTGTGTCATGAGTTGTTTAGAGAGACAGTAATCAGCAATGTACAAGAAACATTGTATCACTCCTGGAAAGCATATACATTGTGACTCGCCCAGTTAGGTGGGTAGGTTAATTTAGAATTGAAAAGTGAGTGTATTTCACATCCACTTATAGAAGTATTGGAAAATTCCTTTTTTTCTTCTTTATCTGCATTGAGATACTTTTTTCAATCACCTGTGAACACTGATCAGTGCTCAGTCTTTGATATACCAGAGAAGAACACTTGAACCAAAGGGCAATACCCTTGTGCACCAAAGCTTTATTATATTTTTGATTACTGTGCATCCCCATACCTAAAGCCAATAACATGGCACTTGTGCCATAGTTCTGATACCATAGGTGTCCACTGACAAGTGTTCTGCATGAACCATTGTGTCTCAGTCCACTAACAAAAACTACTGTGCAGTGGTAATCTGGTATCTTAGATAGTTTTTCTTCTTGGACAAAGCTTATCCAAAATCTTCTTTCTATCAGGCTACAGCAGCTTAGGGCTCCTTTTCTTTAAAGAGAGGCAAAGTAAATGTCTTACACCTGTAGGCCAGTACTGGTGTTCTGTCCTAGAAATTTTAGCACTGCTCTGATACAATGAACCCTTCTTTTTCTCCAACTGGTTCCACTTCAGCATAGGCAGGATGTCCAGATCCTCTTCTGAATTTCATTGCTGGCCATCTGCTTGGACGTCGCTGTAACAGCAACAAGAAGAAAATAAACTTTCACAATATGAAGGGTACAACAATAAGTTAATAATAAAAAAATTAACAATGTGCTGTAATTTTGGTGTGTCTCTCATGCTAAAACCCACTCTGTGTAGTTGTTACAGGAATGAGGAAGCACAGTTCAGCAGCAAAAGTCAGAGGAATTAATCCCTCTTTCTAAATTTGTGGGTGATGGCTGTTCTCAAAGGCCTAAATAATTGCCACTAGACCTAGAAATGAAGACAGTGAAATAGCTCCTGTCTAAAACTGTTGATGAGTGGATCTGTGAATTTTGTCTTATAAAGACCTGCTGATCTACCACCCCCAAAAGGATCTGTCCACTGCTCTTCCTAGTTCTGCATAGGAATTTGCTAACATACTCTACTCCATGGGAGAATGTGTAGCAGAGTCCACAGAAACGATAATTTTAAAAATTATTTAGAACAAAATTCTGGCATGCTTATGCCGGACTTCCAAAATAATACCTTTCTATTTCAAGTGCCATACTTTGATGGTTCGAATAGAAGCAACCTTTTTGTTTGAACTCTTACAACCTTTGGGTACAAGGGGTTAAGAGGTCCTAACCAATTTTCATTAGGAACTTTGGTACCTGCTTTAAAAACAGCTAATGAAAAGAAATAGATCTTTTCTAGGGCAAATAAAATGATTCCTGTATGGTTGTGATGCCTCAGGGAAGGAAAAGTGCTTTAAAAATCATGTATTTTCAAATTAATTAATTAATGTCTGGGAAGGCTCAGACTTTGGGTGACCAAGCTGAGATTCTGTCAAAGGGAAGAGTTTTCGGGAAAGTAGGGAAACTCTTTCTTAAAGTCGGTTTGCAGAAAAAGCTCTCATAAAATGATTATTCCCATTGAAAATTTTATCTGCCAAATACATATTTCTTTTTCTTTACTGACAACAGTTACAGCCTGCTTCGAAGTAGGGCTGGAAGATATAACAACCTATATAGAAACATTGCAGGAACATGAGAGGAGAAACAGTGAAGATAAGTTACAGCCTATATTTTCATTGACAGTTTAAAATCTAAACAATTTTACTTTATGATCTTTCTTCTGAAAATAAACATTGCATTTGATTTTCTGTCCCCATAATACTCCATTTTGATTGCCTTGTGATCACTAATGATATTTCATGCTGCTGAGGGGCGGTGTGGGGGACCACAGAACAGCCACAGCCACGACATTGTGCTGGGACTCATGGTGCTGTTGGGCAGCAACCACTGAAGAAATCTTGGGGGACCACTGAATTTTCTTACCTACAAATCACGCAGCTGTCTGCGGGTACAGCACAAAGTCTTCCTCAGTGATCACCGTTAGGAAGATACAATATAAAAGCAACTGATTTCTTTTTCTCCCATTGCAGAATCAGGTTACTTTTGAGGCATCCAGAGTTAAATTCTGTTTGGCACGTAATTTAAAATCCCAGGCCTTTCAAATGCAACACCTTCCTACCAAGTAGGAAGTCAGAACACTGTTCTCTTTAATGGATGTTTTTTCCTAATAAGAAAACGTAGTCTATTTGAACTTTGGTGAGTTTTTTCTACCTAAGCTTGATTCAGCATGGTTTCAAAATTAAGAAGGACAGTTTGGTTACTGCTAAAGAAAAAGGGTCATATTCTTTTCTCAGACTGACCAAAATAAGTAAAGAATAATTCCATTAAATGTAAAGGACTTA
Source organism: Fregata magnificens (assembly GCA_013389945.1). NCBI lineage: Eukaryota > Metazoa > Chordata > Aves > Suliformes > Fregatidae > Fregata > Fregata magnificens. The sequence goes on from WAAD01037766.1 coordinate 180,605, forward strand.
TTCCAGATTTATACTGGTATAAATGAGAAAAGAATTTGACCAAGAGGTCTCTAATGAAAAAAGAAAATGAAAAACCATTGGAAAATTAGTAGGAAAAAATAATTAGAAAGAGTCTCAAATGGCAGCATATAAGGATGAGCTGAGTTTTAATCCATTAAGTTGCTGCCTAATTTCATTTTAAGATGTACCCATGATTAGTTACTACTTCCTTGCTATGTTGCTGTTAGAAACTGAATCTACCCTTTTGGGCTACTCTTTTTAACTGGCCTTTCCAGATGATGAAATATGGAACAGACGAGTATTAGTTCTAATGATACAATGCAATACATAAACATCAGCTGTTGTTCCAGAAATAAACCAACAGATTTGAAGGTCATCTCCAAATAGTACAATTGCAGCTTTCTGTGGTTTCTCTTCATGCCTGAGGTGAGATTTTCCATTCCTAGTGACAGTCTGTTTAATTTCAACTTCTTTGTGAGATGTGGGTAATGTAAGTGGTTGCCAGGCTTAAAAGAGAGCACTGACAAGCTATCAATTCACTGAATTGTGTATTGACCCCTAAAAAGCCATAGAGACATTACAGTTTTAATTGATAAAACCAAAAGTAACTTAATTGATATCGGGAGATACAAAGCTCCTTGAGTTACTGAAGCAGCTCAGGAAATGCCTAATGCATTCTTCCCCTATATTCTCTGCGAATCAGAGTAATAAGAAGATATGAAAAACCTAATGCCCCCTCCCCCCCCACCCCATCCAACCCAGAAAACCCCCAAACAAAACAACAAAACAAAACAAAACAAAACAAA